>JBBPCY010000037.1:10757717-10775217 GCA_037974405.1 Brachyalestes nurse
GGATATATGGATGGGTGGATAGGTGAGTGGGTGGATGGATGGATGGATGGGTCAGTGGGTGAGTGGGTGGATGGATGAGTGGATGGATAGATGGATGGGTGAGTGGATGGATGGATGGAGGGATGGATGCATGGATGGATGGATGAATGGATACGTGGATGGATGGATGGATGGATGCATGAATGGATAGGTGGATGGATGGATGCGTGAATGGATGGCTAGATATATGTATTTATCCAGCATGACTATGGTTTTACAAATGTGCTTGAATTCAAGTGAATGTTTGCATGTGGCTATGAATAAATAAATATTACAATTATTATATTATAATTAAAACTATAAACTTGCTGTGGTAATTAATGAATGTTTTTGCTGGTGCATATATGAAATGTCCATGTACTGCGTATGGTAAAATAATGGGTCGAACAGGAGCAGGCACAGGGGTTAGTTTCTTGGACATGGATTAAATGTTGAAAGGTTTAATCTGGCTCTGGGAAAGCAGCCATATGGGTAACAGAACGACAGTGCTGGAAGATCATTCAAGTGCTGCATAAACTGTATTTTACACAAGCAAATAGTTTTTTTAATTTGAGAGGTTCCGGGAACGTATGTTGACCTTCTTGTGAAAGGCAAGTCCTTAAAGCTGTTTTGTGTTTTGTTTGCCTTCAGCCTCCAATGTGTCCACTGCCACAGACTGCCCTGGTCAGCCTGAGTGTTAGTCCCAGCTCTGCATTGCCAGGAGACACTCTCAACTCCACTGTGGATACCAGCTTCTGTGAAAGCCCACCGGCTCCTGGACCTGAGCCCTCAAGCCCCAGCCTGGTGAGTCACACACTTTGAGTAATAAGTCAGAACATAAATACAAAAAGCTGGAAATTAAAATGAGTCACAGGCAAACCAACTTGGAACGAAACACATTGGTCACTCAGGAGCTGTATACTGTTCAGTGTGTCTGAAAGGTTAAGGAAAGATGATGTACAAAAGTTTTAGGCACCAGAGAAAATAATATTTAAAAACTGTTCACATGAGCCTTGTGTTTTCTTTTTACATTCATACTACTAAATCTACTATAATTAATATAAATACCATTATACAATAAATAGTGATTCTGTATATAGTATATCAATGTGTTTCTTGAGGAAGCCCAGTATTACTTGTAGTTATCATCAGAAGTCCTTACCAGCTCACAAAATTACTTTTTTTTTTAGAAACAAAACAAATCTTGATACTTTTTGCTGCTTTTTTTGTTTGCATTTATTCTAATGTTAACTTTGCCAGCAGAAGGACTCTTCATGACTTTAAACAATTTGCATAGATGCCTAAGATTTTTGCACAGTACTGTATGCAGTGCTGTGCCAGTACACGCTGAAAAAGAACTAGTTCAAAGTTTAGTTCATTCAAAAAAAAGGAACTAGTTCACATTCATAGTTGTTTTTAAAAAAATTGAACTAAGTTCACAGCTCAAAAATGAACTAGTTCACGTTTGTTCATTAGTTTTTTGGGGGTTTTTTATATCACATGCGTTCGTTAGGTTTTTGGGTTTTTTTTTTACATTTTCATTTCAACGTCCTTCTATCTGAACCTCATTCAATCTTCTCCTATCTGACATACCGCTGAACAACCACAGACATACGTTACATTAAAAAAACAATTTTGAGGTTGAGGTATACTGTTTATGGAAATTTTATTCGGACAATATTAACACAAAGTGTAAACAAACTGTGTCTGGCTAAAATGCAATGTTCAGACTGTATCTTTTAAAGTGCGCAGAAAAGAACATAACTAAAATGAAACAAAACGTGTGGTTTTCCATCTAAATCCACACAGATTTCTTCAAAAAACGAACGCGAATATTCAAACAAACTGCCTTCTGCAGAGGCGTCCGACCATCAGCCTGTAATCAGCAAATGTAAAACGTGAGCTGCGTAACTTGTAACTTGTTCAATGAACGCATTCGTGCACAACACTGACTGTATGTCTACGCATTAATTGCTTTATTTCTTTGCCCTTCATCCTCTGTTATGATTATTGTGTTGCTCCAAATCAAGCAACAGCATGATAACCCATTCCTACTCCTGCAGGAAGCAACGAAGAAGAGAGTGAGAAGCGGTTCAGTTTATCCCAGCTTCAGTTTTTGTGGACTTGTTTAAAAACTTCATTATTCATTATACATTTCTTCCATCTAGTGGTCCAGTATTGTTAAGAGGTTAGAAGCTGCTACTGTGGAGATGCTTTTTTTTGTCATGAGTGAACAGGTACTAAAAATGTAAAAAAAAAAATGGACCGGACGGATGACCAATAGAAACAGCACACTTTCTGCACTTACATATAATCTACAAAACTTATCTAAAAAGGAGGTAGTGGAATACTGTCAGAACAGTAAATACTGCTAGCAACCTCAGGTCTGCATTTCAGAGTTATTAGTATGTTCTGTTCTGTGCACTTGCTCAGCTGGAGGTGAGAGGAATCAGCCCGGTCAGTGGGCGCGAGGGAGCATCCCTCTCAGCCACAGGCCTGGCCCCCTCTGGAGGTGCCCCTCAGGGTCCAATGCTGCAGTTCTTCACCAAGTTGCGGCGCCATGCCAGCCTGGAGGGAGCCAGCCCCTACTTCAAAATCAAGAGATGGAAGTTCGACAGCAGCCAAAGAGCCTCCAGCCTGGACACCAGAGGTAACACACACGGCCCAGCCGAGGTTAGAGACGCAGCAGGCATGGACACTGTCTAATGGGGCAGCTGGTGGCCTAGTGGTTAGGGAGTGATCAGGAAGTCAAGGGTTCGATTCCCAAGACTGCTAAGCACCTCTGAGCAAGGTACACACCGTCCCCACACACTGCTCCCGAGGCACTGTGTTCCTGGTTGCCCCCTGCTTCACTTGGTGATTGGGTTAAATACAGAGGAAGAATTTTGTGCTGTTCACACTGTGTGCTGTGGTGTGTTCACATATGACAGAATGGTCACTTTCACTAAAGACAAACTTTTATTTAAAGTGTTGCCTTTTCAGCCTCTCAGGAACCCAGACTGTATTTTAAATAAATAAATAAATAAATAAATAAATAAATAAATAAATAAGGCATAAAAAAACAAGCAACAGACTTGTATTATGAATATTCAGCAGATTCAGAAGAATAGATGTTTGGGTACAGAAACAGGATGAATAAATGGGATGACATTTTCGGAACAGCAGTCTGAATTGCAAATTGCAGTGACATGTTCTATTATGCTTGCCATTGAACAGGGAAGGCTACATCAGTAGTTGTGGTTAGATATGCATATTAATGTAAAACACACATTAGATACATTAAAGCGTGAAGCGTTGTTGTTTCAGAGATATGAGGTTTGGTTACAATGGTGACAAAATACACAGACGAACTAAAACATTGTGACCACCTGCCTAATATGGTGCTGGTTATCTGGGGGATCTGGTACCAAGATGTGAGAGAACTCTTTTGTCATGTTGCACATACTTGTTCCCAAACAAGGTGTGCAGTGTGGCGGTTTGCCTTATTCTGAAAGAGGCCACTGCAGCTGTGGAATATCTTTTCCATGAAGGGATGCACCTGGTCTACAGTGCTGTTTAATTACATGGTATACATCAAACGGATTGTGCTTGTGAATGTCTGGACCCAGTGTTTCCCAGCATAACATTTCTAAGAGCATCACATACCCTTCCCCGCTTCTTCCCACCATGCATCCTATACAGGTACATACCCAGCTGTCCAGGTGAAGTGATAGAAAACGGAAACAGACCTTCTTGTATTGCTCTAAGGTCTAGTTCCAAAACTCTTGTTCCCATTGTAGGTGCTTTTGGTGGACAGGGGTTAGCAAATGCACTCTTAACTGGTCTGCAGCTATGCAGCCCCACTCTCACCATGCTGTGACACATTCCTTCCCTTAAAACCATTTAGAATTTCAGTGACTTCTGCCACAATGGCCCTTCATACTAGAGCAGGTGGCCTTCACAACCATTATCAGCGTCTTTATTGTGGCCCATTGCTCCTGCATCCAACCTGTTAGCTTACCATTTAATACATCCCAGACCTTGACATGCACAGTTATAACAAGATCTGTGAATAGTCATGTATGTTGTGTGTTTGCATGCATATGTGTGTGTGTGTGTGTGTGTGTGTGTGTGTGTGTGTGTGTGTGTGTGTAAAAACAGCATATGCCTGATGATGCTAACAGTGTACAGTCCTAAAAGATGAAGAGGAACCGACATCGGCTTAAAATTCTGCTCAGTTTTTCTCAAATTTTATGACTAAAGGCTCAGACTTACTAAGACTTACTAGGGCCTCACACTTTTGTGCTTCCCCAAATATAACATACCTGATTAAACTCCTCCTGTGCTGGGTCAGAGTGAGTAGGGCATTGGGTCCCAAATGGAAACCCCTTGGAGATTTATTTAGTGCCTTATATCTTTGTTTTGCACAGCGTGTTTACAAACTGGGACCAAAATGACTTCATTAGGTACTGTAACCGACATCCATATCAATCATATAATAGACGGTGATGGCCATTTTCTAGTTTCATTTAATATTTTCATGCTGATTCCACTTAAATGAAGTACCATTAGCAACTGTGCTCTGTCTCTGTCACACTGTCGCTGTTAACTCGGCAACACAACCAACAAATGTAAAATGCGATGAATAAAGAGAATAGGCCGCCTCTTTAACACAGCTGCAGCAATCATATTATCTTGCTACTCCATCAAATAATAAGTAGACAGAAATTTTCAGGTGAAAAGTTAAAGTGACCAAATGTAAACTTCCTGAATAAAGTGCAGATAGAGCTTCTTGAAGTTGCCCACTGTAGAGACACTAACAATGTGGAAGTGTTCCTCGCCATTGGCTAAGCAATTTGGTCTTCAGTGGGTACGTGGGAATTAAAGTGCATGTTTTGATTGGTGACAAATAGCTTCTGTGATAATGAGTTCTGTGTCTGCATAAGGAAGCAAGGCAAACAGGTGGTAACCTGGGAAATGGAAACAGGATTTGGAATCCATAAAACAGCCATTTTCCTGGCCTGAGGGAGTGCAAACTCATACTGAAAGTGTCATTGCTTGTCATTAAGCTCTCAAATTGTGCATTGCCTCGGAAAATAGTCTACGACCTTATTATATCTGTGAGTTTCATTGGAAGAGCAGTTGACAGTGAGAGTCAGACAGTAGGTGTGTGTGTGTGTGCCTGTTTGTGCAATATTGGCGAATGTATTTGTGGGTAAGAGGGAGTGGTTATATTCAGGTGCCAAGACTTCCTCTCCGGCAGATGGTCGGGTGATGGCTCTTTCCTTCCCGAGCGTTATGGGCAAGCATGCTTTTCTCTTATCTCATCTGAGAGAGGTGTAGAGGCAGAGGGCATATATCAGTCCTTTGCAAAACCTTGATTTCACACACTGAAAAGAGTGTAAGGCTCTCCTGCCAATATACTGCCTCAACAAAAGCAATATTGGTTATTTGTTACATAATAATGCTCCATTTCTTCAGAAGCTTTGCAATAAAATGGACAGATTGTGAAAAAAATAGGATAGTTGAAATGGAAAACTCTTGGCTCAGATTAACGCCATGGGTTATTATGCTTAAGACTAGTCACATTTAGAATCTACAAATACTGGCCAAACTGCTACACAATAGTAACATTTATGAAATATAAATAGCATGAATAAAAGGTGGCATATTTGTATCAGGCCCAACATCAGCAACAAATGCTGGCTCAGGTATCGGAGGGAAGAAAAATAATGAATCTGATTCCATCCTATTACAAATCTAGCCTGTATTAGCACACACTCACTCTGTGAGATGTAATGTTGTTAACTGTGTTTCTTCTTGTGGGATAGTGTTGTTTTAGTGGCCTGTGCATGGCAGCCTACCTGAAAGAAAGGTCTAGATAACTGCCTTGAGGCTGAAACAGAAAAGACAGACTGAAGCTCGTAATTCTGTAACAATTCTGTAGCAACCCCATAAATTAATGAGGAGCTGAAGTGTGGGTCAGAATATAAGAATCTGACTGAGGCTCACATCCAATGATATCCATTCCATCTTTACAGGCTCCCCTAAACGGAGGCCGTTCCAGAGGCAGCGAGCAGCCAGCGAGAGCATGGATGAGGAGGAACATGGTGCCCACCACATTGACCTCATCCAGTACATTGCACGCACCAAGGACATGGCCTACTGCCCAAGCAGGCCAGCACCACGCCTCCTTTCCCCCCCATCAACCCCCCCAGCGTCCCTCGGCAGGTATCTTTAATTCCCTCCCCCATCTGTCCGCCGCAGCAACCATCCACCTCTCCTGCAACCACGCAAACGAGCCATTCCATGCTGGAGTGATGGAGTCTTAGCAGGGCAGTGTGACCTTATTAGTGCTTGTGAAGTTCACAGGAGATGGGTCAAATTGCGCTGGGGCACCTTGGAAGATTACAGCTGCTTGGGAACTGCCTTTTAATCAAGTACCTTTTGTATGAGCGAAGTGTGTCAGGCGTTGCTTAGTCCATGTCAGTTTCATGGGTTGCATTGCTGCTCTTACATTTACATGTATCAAGGCTCATGGCTGTGCAATAGTTTTGTCACATTAACCACAGTGTGTGGCATAGTACAGTACACCATCTGTGCTTTAGCGGGAGCATCTGCTTGAATCTCTTCTTGCCTGTGTGAAAGCTGTCAAAGAAAAAAATATTTATGATAAATAGACCCACTAATGTGTGACAGAAAGCCTAAATAAGCTGTATTTTTGTGAAAGTTGTGTTCCCATCAGATCATTTGTGTGCGATCATTTCTGATGTGCTTCTGTGTTCCTCTGCAGGTTAGAGGTGGAGGTGATGGTGGAGCCCAGCTGCAGCAGAGCAATGGGGCCTGGGGTGATTGGCCTGAGTGCCGAGCCCCAAGATGAGGCTCCCGGTGTGGGCTATTGTCGGGAAAGCACAGATACCCAGACCCTCTATCGTGACATCTGGACCCTGCGTGCCTCTCTGGAGCAGTATATCTCTTCTGACCAGAGCAGCAACAATGACAAAGACTCAGTGCACAGTGATGCAGACAGCGTGTGTTCAATTAGGCTTAGAACGGAGAAAGGTGGGCTGCCCAGATACCCCTCTGAGGACACCAGAGATGGGATGGAGGGGGACACAGAGTTGCCTGGGGAAGAGAGTTTGAAGAAACGTGGGAAGCGAGATAGTGTGGACTCGGAGAGGGGAAGTGATGGAGAATCAGGTACGCGAAAGCTTCTTCAGATGGATAGCGGCTATGCATCTATAGAAGCGCCTTCCCGCGGTCCTGATGAAATGCGGCTGTTCCGTAGCAGCAGCGACAGCAAGGAAGAGTCAGCTGTGGAGCGTCGCCACTTCTTCACCAGTTCAGGACATAGGGGAACTGTATGTGAAAGCTTTGATACAGACATTTTCGATGAAGAACTGGAAGAGGAACCTGCAGGAGCCAGTGGAGGTAGTGATGGCTTGAAAGAACTGGACGAGAGTGTTATGACGTGGTTACCATACGGCCAGATGTTTACTCAGTCTGACACAACCCAGCCACGTGCACCTGTTTTGTCCCGCCGGGACTACAGCATAGACGAGAAAACAGATGCGCTCTTCCATGAGTTCCTGCGTCATGATCCCCAGTTTGACCAGCAGGAGTCACCTGTACGCTCCAAGCACCGGTCCCGTGTGCACCTGCGCAAGCAATGGCAGCGCTCCAAGCAGTACAGTGACCCAGGCCAGCGCTTCCACTCATCCTTTGACCGGTACCGCACTCCACTTCGCCGTGGAGAGACCGTCAACTACCCGCTGGAGAGTAGCTACCACAGCACGCTCCCCCGAATTGTCAGTGCGCCAGATGAGGAGAACAGCGAGGGGGCAGCCAGCCTTCCTGAGACACTCAAGGTGGATCAGAGCACAGCAGCTGTCAGTGAGAATGGTACATCTTTAAAAGATGCCCATACAAGGGTCCCTCCCAGCACTGATACAGGTGGAGACTCAAAGGACAAGGTGGGAATTGCATCCTCTGTGCCTCCTCCAATGACTGAAAGCACTTTGGGGGTACCAGAGGTCCCAACAGAGGAGTCTGGGCAGACAGGTTTGCCCCTTGAACCGGGTGATGACCATTCGCCCCCACAGCTGACCGAAACAGGGTATGGCCCCCAGACCGTCACAGCTGAGCTGAGCGATAAGCTAGCTGTGAACCTTGAGGAGCGCCTGTACTCCGGCCTGCGCAAAACCAGGGAGCAGCCGGAGTGTGTCCTGACAGCAACACACGCCTCACCCGACCACAGCCCAGTGTAGCATGCGGCTCCACTCATCCCCACCAACTCTATGCTCACATCTACAGGGCTTCAGTGTCCAAAGGTTTGATGGAGATTACCCTTAAACCCAGAGCAGACAGGCCCAACATTCTTCAACAAAAACCAACAAAGCCAAATGTTGAGGTCGACATAAGAATGTTGTTGTTTGTTGGAAAATGCTGATTCAGTGTGCTGTGGACGTTAGATGCCAGTCTGAGACCAGGTTCCATTGTCACTTTAAGGTTACACTCTTGACAAGGGTGCCGGAAGGGGTTCTTTGTATGATGCTGTAAAAGAACCATTTCTGGCTCCCAGCAGACCCTTTCAGTGGATGGTCCTTCAAAGAAACATTTTTGTTAATGAGATGTGTCAGTGTAAAGTAGTCTTTAAAGTTTTAGAAACCTTCACAGAATGTAGTGAAGTAGTGGCCATCTACTTTCCTACAGAGGTGAATGCATATGATCTAGCCAACCAGTGACTTCAGAGGAAGTTAATTAGATGGACTAAGTGTGGTAGATTGTGGTAGACTGCGGAACCAGACTCTCCAGGATCTCCAGGACCTGGCTTGTTTGACCACCAATTCAAAGGATCATTAAACTGGTAACGACTCTTTACCTAATGTGTAAACATCCAAAAGTTTCTTTACACTCACACATCTAATAAAAAGAAAGGGTTCTTCTGAGAACTAAAATGGTTCTTATATGCCGTTGCTCAGAGAACCTTTAGTGGAACCTTTTTTAAGAGTGTGCAGTCATGACAGAGCGCCATAGGGAGCAGGTCCCAGATCAACGTTTAGGGGGAAATTCCATCTTACTTCATCTCCAGTTTCGAGTAAGTGGAGATTAGGACCATTACCTCACATCTAACATGACATTTTTGAATTGTATTTTTATTTGTCTGTTATTGCTTTATTCAGGCTCCATTTAGCTATTAGTTGAGCTCAAAAGCCAATATATTCTCTGCACTAGGTAATCCACTGTGAAATTGGGTGCTACTAGACTTCCGATTATTATATGTTGTCTGCATTGATTTGCCATATTTCTATAAACCATCTCGATTGAACTTCTTCCTCTTTTGGACAGAACACTCTTAACTCTTAGCTATGTGATCTCTAGACCAGAATGAAGTTTTTATCATTTACTATGGGCTACGCGTTCATCTAAATGCTTGCAAATGTGTTTTTTTTTTTTTAAGGAAATGCTTGTCTTTTATCATTGACATTTAAACTTTGTAGTTGTAGAGCAGTTGTCTGGCCTTTTTTTTTCGTTTTATCAAAGTCAGTCTTAGTCTATGGTACCAAGAGCACAAATGATATAAGTGGAGATCACACATTAACGGGTAGCAATGACCACAAAGTACGCAGCAATTGGTCAAGCGCCACACTAGGGTTATTTATAAGATAAGCTTCCCTTGACCGATGTCCTGAATGTGCCACAGATTCCATTCCTCGACCAGTGCTCTTCTGTCCAGATCCTTCTAGCTCAGACATGTATCTGGTTAGTCTGGCTGTAAAGTAATGTAACTTCAGATTTACTTAATATGACAAAATGAGGTATGTATGTTGCACTACAATCATCCATGTTTGACCTCTGCTGAGTATGCACCTTTATCATGGCTCCAGAAACCACAGTATTCTTCATTAAGTGTCCTTGTCATTTAAATGTGTCGTGGTTTATCCTAGAATTGCTTGAATAGGGGAAAACTGCCTTTTGTGGGATCAATGTTGTTCACGTCCATGCTATTTATTAATTATACTTTGAATATTTAATATTAATGTATGTGTGTTTTTATGTTTAATGTCGAAAGAACGAGAATTGGTTTTAGACTGTTTGGTGCCAAAAAAGTTAGGTCAGGTAAGCTAATAAACACAATCAATTTAAGACAAAAAAGAAAAATGCAACAAAAAAAATGTGTTTGTGGGAAACAGGTCCATATAATAATCAGTATGTGCAAAGACTGGCCTCTGTCAGGGTTGGAATGAGGCCTTGAATGACGCTGTCTCCAGAGTCATTTGTGCTTTATTAGATTTGACGAGGGAGGCATGCTTCTTCCTGCATGCTTGTCACAGACCAACCACTATGTGTTTATTACCATTTTATTTTTGTGTGAACACAACAAAAGTGAAGTATCCCCAGGGGCCCACCACTGCACATCCGGCCTCTGGAAAAAAAAATGACAAAGAAGTGGTTTGTGATGAACTGGACGTACACTCATATCCCCATGCAAGTGGACGATGTGACGAATGCAACCATTCAGATTGATAGCAATTATCCAATAAAGAGGATTAAATATAGGAATTCCTATTCAAGGATTCATGGGGAGAGCAGATGCGATTAGCAACTTCTGTTGGTAAAAGCCTTTTGTAGATCTGTGTGCCAGAGTTTGGGCCAGTTTCTTTGATGGAAGTTCGCAAACCTTCTCAATTAGAGCACTATTCTGTTTCATTTTGTTCTTTCCAGATGTTCAAAAGTCTCAGGAGAGAGAA
Source organism: Brachyalestes nurse (assembly GCA_037974405.1). Classification (NCBI taxonomy): domain Eukaryota; kingdom Metazoa; phylum Chordata; class Actinopteri; order Characiformes; family Alestidae; genus Brachyalestes; species Brachyalestes nurse. Next base: position 10,768,466 of record JBBPCY010000037.1, read on the forward strand.
ACGAGAGATAAGAGCAGTTGGGGCGTGTCGTAGCTGAGGGAGGTTACGACTGACAAAGGCACACATTAGGTTACATAAGTGTCGTCTTAACGTTCCACAGTACTATAGAAAAATGTTGTGATAGGTTGATTAAAGGGGCAATCCGGCATAATTTGTAATGTAAATATACACTCAGCATTGTTGCTGGTTTGAAAGAATCCACAGCACCTCGCATACATTGTGCAAAAACACCATCCAACCACTGGAACCCCCACTTTTTTCCGCATTAGCCAGCTGGTGGGTTGAGAAAAGAAACATTGAAAAGATCTTCCTCATCTTCCACAGCGGTAGTTTTCAAATGTTACTCCCACTTTTGGGTTATGACTACTTTGCAGTATCCTCAGAATGGAGTTTTCCCAGACTTTTAACTGGAAAACCGTGTTCTAGAGACTATTGAGGCACTACTGTGTGCTGCAAGTAGGCACTCATGCAACAGATAACATGTTTACATTTTTATAACGGCCGGAAAGCCCCTTTAATCTCCCTCGGCTTCAGATAGACTGGCACTGACACTATAACAGGTACAGCTTCCAAAAAAGCGTGTTTAAAAGCATCTCCTACTGTTAAAGTGATACCTGTGCCCCTGTGTGTTCTGCTGTATATCTTTGCACCATGTTGTATTACTGAATTCACTGGGTTCCCTTTCCTGACAGCACAAATCTGGCAAGTACCTGCTGTTTGCTGGATTCCACAGCCTGTCAGTGACAACCAACAGAGATAAAGTACATTTGTACAGAGGGCAATGAATACAAGCACAATAGTGTCCCTTGGCAGGCTCTAGAGTAGTCTATGTCTTATCGTTAGGTACAGACTCTAATGGGGATACTTGAGTGACCCGTTTAGTGTGCTATGGAGTAGCCTATCCGATGCACTGATGAATTACTGTGCATAGTTTTGCATGAGATGACTCTGTTTTAGTAAAGATGTCTGTTTTCTCAGATCCGAAGTTCAGTACCAAATTAGAAACTACTTATTGGATGCTTATTTGTTTGAAGCATAAAATAAATAGAAGTCAGAATGATATTCGTACTGACATAGTTTTTACGTATTTTATGAAGCCTATTTATTTTAGGGGCACGCTTTGCTGACTGATGATATTTTTCGCTAAGATTATATCCATGGCAGAAGAAAATATATATTTCTTTTTGCTAGTATATTTCCACAGAGGAATAAAATGAATTGTTTTGCTAGCTATATTTCCATGGAGAAGAAAAAAAAATATTTCTGTATAATTGCTTGATATTGAAATAATCGCTCAGTTTGTGGGGAGAAAAGCGGTAGGAAAGTCGAATAAAGTTTTCAGAACAATCTCCGATTTTTGTTTACCTCAATGTGTTTACTCTGGATCTTCTAATCCTTGAGGGACCAATCAATGTAAATGTTTATTTTGAGTTTGTTTTCCAACTAGCCAATAAAGAACGATGCATTATATCTGTGTACGACTTTTTTGTTATTATTATTCTTTTTGAGTGAAGAAAACGTCACAGAGGCTCAAGTATCGTTTGCAGCTTACAGTACAGGTACCAATTCAGCAATAAACCAATACTGTAATAAACTGAATGCAGTGTAACTGTAGCGTAGCTCACCTCCCCCTCCCACCTCCACAGGTGCCAAAGCTCTCCTGGGAACATCAAATATTCATATCAGCCTGGCTAATAAATTAAGGATGACTGTGCAGTAATTATGATTCTAAATCAATAGCAACCCGGGGTAACCAGGGAGAGAGGGCCTTTTACTTCCACAGCCATGACCATCAATCAGCCCTCTGAGAAGACAAACAACCAATACCGTCTCCAGTTCCTGTCAAACACTTGCTTTCCATTCATAAGTGAAAGTGAATCCGTGTAGCCTTACAGACGTATGATATTAGAGGGCTCAGATCTTACATTTTTGTTGTGTTTTTCAATTTTCCTGAAATCCACTCATGGATTATTGTCCCCAAATCAATCACAACCATTTTTCTAACTCTCTCTCTCTCTGTCCCTTAGAATTAAACATAAAAAAAACTGATGTTATTTTGCATTTAAGACTAATACAGGTAAACTAAGTCATTTTTGATGGACTGTCTTATATTGTCCCCATGCAACAAGCCATCTGGGCTGAAACACCCCCTATAACTTCAGCGTGAGCTGGCAGGGCTAAAGTGCTGTAGCATGAAAAAGAGGATATATGTAAATACATACCTACCTGTGACATCACAACAACCATGAAAAAATGGAGTGTTTATGCATCTTTAGGCCTGGAGAGTGAATGGCACATTCTGAAAGATTAAAGGGGTTCACATTCTACATTAAACAGTTTAATTTTTGAAACATCATGAAAATGTGATTGTCCATGATATGGGCCCTTTAAAAGGATGTTCTGTATATGGCAGTGCAAGAGAATAGCAATATCATAAAGGTATCTATAACACTGCCATCAATTAACTTTCTTCATATCCAATCCATGAGGCATCAAAGTGTGATGGTGAAGCTCTTAGACGCATGTGTCAGACATCTTTCTATCAACCCTTAGATCAGAATAGTAGAACAATGTAGAATGACGAGGTCAGGAGTGGGTGGAACTGGGGTTTGAGCAGCTGGATGCATTCTCTCCACAAATCCGCTCAGGCCAGGACCTGTCCACATTTAACTGGACACTATCTGGCTCGGTCATTCTCAAGCATGGCATTTTTCTGCGGTTGTTTATAGTAAACCAGCCAATTTGCAGCTCTGTCCTTCAAATCGTAGCTTGGTTTCTGATAGGAGAAGGAAAGAAAGCGGCACTGGATTTTAATTCAGAGAAAAAGTTGTTGGTGAATACAAATGCACTGAGGAGTTAAGAGGCCTCTGGAGAAATGAGATCAAACAGTCCTGCACTGTTGGCACTTGTCAAGATGACTCTGCTGTGTGAAGCACACTCGCAGGCTGTAGACTCAGCTCCAGGCTGCATTTGCACCATGCGCTTTTCCGCAGCATAGTGGCAGCACATATGCTAGCTGTGGGGATTTCTTCTTGTGCCAATCTCACTCCATAAAGCATTCTTTAACACTTGATGCTGGAGCGTAGCAAGAGAAAAGTCATGCTGTACAAGAAAATGCGGAGCCACAGCAAGTAGGGTGGGTTCAGGTCATTTGGAACAGTGTTAGGTTAAATGGGATACATAGATCATATACCCTCAATTGACAGAACCAATATCTTACTAGGTATAATAAGTACTATTAAATAAGTCCCCCCAGAGGCCCCCAAAACCTGGATTTTCCCTACTATCCATGTTTCCATGTATTTTCATCCCATGACTTGCAGTAGATCAATTTTATGAACAGGGACACTGTTATAGTGCTAAAGGGCCCATATCCTACATTTCCCTTGTAGTTCTGTTAAATGTTTGTGTGATGTAATTTGCTAAAAATATTCATTTTTACATGTCTGTCTTCCAGCCTCTCTTTATCCCTTGCAGTTTAACAGGTTTTGTTTGTTACTACACTCTATGGACACAGCTGTTTTTCAGGGGTTGGGTTAGGCCCCTTACTTTCAGTGAAGGACAATCTTAATGCTTCAGCATATCAAGACATTCTGGACAATGCCATGCTTGTGGACACAGTTTGGAGAAGAACATTTCCAATTCTAGCAGGACTGTGCTCCAGTGCACAAAGCAGCTCCATAAAGACATGGCTGGATGAGTTTGGTGTGGAAGAACTTGACTGGCCACACAGAGTCCTGACATCAACCCCATCCAGCACCTTTGGGATGAACTGGAATGGAGATTGTTATCCAGGCCTTCTTGTCCAACATCAGTGTTTGACCTCATAAATGCTCTACAGAATGAATGGGGACAAATTCCCACAGACACTCCAAAGGAAGAGTGGAAGCTGTTATAGCTGCAATGGACCAACTAATAGCATTTTAACGTTATCCCCCGACCATAACGCCCCACCAGAACATCATGTTCTTTTATGTTTTACTTCAGCACACTTGTTGCTAGTTATAGTCATTGAAGAATGGAGTACATCAAAATCTAAACTCATAAATGTGACAGGGCGGTTACACCACATTCGCCTCTCCCTGGTCAGAGTCATTTGCATGTGTTGTTACTTTGGCAACCAGTGAGGGTATGATTTGGTCATTTGTCACCTGATATGTGAGTTTAATATTTGTAAAAAATTCCCATTTGCCCTGCAGTGTAACAAAGCCTGTGTTTAAGGCAGAATGATATTTTATCTTCTTTTGGTTCATCTGATTGTTTTATCTGAATTATAAAAGCATTACTTCTACAATTAATTACTCATTCACAAACATGCTCTTTTGTAGGAATTCATTCACTGCTGAATCAAGGTTCAGGGTTCAAGGTTATTTTTATCATCATCAGCAGCTGTGTACACATACATAGTGTGATGAGACCATGGACCATGGTGCAGCAAGGACACTATGCAGATTGCGCAGGAGGCAGGAGGCAGTTACAGCATTGAACAAAGTGCAGGGGATGACAGAAACAATACAATAAATAGAAAATATATCAATCTAACCGTAGTGTAAATGGGATGTGAGTATGAGACAATACAATAAGTAAACAATAAAGAAGTGTGAAGTGTATAGTGGGAAGTGTATGTAAACCTTCCAGAGTGGATAATATTGCACCATATAAATGTTTCTGGAGAGGTCACCAGTCACAGGGTATGTTTCTCAGATCTGGGCCAGTACACTGTTTTCTTGCTGTTTTACATGTTTCAAGTTTAAAATTTCATATTGCTGAACTCCATGATGTTGCATTGATGAATTCATCCCCCCTGTTAACCTGATCTCACAATGGAAAACTCCATTCAAATGTGACCTTATACACGCACCAACATAAATCTTTTGAAATGAATAATGCGCTCCAAATATCAATCCTGTGAACAAAAACGTCTGTGACACAATTTCCATTACCTTTGTTTTTTGCCTGTAAAGCTTACCCACCCTTGCTACAGTCTATTTTCAAGCTTTATAAAATGTTGCAAAAAGAAGAACACATTTGTGAGCAGTGCTTGTCTGGGTTAACTGTCTTATGACATCATCTGTGTAGTTCAATAGTAATGAGGAGTCAGGGTTTTTAAGCTTTCCCTGTACCCTCCCTGTATTCTCCCTGTAAAATCTGGCTTCATGCAGATGGTCTGAGCTCCGACAACGAGGCCAACGCTCGCTCTAATGTGTGAGTGGGAGTGGGAGACAGTGGCAGCAGAAATATAACTGCTTTATGAAGCCTGATATCCTGTATGATACATTTGGCAAAGGTGTTAAGTGAGTCATTGGAAATACAAAAAGATTTCTAAAAAATAGCACCTTCCTCCTCATCAAAAGAGGCTTCTCACCATTCTGCTGAAGCTCAGTGTCATCCCGTCTCTCATTCATCTCTGTCTCTCTCTCCTCCTCCTCTTCCTCCTCCTCCTCCTCCTCGTCCTCTCTGTCCCTATCACCATCCCTCCACCAACAGCCTTTTTAACAAATCAGAGAGAGACACGGAGAGTGCGTGGGAGACTCCAGTGACTCAGAGAGGATCCTGCACACACGCACACACACACACACACATATATATACACTCTCACATTAGGTCATTCAGTTTCTCCTTCCCAATCAAGCCATGCTGAAAAAAAGGTTTCATATGAGGAAGCCCTTTTGGTATCTGGAGCATAAATAATGAAGAAATGTACACTCATGTGTTAAACAGAGCATTGATCAAACGGGCAACATTTCATCACTGCCATAAAAAAGTATTATATCTTCAAAACAGTTTTGTACTTCACCCATTTTTCCTCATAATTCAGCCTCGAAGATGTAAACAAACCTATTCAAAGTAGTGTGATGTTAAATGCGCCATTCTAGAGAAGACAAATGCGAATTGTTTCCACTGGTAGTGATAGAAAACAGACCTCTGAAGAGTTTCAACCTCACATAAAGTCATTCCATGAAATGGGTAGGAATACACGGCTTGATGCATGAGGCATTGTTTTTAACAGCTCTGAGATTTTGTGTCATATACATCACCACCTCCACCACCACCGAAAAGAAATCTGAGTCTTTAAGCTTCTCTGCAAAGAACCATTTTACAACAAACCACCCTGAATGGCCTTTATGCATTTGGCAGATGCTCTTGTTCAGACAGTTTTTAAATCATATTACAAACATAGACAAACCCAGAATTAGGAGTCGTACATATGGGCTTTGACTTGTGCAGCATGGTATGTGTTCCCCAGCCTGTTGAGTGGAGCACAGTGGTGTTGCCCACTATGCTATAGATTGATTATACAGACATTTTTAAACAAAAGTTCAGTTTTGCATGAACGCTTTTTCATTCAAGGTCATTTAGGTCCGTTTGTATTGCTCCATTCATCACGAATGTTTTATTCATGCATTACCCACATTACATAAATGGTGTAAAAAAAACAGAATAAGCAAATACATTTTTTATGGGATGTCAAAGGGATTGGCATCAGTAAACTGAGGAAAAAGGCATGGTGATGCTGAATGGATGTTGGGGTGTATAGGGAGCCGCTAGGCTGGGCGGGTGCTGCTGAGGTGTGGGGGGGCAGCAGGCAGAAGGCAGTGGGAAATTGTTACAGCTATCATGAATGAGTCATAGAGAGAATAGCCCACATGAATGAGCAGACACTGCTGCTGTATGTGTTTGTGTGTGTGTGTGTGTGTGTGTGTGTGTGTGTGTGCGCAGAGCGAGAGAGAGAGAGAGAGAGAGAGAGAGAG
>JBBPCY010000037.1:10778009-10797831 GCA_037974405.1 Brachyalestes nurse
ATATGGAGTTGGTCCCCCTTTGCAGCTATAACAGCTTCCACTCTTCTTGGAAGGCTTTCCACAAGATTTTGGAGTTTTTGTGGGAATTTATTTCCAGAATGGCTTGGTATGATGAAGCATTAAGAAGTAAAGGGGCCACTTGAATTAAATAAATTGAGAGGTGTGTTCCAGTACGTGTAAGGTCACTTACAGTGCCACTGTGCAAAGCCCTGATCTAGTGAAGCATCAAAAGTTGTTTGAGAGTTAGTGGCTCCACCTTTGCAAAGCGAAAGGGAACTATTTGTCTCACCTGAACACACCACACCACACAGTGTGAACAGTGTGAAACTTGTCCCCTACTTTTAACCTAAGTGAAGCAGTGGGCAGCTGACAAAGGGACCTGGGGAGCGGTGTGTGGATGGTATTTTGTTCAATGCTTACCCAGTGGTGCCACTGGCAGTACTGGGATTCGAACCTCCAACCTTCTGATCACAGGAGCAACTCCTTAACTAGTCCTTGTGGGAATTTTGGCTAAACTTGTGTGAATGTAATAATGAGTAAGTAGAGTTGCAAGCTAGTTCCATTAGACGTTTTGTATCTACAAACAAAAACATTGTATTTGATGAGAAGGTTCCACTGCATAAAAAATTCTGCCAAGATACTTGATGTGAAAAGGCCTTTATTGTTGTAGCAAAGTGTGCTTGGCTTGGTGGGCAATCAAACCTCAGCTTGATGTATGGAGGATAGCGGTATTAGCCACAATGCTAAACCCACCACTAGTACATAATGGTACAGCTAAAGTGGCTAAACCTACAGTCCACAGACCAAAACCGACTGGAAATGTTTATATATGTGAAAATAAGACTTTATTTTCTTAAGTATTCCACAGAGAAATCTGCCTCCAGTAATCAACAAACTTGAAAAAGAAGGTCCCTCAGAAATACAGAGTACAGGGATGCTCAAATTAACTGGAGAGCCTCAAAACGCTTTCATGTCATCATTAGGCACATCAAAATAAAAACAGATTTTGGGGTTTTATGTGCAGGGGACAAATTTGTCACATCCATGTGCTGCTGAACAGACCGTGTATGTTTTTCATGATCATAAATCAGATGAAGATCTTCTTCAGTGAGTATTTCACTCCAGTCTGGTGTCAGGGTTATTTGTTGTCTCATAAGTCTTACATTAGTGGGAAGAGCAGTGCTAGCAGGATGAGGGTGGTTCCCATGAGTTCCTGCTGCTTCCTCAGTGATGAGGCCTGGTGATCCAAACCATGTGAGTTGAATAATTGAGCAAGTGCCTCCATCGGCCCACCCACGTCCAGCACCCTGCTCAAGGTCAGCATTCCACCACTGCCAGGGGGAATAATGTACAGCAACAGCACCCTCCAGCCCCCCACCCTGGCTTTCATAAGGGCTCGCAGAGAAACAACATGTGCTCCTTTCACCCCCGCAGCCCAGCCTCACCCTCCCTTGTGATCAAAGAGCTCTCGGCAAGGCCAAAGACAGATGCGAAGGCAAGACAAAATATTAGCTGGCATGCAATATCATACCACAGCACAGTGCAGTTAAAAAAAGGCCGGGAAAGTAGTCGCCAGTGGAGAGAGGAAGTTGGTCAGCATTGCAAGAGTTTTCATCAAAGCCATAACTGTTATGATATGAACTGAGTGATCCAAACTCCTTGTCTTGAGCACAACTCCATAAGCAAGGATGGCAGAAACACGACTGGAAAGGCCAGCAGGCTGACTGACTCACTGTAGGAATAATAAGACTGCTAGATCATGCTTTCATGAATACCATTTAACTTCTTAGAAGGTTCTTTAACTTGTTACAATAGTAAAACCCCTTTGGTGCCATAAAAACTGCTTTAAAAAAGATTCTTTAAAGAACAACTAAGAGAAGTGAAATTTTGCCAGACAAAGAATCATTTAGGTGTTTCAATGGGTCTTTGAGTGTTCACCTCTCTATATAGAACCTTTGAATAACCATTTGGGTGTAAGTTTACACTCTGAATAAGTTTCTGTGGTTCTTAGCTTGGACGTAAGGTTTTTTTTTTCTTTGGAAAGGTTCTGTGGCCTTGGGAGGATGGAATCTGTGATTTTCCTGCACAAACACAATTGTTTCAACTCATTAGTTAGTGCATTCGGATAACTCATCATGCCAGGTTTGGTCGGTGTGTTACAGCAGTGAAATCATCAAGCACTGCTGGACTTTGGCCCATGACCACTCTTTAAGACCTGTGTTCTATGACCTCATGCCAAAGGACTTGTTTTGGCACCTTTTTTTTTGAGGACAGAAAGCGAGAAACCCTTTTCACAGTGTCCGTTAAATAGAGTGAAATTTCCATCTGTTTTAAAGGTTCCTCACACGAATCATGCATGTGTATTTTTCAGTAACACTACTAGAATAAGTTTCAATGGAAATATCATTACACAACTGCATGAAGCTTTATTTTCACCTCCTAAAAATGTTTTCTTTCTGTTTACAGGTTTTTAGTTTGGAAGTTCTTCATTATATTTCACACATTGTTCTATTTAATCTGATAATATATTTATTTGAATGTATTAATTAATTCCTCTGGCAGAATGGCCACTCGTGGACCTGCAGAAAAACACTACTCGAACAAAGCTAGGACAACAACATATAGTAAAAAAATGACCATTATATTGCTTTCAATACATGAACTTGTGAAACATGAAAAAATTTGATGAAATCTCTGATGACAACTTGAAAATTGTATCCATCTTTGATGACTGTTTGAAGTATTTTATTTCAGTAAGTGTTAAACTAGGAGATGAGTGCCACATACTGTGTGGGGGGCCTGTTTGCCAAGATGGAACCACACAATGGTATCTTGGGTTTGGTTTTGGCCCATGAGCCCTTTCTTGACAAGACTACTGCATGCCAAGCTGAGCAAGGACTGTCAGCGCCCTGCCTGAGAGCAATCCTGTTTGCATTTCCCCAGTAAGACTTAAGTCTTTTAAAGAACAGAACCCTCTTTCAAAGACAACGTTCTCGATCACACACAGCTGCTAGAAACACCCCAGCAGCAGACTGTGCTTCACTGCGGTTTCCCATGTTGTGGTTACCAGGTTTAACCTGATATACTTTAGATCTACTGAATTATATTCACTGAACATGTCAATATGGGCATATTTGACCACTGTTTGCTACGTTAAATCTGCTCAAGCATGTTTCATGCTTTGAAGAGCATGATGAGCCTGATCAGTGCTCTGTCTTTTATTAAATTCAGGCCTCCATCACATATTGCTTGATGAAGAGCATGAGTAGTGAAGGAGCCATAAGCCTGAGACTTTGGCACAGAAAAAGCTTCACTGAATCCTTGAACTGACTGTGGAAAAACAGTTAGTGCTGGGTTCCCACACTCATACTTGAAACCAGCTGTGCTATTGATTGGTCTAGGACACGTATGATGCTGGTGGTCTACCAATCTGTTGTTAGAGCCAGGTGTGATGGATCTACTTTATTCAGGTGCTCCCAAAAGCCTTAATTGACTGGACTACATGAAACAACATGCTCCAGGGTGGTAGATTTATTTATTTTTATTTATATACTTTTTTGGAGCCCTCTGAGTCCTCTGCATTTAACCCATTCACCTGAATGAAGCAGTGGGCAGCCAACAATGGCACCCGAGAGCAGTGTGCGGGGACGGTTTCTTCTTTGGCAGTCCAGTGATTCAAATCAGGGCCAACTCCCTAACCACCAGGCCACCAGAATCCAACAAGGGTATCCCTGAGATGTCATTCATCTAATTATAGACGAGTGACTGATGTTTTGATGGTCTGTAGAATAAAGGGCAGAAAAGACACAGTGAAGAAGTGGCTGATGACAAGATGGAGAACCAGAGCTGGGATATAATGACGCACAATCTTACGCACCTGGGAGTGAGTCAGTGCTGGATTATGAAGTTTACAAAGAAACAGCATGTATGTTTGACTGTTGTCAACGATGCATTGGATATTTATAAGTAGCAGTACAGATTTTCAAAACAATGGATGACTAAATCATGTAAATAAGGTCATTCAGATGGGTGTGATGGGACATGCTCCATTCTAAAGACTTTCTACTAGTGGTGTTTATGGGAAGCAGAAGTCTAAAGCATTTAATACTTTTACACAATATCTCACTTAAATGGTTACAAATATTTTGCCTAACGCCGAGTCATTGGTTTACAATAGTTTAGGAATGAGGATTTCTTTTGGGGTGGGGGTTTGGGGTGTATTGCAAAGTAGTACCCCCCAAAAACATAAAAAAAAAAAGTCACATACAGCATGTGGCTGTTACAGATTGGCTGTTTTGGATAATATATATAATGTCTACTCTGTTTTGTAGATATCCTGACCCCTGGTTCCCATCACCACTGTTGAAGAACTGCAATATCACTATATGGACACGCCTCTTAATTTCTAAATCTAGGTGGCCCCTTACTTCCAGTGAATGACCACTTAATGCTTCAGCAGACTACGACATTCTGGACAACACCATGCTTCCAACTTTCTGGACAAAGTTTGGTGAAGAACCTTTTCTGTTCCAGCATGACTGTCCCAGTGCACAAAGCAGATCCATAAAGACGTGGCTGGAGGAGTTCAGTGTGGAAGAACTTTACTGATCCACACAGAGCCCTGATCTCAACCCCATCCAGCACCTTTGCGATGAACTGGGACAGAGATTGTGAGCCAGACCTTCTCATTTAACATCAGTGCCTGACCTCATAAATGCTCTACAAAAACAATGGGCACAAATTCTGGGAAAGCCTTCCAAGAAAAGTGGAAGCAGTTACAGCTGCAGGGGGGCAACTCCATCTTAAAGTCTTTTTATTTAAATGCAATGTCATTAAAGTTTCCATTGGTGTAATGGTCAGGCATCCCAGGGCTTTTGTCCATATAGTGCATCTCTACAGTGTCCCAGTTCAGACCAAAACACTGTGATGGACTTCTCAGAGACTGGGTTATGGACAGAATGTAAGAAATGAGTGTAGTTCCCCTTTTAAAAACCACTTGGATACACGTGAGGCCCTCTGTTTTCTTTGATTTGTTGTGTTTTCATTTTTGTTCCGCTGCGCCACAGCAGTGGCATGGAGTGAACACACGACTGAGGGCTCGTTGTTTACGCGGTGGGAGGAAGGAATGTAGATGAAGTAGCCCAGACTAAACAGCGGGCGTTTTTCCACGTCTATAGCTGCCGAAACAAGCACACCACACCGTTCTCATTAAACGCCCATTTCCACGAGGTGTGGGAGTTCTCCACCTCATATCCGAGAAGTGACACGCGCAGGCACGCTCGGTCCACTTGGAGAAGGCTACAGGGGAACCTCTGGTCCAGCCCATCCCATTCCATCCCATCCCTCCCGTCCCATTACGCCCCGTCCCGTCCCGCTCCGTCCCGTCCCAGCCCAGAGGCATCACTCACTCACTCACTCACTCTCTCTCTCTCTCACTATATTTATACAGAGGCGGACCCACATCACTCAGCACAAACTCATTCAAGTAAGCCAGGGCAGAGCTTCGTAGGAAGGACCAGAAAGACCCTGAACCTGCGTGGACCCCCTTCAACTCTCCAAATATCTCTGTGAGCGCGCACGTGTGTGTTTCTGCGTGTGTGTCTGTGTGCGTGTCTAGAACTTCTACCATGAGTTTCTCCTCTGCTCTCCGCTGTGTGATGCTTATTTCTGTGTGTGGAATCCTTGGAAAACACCAAACTGACGGTAAGTCTGATTTTTTGTTATGTTTTGTTATTATTTATAGTGGTTTATTATAAGGCTTGGCAAAGGGAGCGTCTGATTAAAGTTGGACGAGACAGAGATGCTTTTGTTGTTCACGAGACTGTGAAAATCATGAGACTGTAAAATCAGGAGAGATGTCGAACCCGGTGAACTCGACCACCCAAGCCAACTTCAGCAGGGCTCAACTGATGAGATGTGCACATTGTGCAGGTGCACGCACACCGGACACGTTTATGATGGAGAAAAAAGACGCCAGAAAGCAGAGGCACATTAAGAGGAGAGTTGAATTTGAAGCCTTTTAGGTGGTCCAGGTGAGGGTTATGGGGGCGTCCTGTGTTTGTGAGGAACTGTCCTTTCATTTGACCACTGTAATAACAACCTCAAAGCACAGGCAAAGCTGGTTGTAGACACAAAGTTAAACACATACTTTGTCTTTTTTTAGGTACTCCTTTCTACTGTGATGTAATTGTGTGTCACTGTGTTCCTTGAAAGTGGAAAAATCATATTTTTATTATATTTTTAGCAGAATAACAGGTGTTATTCTAGTAGTACTGTGATACTGCCCAGCAGGATTAGAGTAGGCTATTCATGTCCATATTTAAAGCCCATTGATTCGGGGTTCCATTTGTGAAGTATTAAATATTGTAAAAGAAACATGTTAAGTGTCAGCGTATGTGCATCATAAATTTAACCATTAACAAAATCTGCCTGCAGCTCAAAATACAAAATACAAAAAATAAAATACTTCTTAACACTTTGCATAAATGAATGTAATGTAATGTAATATTGCTTAATTAGTGAATCTATTGAGCATCTCATGCTTGAAACATCCTTTTTTTCAATTGTTGCACTTCATGCAGTTTTAGCTGTATCCCACATGCTGTGCAATATCTGGAATGTTCATCAGGAAATTGCATTATCCAAATATCCTGAAGATCAGGGAAGAAACAAAAAGTAGCCTCTCATTTTTGTTTTGTTCTATGATGTTGTGAGATTGACTTTGAAAGCGCAACCCTGTTACCCAAAGATAGTAAATTATTAATTTAAAATGCATTACAGAATCATTAGAACATCCTTACTGTCCTCTACCACTCATTTAACCCCCTGTAAGCAGAGAACCTTTAGAAAAATGTTCCTGAGTTGGACTACCTGGTTTGAATGGTTCAGTTCATGTATTTCAAGATCCAGTGTTTAAAGTTCAATAAGTGGACAACAGTGGAATCATAAGAGTATTTCTGTGTGTGTGTGTGTGCACGCAGCGGGCATGTGTTGGCTGCAGCAGGGTCAGGACCAGCGCTGTGACATGGTGCTCATGCGCGGAGTGAGCAGAGAAGAGTGTTGTGCTGGTGGCCGTCTGGACACGGCCTGGTCCAACACCAGCCTGCCCATCAACGAGGTCAGTCTTCTGGGCTTCCTGGGCATCGTCTCCTGCAAGCCCTGCAAAGGTAGGCCCTCGATCAGTCTTTCAGATGAACCTAGTGGTTTAATTTAGCATGCTCTAATGTTCTATTTTGGGACTAAGAGTTCTAGTAATGGTATACACTTATAGTTAGAGCTTTTATGATGAGTAAAGACCTTCTCGTCTGCTGTTTGGCATCTAAACATCTTCAGATGTTTTCTGTTATAGCCCAGCTTTTCATAAGAGCTGTCGAGAGGAGGCTTAAGGGAGAACACCTTGCTCAGCAGACTTTGCCAAGCACGTTTTGTGCATATTTTGTGTTCAGGCCATCAATAATTTCCATGAAAGTGTGGAACAGCAAGTGCATTGTGGTGTGAATAGGAAGGGTCACCAAAGAGCCAGACGCCATTAGAGTGAAAGGAGAAAGAGGAGAGCAATATTGAGGTGGAAGTGTGGTAGACGTCACGCTCAGACGCAAATCTGGGGCTGATGAGTGGTTTCTTTAACTTTTGGACCTGTTCTCATTTGAAAGACTTGGTATGGATTTAAGCCAGATGTTCTGTCTAACTCCATCCAGCTGAGTAAGATCCTGTATTGTGAGTCTTGGCTAGGTTTGCAAGGATATAGAACGTGTACATATATATACTCCAAGAATGTAGACAGACACGTCTCCTCAATGATCAGCCAGACTGCAGGATCAGTAGGAATTCCAGCCTGGGAGAACATTGAAAATCATCTCTAGAGGGGTGAACTTTATCACTTGTTTCATAGCGTGTCCCAGACATCGACAGGTGCCAAAATAACAGGGTGTGTGGTGCAGTATGGAGGTGTTTCAGTCTGAGGGAAAGTAGAAAATGAGTTTTAAGTTTCTGCTTCTGGAGAAGGCCAGCTTTATTTGCACTGCACATGAGCAAAATGGAATGTGCTCCATACAATAGCCGTTCTCTTCTTCTTCTTCCTGCCCGTCTCTCTCCTTCTCACTCTTTCCGAGTGCTTATTGGAAGGCAGGCTTGTTTTGCCTTCCTCCTGCAGAAATGACTGAATTCCAGCTTACCGCAGAGAGAAATGGCTGCCACATGCTGGAGAAGTCTGGTCCTCATAAGCGCGGAACACAACCAGCGTCATTAGATCCTTCGAAAAAAAAAGGAGAACAGGAAAGGAACGAGAAAAAGAGAAAGTCTCTTTTATTGTTTGTTCCAGAATACTCTTCCATTACCATGAAACTGTATGGACCTTTCTCAGCAAGCGTTAATGTGTGCGCCGCATGACAAGGGCTGCAGAGCATTCCTGAAGGTCCAGCTCATTCTCCCTGACTGATCTGTGCGTTTCCATACACTCAGGGTTTCTGGAGCAGGTCATGGGAGTGAAATGTTAATTGCAGACTTTAACATTTAAGCATAGATATGATTGCTGGGATTTCTAGAAGAGGCAGAGGTCTCTGCTCATGCTGGGAGTGGGGTAGAAAAAACTCACAAAACAGGATATTAAAGGCTCTTTTTCAATGGAGTGGCTTTCATGGTCTTGGCACACGTCAACAGTCATGTGGCAGACGTGAGAGAGATTCTGAGTTGGTGACACTGCATTTCTGTAACTACGGCTGTGTCTCTGTTGAAACGAAGTCTTGTATCTCCAAAACAGTTACTTTACAGAAGCTCTTATGGCACATTAATGCAAAAACGTTTTCCTGGTCCGTTTATCTAAGAATGTCAAACCTGTATAGTTCAGTCATGTCATATAAAACTCAATGGAAATACACTTTCTCAAGTGTGATGCCCACTTTTTCTCTCATAGAGACTTGTGAAGGAGTGCAGTGTGGCCCGGGGAAGGTGTGCAAGATGAAGGGCGGACGTCCTCAGTGCATTTGCTCCCCGGACTGCTCCAACGTCTCCAGAAAGCACGCTGTCTGTGGGAGTGATGGAAACTCGTACAAAGACGAGTGTGCGCTTCTGATGGCCCGCTGCAGGGGTCACCCTGACCTGGAGATCATGTATCAAGGAGAGTGCAAAAGTGAGCTTTGCTTTTTCAATCACTGGTATGAGACTTAGACCATATCATGCAGTTGTTATTACAATTCCAGAGGACGCTTGTTTAAAGGAAGCTCACCGCGAAACGGAGACACAGAGGTTTATTTCTTGCAGCAAGGGAACAAGTTACACAGCAGACCAAAGTTTTACAGAGGAGTTGATCCACGTCAGCTAGTCTGACTTAGCCTTATATATGCCATGCTTACATGATAACCATACATTGGTGTTTGCTTTAAGCGTTGCCTTTAATTAACTTGTAAAGTGCTGAGAGAGCTAAAAGGAGTATGCAACCACGATAACAGGAACTCTACTTCGAAGGTTACATCGCAGGGGAGGCCGCGATGTCCTTCTTCACACATAGTGGACGGTTAACTGCTCAATAATTATGCATGAAAAGTTATACATAAAGATGATACTAAGGTGAAACTGAAAGAGAATAAGAATTCTTCCAACAGCAGTTCTTCACAGTTGTTAGGAAAAATGACCCAGAGGGATCAGCCAGCGCACTTTAACACCATAAACTCTTACTGCTCGGTTACGACTCTTAAACCTTTTGAACTCCTTTGAAACTGGAATTGATGTTGAAATGAGAGTGATGGATTAAAGGGTTGGTCAGAGCTTTAGACAGGCTAAAACTCTGTAAAAAAAAATGTAACGTGGGACACCTTTTCTTTCAGAGTCATGCTCCAACGTGGTGTGCCCTGGCACCCACACTTGCGTGACAGACCAGACCAACAGCGCCCACTGCGTAATGTGCCGCACGGCCCTCTGTCCAATGCCCCTACCGACTGACCAGACCATCTGCGGCAACGACAACATCACCTACGCCAGCGCCTGCCATTTGCGTCGGGCCACCTGCTTCTTTGGCCGCTCCATAGGCGTGCGCCACTACGGCCACTGCAGAAGTAAGGACTGAGCCGTGGCTCCGGCCTAAACACCCCCACACAAACAGAGGTGATCCAAAATGACACACAAACAGAGAAACAACACAGAGTCTACAGATGTTACTGAATACTGACACATTGTTTGGAATGAACAATCTGAATTTGGAATGAAGAAACTAAAGGAGTTCACATACTGGGGGGCCACACTATTTTTCCCTCTGAAAGTTTTAATTAGTAGGAAACTGCTTTCATGTCCATACCACACCAAACTGCCAGCTTGGCTTGATATTCTAGTACTTTTATTCACAATAGGATTTCAGTTTGTCATTTCAAGTGGTACGACCGCTCCAGAACACAAACTGCATAGGGCGCCACATCTGGGTCTCGGCAAAGAAAAATTAAACTTTTCATTTCGTTAAAAAACTCTCACTTACTGTTCAAGTACAGACAGTCTTGCTATCAAGTGCAGATAGTGGTGTCATGTTACTTCCCTAATGGAGTCCATAACCGCAGGAACTTACCCAGTCTGTCTGCATAATGTGTTACAGGGCACACTGGCTTGAGAAAGAGCTCGTTTTTATTCCCTGCATGGTTCTAATTTGGCCAAAAGGCAGCGCTGCAATAATTACCAGCGTTTCGCTCACTGCTGTTTGTTGTGTTGCAGGTAAAGAAGACAGTGAGGAGAATTCGCTCTTTTAGAGGCGCTGGCTTTGCATAAGCTTTGTTTCCTCGTAGATCCACTGACAACACAATTCGAGGCATAAGTACCCGACAGTGTCCTGTTCTAAATGAACCACTGATATATGTAGAAGCATGCAGAACATATTAAAAGGGAACTGTGTGCCTCTCTTGCTATCTAGTATGGTCATTTTTGTTTAGTGACGAAACTGCTATAAAGTGATGTTAGAGTGTTATTAGATTTGGGCCTGATGATGTGCATATTGTAAATACATTACTGCAATTATTTATAGGAGAAAGGCAATTCTCCGTATGTTTGTTTTATTTATAGTTCTTTTCATTTGAACTGCATATTCCCTGATCAGCTGCATTCATAGAGATATTTATTGCGTCGTTGTCAGTTTTCATGTGAAGTACAATACACTATCATGACACATTAGGCCATGCTCATGAGTTCCTTTTCCCAGCCTGTCTGATGTATACAAAGCAAACATGTGCCTCTAAAAGAATGCAATACAGTGTTAAATTGCATTCTTAAGACTTTGCTGTGTAATTGCTTATATCCGTTTTGCAAGACTTAACTCCATGCTCCTCCCACCAATGTGCTGCTAGGTTGGACAGGTTTTACAGAAGGGTTTAAAGATCCAGTGGTGAACAGTTTGGGATCTACACTTTCGGTTTGGGCCATAACTGTCAAAATAGGGTCCAATACCTATTTCTTTACCCCAGTGCCCATTTCTGCTAGCACCCATGAGTCTAGCACTTCAGCATTTCAGCACCAAACTTAGGACACTGAATAAACACAAACCTCTTGAGTTTATAAAGGTTTTATTTAAGCCTTGTAAGGGGCATATTACATTTTATTTTACCCGGTATGTAACATTTCTAGAATGACTCCTTCAGTAATGAGTCCTGACATAGAGCTGGCGCTGTTTGCCATCTGATAGAATCACAAAAAATGGCTATTTAAAAGTGACTGGTTCATTCTGCTGCCTCTATCTATTTATAAGCAGTTCCAACAATACAGTCCAGCTGCATTTTGAACTGGAAACTCAACATTATGTTACAAATCTAAGCTTCGGCCTAATTAATCAAGCTGAATGGGATTTTTGACACCGTACCATGAAGCCCACCCAATCTGCCAACCAGGCACCAGATGATATGTCTTCATGCCTCTGCCCCTTTGGCAATTGGGCCCCTTTTGGCAAGGCTAGTGCCCCCTTTTGTGAAAAATTATTGTTACTGCCCACTACACCACCCCCCCCCCTTAGAATAGTAGTTTGCCCTAAAGTTGGGAAAAGTTTTTATCTTCCCACCCCTGCTCACAAAATGTTTTGTAGTCACTTCCCAATGCGACTAAATTCCACCCCCCAGTCCCCCCTGGCCTTCATCTGAATACCCCAGGTCTCTGCACAGCTGTTGCTATGGAAGAACGCATTTGTGGGTGGAGCTTGGATAGATCAGTTGCGCTGCATACATGACAGATGGAAAAGAAAAGTGATTATTAGAATAACAGGTAAAGTCAATAAATCATATCCTTTGAGCCCTTTTACCACTCTCTCCCCAAAGCGCGCCTCTTTCAGTAAGCCATGTGGCAGCAGAGGCCGAATTCTTACACACCCTGGAGACTATTTATAATAGAGATGAAGCCAAAGCAGAGTGCGTGTGGAGTTTGAGTTCCACTTTCTTGTGTTCGGAGGTGAGGGATTTGCAGCCACAGTACACGACCTCTCAAGCCCCAGACTTTGCTGCTTACGTGCACGCTGCATTGGCATAAGAACCCAACTGAGCCACCTGCCAAGCAATCAAATCACCAGTTATGCTATAATGGCAATGTTTTTTTTTTGTTGTTTTTTCTTGAGAAGGCTGTGTTGGTCCAAAAAATGTTCATTACACTCTACTGTTTTAATGTTTTTGATGCTGTGTGATGTTAATAGGTTACTTGAGCGCATTGTTTCAGTGACAGGTAACCATTCAGAGCCGCTGTCAAGAGTCAAACAAGTCGATTGGTATTTAGTAAACCTCTACATAGTAATATAGTCTGTTATATTTTGTTTTGTGAATACGTGATAGATCAGTTTGCATTTCTGTTATGTAATCCAAGTTCTGACGTACCACAGCTTGGATGTGTATCTCTGTAAATATATTTTTCTCTTTTTTTTCCCTTTTTTTACAGTACTTGTGTATCTACTGTGAAATTTCTTGATGTATCAACTTATTTTTGTATTTTTATATTTACATTTTATCTCAGATTAAAACACTACTTTCTTGAGCTGCTTCTCGTGTCTAATCCATACCTGTCCACAGCCAGACCGGATACATTTTCGAAGATTATGAAAGTGAGGGCACTTTCATTTAAGAGAGTACGGATATTGCTGTGAAGGCACAAATGTACGTCACTCTGGATAAGAGCATCTGCTAAATGCTGTAAACATGAAGGTATCTTCTTTTCATGTGACCACAGAGGGTGTACAGGTTTCCTTCTTACTGGCACAAAGGGACAAAATTCTGGATGTAATACTGAGCACTAATGAAATGTTTTGATGGAATAATTTGGTACAGTCCGAAAGCCGCAGTCCTCCAGTGGTGAGTTAATGCATCGTTTACAGTTCAAAGCATCAACAAAGGCAAACCACAGAAAACCCAGGATTTACCCTGAGGTTTGGGCTTAAGGAGTTACAGACTTTCAGCCCTGACCAAATGGAATCCAGCGGCAGCTATGCTCAGGCACCGAGCTCGTGCGATGACGGCGCAGCAAAACGCCAGGCTCTTCGAGACGGCCTCTGGCTCACGGTGGGTGAGGTGAGAGATGAGAGGGCCACTGACTCATTTTCCTGTATGAAATAGCTCACTTGTTTTTTTCCCCCAGCCCAGAGAGAGGCACTCCCGACTGCACGCCGCATCTGGTTTAACTTTGGCAGATGTTTATATTCCGATGTAAGGGTCCTTTTATTACGGTGGGACTAGAATTAAATGTTTGCTCAAAAAGTCCATAACAATTCAGCAAAAAAAATTTGTTTTCTATAGTGCCTCCCTGCTGTTTCCGGGCCTGTTACTTTTCTCTGCTGTTCCCAAGGCAGCTGAAAAAACTCATTATTACCGCTCACCACTGGTGAACACACTAGAATCCCAGCCTTTAATCCATCAGTCCAGAGCATTCGGACGGATATAAATAATGAACAGACTGCGACAACTGAGTCACCGCTGAGTCATTGGGGTCACATAGCTTTGTCAAAGGTACGCATTTTAGACCAACCGCATGGTGACGCGGAGTCTGAGCTCGAAATACCCAGAATAATAGTGAACTGAAGTAGGCTAAGAACTTTTCTCTTACCTCCGAGAGGAACATTACTTCCAAAAATATTAATGCAACCAAAAGAAAACATGCTGTTTAACTTCAACCACAGTCAGCCACTATGGTGCTCTAATTACATCCCATGACCACAAAATCATTGGAATCTGCAGGACGCAGCTCATGAAAACAGGTATAATTGGTTAGGATGAGGATTGGGGGACGAGGGTTACTGGTTGAGGTTTTTGGACAAATTCATGTTAATAAAATTACTTTATGCAAGTGTTAAAGATTCATTAGTTCAGATTTGGCAGCTTGACAGTGCCTTTGTAGAAATGAATGGTCCATTTTTGGTTCCATAAACGCTCGTAATAATTCTTCACAGCACTTTCATTTATTTGTTTATTTGTTTTAAAAGTTTATTAGACATTTTTTTTAAATAGATCCCTAATCGTTTCCTTCAGATTTGGCTGGTCCCTTCGTGATTTTTTCACATGGGATTTCATGGATTTCATATGATAGTGAAAAATAATGTTTCATGTAAATTGTGCAAAAACCACATGTCTTATTCATTCGTTTTTTTTTCCTGTGAGTAAAAATGAAGGGAATTTAATCAACAGAGTCAAGTGATGTTGAATTTGAGTCCCCACCCACTTACTTACTTTCTCAATGTATGTCAGTTTAGCTGTTTTGCAAATACATAATTGTATGATTTAACAAAAAAAGAAAATGTCTCTTGTACGACTTTGGCTATATCATGTTGTACCTATTCCTGTTATAAATATTGCCTTAATCTGCGAACTTAATCTGAGAGCATGTTTAGCTTCAGACTTCAGTTTGCACCCATTCTGTTTTCAACATCAATCTTTAAGACCCTGATGAATTTGCCAGACCAAAGATCTCAAACCTAAGGGTGGAAAACCATCTGCACACTAAATATTAAAATTTGGCCTCAGATAAAACCGATTTTAAATACTGATGAAAACATCTTAAAATAAAATGCAAATGTATTTGTATATGTATTTTTTGTTATGCATATTCTTAATAAAATTACTTTAAAATAAGATCTAACCTTAAATTATCTGGAATGAAATTCAGTCACAGCCTCTGAAATCTATCTGCCTTGTCAATCACTTTTGTAAAAGTAAGCTTTTGTCCTGCTGTCCAGAAGGAGGATGATATGTTACCAGGAATTTTCAGCTTGTCAACAACAAGATGAATTTCTAGAAGACCACCCACTCTTTATTTTGCTATTTCATCCTCAAGTGGCACAGTTCCAGATCTACAAGAGCAACGGCAGATGTTTTTAAGGAAATGACGTCATTTTTTTTACTTTGTATTTGTATTGTATCACATTGCCTTTGCTCATTGGATGTTGTTTTGCTCTTTGGACCATGTGTCTGAGATAAGGAACAATTTGTTCAGTGTAGCCTTACTGTGTGTATTTCCACTTCCTGCACTGGTGTGTAATATTGTTGAGAAATGTGATTTGTTTACATTATTACATGTTGGATGTTGCACCAGACTCTTAGCAAGAACATCTCTGAAGCCTCCACTATGGGTCACTGTCTGGAGGGGTGGGGGGTTGACTGAGATGACTTTAAGGGGAGAAAAACATACTTCGGAAGTTAGGCAACCTCTAATTGTCCTAATTAAGCGTAGTGTACTGAAAACCAAGCAGAGATGCTATCTCTGGACCACTCTACTGGGACGGTCTGACCCCCACGCTCCAGTCTGTGTGGTCTGTATCTGCATCACTTACTGATTTGCTTCTTGGGTTCAATCCATTACAGATGGCAAACAGCACAATAAAAAGTCAACTTTCAATTGCAGTTCTAATTTACGCATTTAAAAGCCATTTTATGAGCGAGTTCTCCGAAGTAAAGCCACATTAATAGGTCAAAATTCCCTAACACTTGTAACACGTTCAGATATTTAACAATCCATTACCCTACATTCTGATGTATCAAACACACACATGCTCAACTTTACCATATGATTATACCTGAGCATTACAGTGCCTTAACAGGGAAAGATGCGTTACTGGCTATTCCTTAGACCAAGAGCTAAAAATGACGAACTCTCTAACTGTGATGGTGAAATACAGCTTGGCTGCTCTTGGTGATCTCATTTGACCATATGGAGTCAATTTCCTTCAAAATCTACGTATCAACAGAGCTGGCAGTCCCACGGGCTGCCTGGGGGACAGAGCTCAGACCTGATATGATCATTAGTCGCACACAAGCACCGCAAACGCACTTCGACAAATCTCCTTTTATCTCCGCTATCTGTGGCATGACTGGTGTGGAGTTAGCCGTATTGTTTCCAATGCACTAGGCCTTGACCAAATTCATTTGTCACATCTGCTCTGGCTAATACCTTCCAGCAGATGATAAGGATCTGCCTCTGCCGTGGCATCATGCCGCCATGCCTCATAATAGCTAAGCGGAATATTTCCGGCAGCACAGGAGCACACGCTCTGTTTATAGAAAGGCTGGGTCCAGAAGCCCAACTCAGACAAGCGCACCCAGAAAAACACATCTGTAGATTTCTATAGCTTCTTAAAAGACAAACTATTAGAACCCTTGATAAAGGTGGACGAGAAAGGTCATATAAATGTCATTGTGGTCAATTAGTTCAATCTCACAATGAAAACGTTCGAGTAACCTAACCTTTAATTAACCTTTAAGCTGTCATTCATGCCATTCTGTTTCACTGAGGTATAAATATGAGGTGACATCGAGATCAAACAGTCATTCAATAAAGAAGAACAATCAGAGCTTCAATGAACCTGTCTGGAAGAAAATGTATGTTTATATTACACCCACACACAGTGGAGAATGGTTACAGAGGTAAAGTATGGCATTTGCAGAAAACAGTTTTACAAAAACAACAAACACGTGGAGTTCTTTCTTCTAGCCAGGTAAGCACCTGGAGTTTGCAAGATGCTACTAGAACTTTAGAGCTTGGTTATATAATTTTTTTATTGATCAATATAGGTTTAATATAAAGAAGCATGAATATACAGAAAGTAATTACATCCGCACTGTTATGATGAATAATTTGTTTTCAGGTTGTTTTTCTCCAAAGCTCCGATCCCTGTTTGAATACTTGGCATCAAAACGTTTATGTAGTACAGGAGATTTTAAATGATATTCTAGCTGCTTCTTCAAAAAAAAGTTACAACAGGGTCTCATTAGGACAATCATTAAAACCATACATCAAAGTCCACAGAGACTGGTTAAAGCTTTTGACCTGGCCATCCCAGTCTCCTGAACCAAACCACAATCAAAAATGAGGACCAAACATCTCATCTTAACTAGGGGTGCCAATAATCATGGAGCTGTATACATGAACAGGATTTTCACATTTCACTGAAATCTATCCTTAACCTGATGTGAAAGGAGAAATTCTGCTGATTTTTTCAATTCTAATTCAATATGGTGGATAAACTACAAACACAACTAGTTTTAATCAACTATGTTTGTGATGTCACAAAAAGTTACTATACATATATTTGCATATTCAACCTACAGCATTTACCTACAGCCTGTTTTCAGCAAAGATTATAAAGACTGTTTTGGCCTGGATTACTATTTGAATGAGGCATAACAAAAGGCAGCTAATCAGGACAGAGTTTGTATAGAGATTACACAGGATAGAGTTTACTTGTATAGAGGATTATATGGTATAGAGTTTACTTGAATAGAGAGATTACGTACTTTATAGAGTCCAAAAGGCACACTAAGAACAACAGAATTTTCAGAAGGGATGAAGAGAGGTTAGAAAATGGTAATGTAAAAACAAATGATGACAGTTTATGAACAAAAAGTATCTTCAGCCCGTTTGCACTAGCTGAAAGCACTTTAGTAAAATGAAATGAAAATGGCGTAAATGTAAACATGAACATTTAGGACATGAGCCCATGAAAGGAATGTAAAATTGTATAACAAAAAGTACATCTGAGAATCTTTGGCTTTGAATGAATCCGCAGCTTTTTGTGTTTGAGCAGACTTGAGCAGTGTTTTCTAATTGAGTGCAGATGTTGGTGCACTAGCATCCGGACTGACTCGAAGTGCCTGCAATATGATGGAATCTGTGATGACGAGACATGGTACTGTTGTAACGGCAATAATATTTATGAGGATGTGACAACCTTGCAAACAGGATGGGGGTACGTTTTGCGCTGGGATTGGCAGCCTTTCAAACACGTTAATGTGCTCTCGATTATGTGCAAAGTGCTGAAGGTCTGAAGAAGACTTGTGCGTTTCCTCACATGTGTGAAGCAACACTCTCAGCTGGTGTTAAAAGCTCTCCGGCTCATATCCGGGATGTCTCACGGTTTGGCCTGACGCATGACTGCAGCTAAAGTGAGTGTTGGTGATGGGGGCCGTTTGGTGGGAGCTAAATCACACTAGTTAGGCTGGGTGTTTCCTCTGTGATGTTACAGCACACACACTGTATGATGTATTATGTGTGAAGCAGAGACCTAATGTATTCTCCGTTTGGCCTTTAAAGTCTGGATCATCTCAGCAGCATGACGGGTACCTCACTGTCTTGCTTCATCCGTGCCGTAACAGTGGGCCAGTTATTTATACTGGCATAGCAATGAGTAGCTGTAATATTTCACATTTTTGAAGGGTTTGTCTGAAATTTCTACAGAAGCACAATGATTCATGCAAAAAACAGCTCTGGAGAGAAAACGTCTGCATGCCGCCGCGTGTTTTGCGTAGGGAATTTCTGGTCTTGCATAGCTGCTGGAGCCACATGACCCATTTGTAACCCCAATGTCTGAGCACAGCCACTCTGTCCAGACACAAACAGTGGAGGGAGCTGTGAAACGGCTCGTGTGCTGACGCATGAGGAGCGCAGGGTACAATAACGGACTTCATGAGAACAGACACTGCAATGCCTCCGCTATCAGACTCTTCTAATCACAGTCTATGGGATAGTAGTGAGCTTCTGCTCCCACACACAGCAGACAAAGTACAGCTCAGGAACCTGAACCACAACGGACCAATAGATGACTGTAACTAAATCCCTTTTTCAAGGCCGCAGATATACGAACCCTTGGATTTTAGTTAGGGTGAACACAGTGACACAGTCTTGTAAGCAGCCCAATAAAATAAAAAACAGTTATACAAAAAGAATAAATGACAATTAAGTCTGTGTTTATGGGGTATATAAGTAACTGAGTACCCTTTTTGAACTTTAATTATGAATTAGCATTTTTGGTTCAATAGTTTAAAGACAAATGTCAAGAAGGCAGGTTGGGTACAATGATTTATTGCAACATACATGTAAATGCAGGATCTGACACAAAGAGAATTTGAATAAGCTTTCACTTTAATATTTGGTATGACCACCATTTACAGTCTTGACTCTCTTGGGCAAGCTTTCTTTTATTTTCGCTAAGTAGTCTTCAGGATTACTTCTCCAGACTTTTTGAAAGACATTCCAAGGCTCTTCTTTGGATGTTGGCTGCGTTTTGTTCTGTTCTCTGTCAAGACGAACCCACACGGTTTCAATAATGCTGAGATCCAGGTTTTGGGGAGGCCAGTCCATGACTGATAGCGTTTCCATTGTGTTCTTTCCAGCAAGGTATGCTTTGACTGCATTGGCAATGTGTTTGTGATCAGTGCCATGCTGAAAAATGAAGTTGTTGCCGATCAGGTGCTTTCCAGAAGGTGTTGTGGGGTGACTCAATACTGTATATATGTATGTATGTGTCATGTGTTTAGGTTCAGCAGTTGTGATGGTGGGGTTGGTACACAGTTAGTGATCCTATTCCACTATGGTTCTACTCCACATTATGGCAAGAACC
>JBBPCY010000037.1:10797931-10832741 GCA_037974405.1 Brachyalestes nurse
ACACTACTACTACTACTACTACTACTACTACTACTACTACTACTAATAATAATAATAATAATAATAATAATAATAATAGTAATTGTACAGACAATACAAACAGAAAAGGACCACGTTCTGTCCAGACGGCCGGACGTGATGACGCACTCGGTGTGTGTACGTGCTCGTTCCCGTGTGAGTCAGGATCAAATAGAGGACGGAGCGGAGCGGAGCGGAGGTTTAGACACTCGGAGACTCTCTCGGCGTTCGGGCCTGAAAACTAAACCTACAGCACGGGCTTTCACTTCTGACTAGAGCAGCGAGTAGAGGGGAGTCGACATGCGGCTGCTGTGGGTGTTCGGTGTCGTTTTAGTGTGTTTTCACCAGGCCTTTACTCGGACAGGTAAGACCGAGGACTTCAGCCCTGCTCCTCGACCGGGCTGGCCTGCTACATGCTAAGTGTTTTTTCTGCCTCGATACGACAAACATTTTTATTTACATTTCCGGGCCTTTCTCACACATGACACCCAGTCTCTTCATTTTAGGCATCGTTTAATATGTCGAATTCGGAGAGCTAAACGTGTTTGCGTGCACAATGATTAAAAAACGTTGCTCTTAAGTGTCGTCAAAGTCGTTAGCTGTATTCCTGCCACTAAATTGAGGCCTCTAGTATTAGCCAATCAATTTTCAACCTAAATAAAACACATTTTTCCAATAATTTCGGTTTCGAAACCGCCTTGGCATTCATCACATTTTACACTTACCTTTTATTTTTACCTAAATACACTAGTTGGTGTAACTTACTAGTTAAAACGTCGTTTACAACTCGGAACCCTAGCGAGCTAACATTCAGTTTAGCTTGGAGGGCTCCATAAACCACAGAACAGTTATAATAAGGGTTAGAACTTAATTGGGCTCTTTTTTATTTATAATAATGGAGCAAGTTGCTGTTAAAGTTTCATTTGAGGCGAATTTGCTTTCATTTTTTTGGTTTATCTTCGACAGTAAGAGCTAATATCACTGTATAACGTTACTTCAAAATCTGCTTATTTTAAACTCTTTTAGTTTCTAAATGCTTTACTATGTACCTTATGTTTCTTTCTCCTTGATGTGGTCACTCTAAAGCAGTGGTTTGATACGTTTTTTTTAAGATATATGAATACGTTTTTATACTTGAGATGCAAAGATAATCCTGTTTTTAGAAACTCGACCAATTTCGATCACTTTTGGGATCCTTCATTTCATTATTAATGTGGGAGATGATCCTACACTACTGGTATGTAAGAGTGGAAATTTGTCTGAGTCAAATCCATGTTCTCTAGCAAGGGAACGTAAACAACTGTGTTGGATCTGTGGCTAAGGGAGGGCTAGAGGCTACAGATTTCTGGGCATTATTAAACTGTTCACTGTTAACTTCATCCATGTAACATACACCACATATTCAGGTTACTGGTTAGATACATCAGTTAACGGGCTTACTGAGTATTTCTCTTGCTGGGAGTAATGAGTGGGTTGTGTGTGTGTCTTGTTTCTTCATGACTGCAAACATAAGGCAACTTTTTCAGTGTTTGGTATTAATCATCACATTTTAGGAAGGAATACTTTTCATTCGTGTTTCCATTAGCTCCTTTTGCAGGCTTGCTGTCAGGGAAACCGGCACAGACCAGTTTGCTTTGCCCATGGGCTTCAGCATGATGGGCGACTGTGGGGGGATTCTGTTGTGGCTGTAAATTCAATTGATTTGTGAATGTGATCACACAAGGCCAACGCCTGTTTCTCTGAACACATCATTATATATCACTGGCTGCTGTGTGTAGGTGTTTTGGTGTTTATAGTAAAAACAAATTACAGATAGTACAGTAATCCATCCTTTCGTTGGGAAATGTCCTCATCAGGTTTAGTCTTTTAAAGGATTTGAGATAAGCTCATTATAATGTTCCATGGCAAACATTCAGAAATCCTGGCGAACTTCTTGAACTTGGACAAATGAGATGGCAGAAATGTTGTGAAATATGTGGTATTAGTCATCCATTTTTATCAGGTTATTTTTAAATGAACTGGTATTTATTTATTTAGCCTCGATTAAAAAAAAAAAAAACCAGTAGTCCGTTGTGTCCAAAAAAAAGTTTTTTTTGGCCATATGGGTTAATTAGGTTCAGGTACCTGTATATTTTATCACATAATGTCAAATCAAAAAATGTAAAATCAAAAGATCTAAATTTGATATGTGTAAGTTTTAACCTTAAAAAAAGAAGCACTTTTACATGCTTGTCTCAGGTTCCGCTGTACCAAATTCCATCCTTTTACACCCATCAGAGGTTTTTGGGGCATTTTTCTTGTGCTAAATGTAGTTTCTATACACGAATAAGTTAAAGCTAATATTGTGGTTGGTGAATG
Source organism: Brachyalestes nurse (assembly GCA_037974405.1). Taxonomy (NCBI): domain Eukaryota; kingdom Metazoa; phylum Chordata; class Actinopteri; order Characiformes; family Alestidae; genus Brachyalestes; species Brachyalestes nurse. The sequence goes on from JBBPCY010000037.1 coordinate 10,800,308, forward strand.
TTATATTGTTTGCCAAAAAGAAAGACGTGTTCATACTGTCATTTATTTTCCCTCTTGGAGTAGCAGCTGAATGAATGTCAGTCCCTGTTAATCTACACCTAATCAGCTTCGGGCTCAGTTAGAAATAGGACTGAACACAGCAGGAGAGGCTACGTGCTATTCTCCATAGCTGAGGTAAGCCTTCACTTAAGCCCGGACCCTCTTATAAACAATTCACTTCTCACTACACTGGGCCGTGTTGTTTAGGCCTGCACCACTGCTTTCAACATCAGCCATTTTTTAAAACCTTACTGGTTGCGTAACAGCAACAGGTAAAGGCTGATTGCTTTAACTGCCCCCATTATGCCGTGTCACACATGCTTCTGAAGGCAACTGCTCCAGCCCTGTTGCTGAGCGAGTTTAGCCACAGCAGCTCCACATCAGAATTAAAATTAGATTTTCCCCCGAGCCCTCGGTCTGCAGCTCGGCACAGCTTAGAAAATTGGGTTAGCAAGAGCACCCAGGTATTTGTCCTCCATTGAATAGCCTTTCCATTTTTTTTTGTTTGCGTGAGAGCTGACTGTTGACTGCCACTTCGCTTTCAAAGTAGAATGCTTGAGGGAGAGTTTCTCATCATGTGTCTGCTATACTTCATTTGGTTCTGTAATATGGAGAAGAAAATTTGCATCTCTGCCTTTTATAGCCAATTGTAATGCTGCAGTTTGCAGCACTCACAACTGGATTTAAACATGGTTTTAGATTGTAACAGTACAACCTACAGTCTACGTTTAACTTTTTTGTGCTGAACATACAGTAACTGATGACCAAGCAGTATTCTTGCGTCAAAAATGCCTTAATTATTGTATATTTAAAAAAAAAAAAAAAAACGGATAGTTTCACTGTAGGTCTGTGAAGTAACATGTTTACTAGGAGGCATGACAAATTATTTTGTTTCTTAATTTAGCATTCTAGGTGGGGGAGGGAGAGCTTTTGTCTTGTTTACTATTATAAGTTAACAGCCCATTAGCAGACTTTGAACCCTCTGAAACCAGGCCATTCTGAAACCTGTTAGTGTGTTTGATCATTTAATATCAGATCAGATTTGCAATAGTTGTAATGTTTATTTTTGTCTTGCTAGTGTTCATTATACTGTATTAGTGCATATATGGTCTACATAACACTTTGGCATGAAAACCTGAGGAAGTAAAGTTTGCTTTTGCAACACGATATGCGGTGAGTAAGTTATGTTAATGCTCTGAATGTGACCTTTTATGAAGCCTGTTCCCAGTTAAAGAGCAAACGGTAGTGTCAGTCATGTGTATGCTAGTTCTCATTTCACTTGCTGGACTGCTCTGACGACAGTGCAGTCAAAAAGTATTTTTTTTGTCTTTAGCTCATACTGGCGATGAGGATTTTTGCCCTTTGATCCATGGAACAGGATGGAAAACAAGGGTGTGCTCAACCCTTTTGTTTTTGGGAAATATACAGTTACTGAGCCGATCTTTGATGCTGAAGCTTGTTTGTTGATCTAATGTATAGGTTCTCCCAGCTTGTCTGCTTTGTGGATTGTACTGAGGCAGCCTATGGAATTCCATTGAAATTTCTTCTTGGGGGTTTAGTTTGATCCAGCTTTTTCAGTACAGAATGTTATTCTCTGAAATGATTCCAGTAGACGTCTCCAAGAATCCCATAAAACTTGAAACCTACCAGAGGGTGGTGGTGATCATATTTTTGGTGGTTTGTTCAGTTTACAAGGAGCAGTCATTGTTTCTATATTGTTTCCCCCCTTTCACCATTCAGTTAATTTCAATTTTCATTGCATTCAACATTAAATACATGTCTTTACAATTAACTACATGCTTCAGCTGCTGTCACTGCTGCTTCTGCTTTTCATTATTTATGCATTTGGGCATCATACAGTGATTACACTGATGTAAGCCAAAATTTTGGTCTTACATTATGATGCCCAAAATCAAGCTGTTTATAAATTACTTCACGCTTTTTTTTCTCCATTCTAACAATCTCATTTCTGTTTTGTCTTTCTTTCTTCTGTTTTCTTTCTACTTTGCCATTGCCATCACTCATTACATCATCTTAATGAACTGCCTGCTCTGAATCCAAATCAAACTGAATCCTTGGTCACTTGATGTCCTTTGTGGGCATATGTACAGCCAGCTTCATAAAATCCCCCATGTCTCAGATGAAATTAATAGATGACGGTGCAGAACTGCACTGCGAGGTTATAGGGAACCCAATCCCCGAAATCCAGTGGTGGTTTATAGAGGGCGAAGAGCCGAACGAGACGGTCTCTCAGCTTTTTGAGGGGGCCCGGGACAGCCACGTCCACATCAACACTACCTACATTCACCATGCCGCCAGCACTCTCTCCCTCTTCAATCTCACACTCAACGACACAGGTATATATGAGTGCCGCGCCTCCAACGATCCTGACCGAAATGACCTGAAGACGACGCCAAAAGTCAAGTGGATCCGCTCACAAGCAAATGTTATTGTGTTTGAAAGTGAGTTGCGAAGTGTAGAGGTGTCCAGCACTACTCCACCACTAGATGGAGAGCCCCTTAGATTCAGCATCTTCTCCCTGCTGTGCCCCTCCTGTTTCTTCCCTTCTACCACAAGCTGGTCACTGTAGTCCTCTCCTTTAGCTGTGCCTTAGCCCTCAAACTGATGCCCTTCTGAGTCTGATGCCCTTTTTGAGCATGTTAAAGCCTGGAGGAATGTAAGTCTTTGATGATGATTTTTTAAAAGAAGAATCGTCTGCTAAAGTGCTAATGCTGATCAGAACAGGAATGTGTTCTGTTCTACCTGCGTTTTTGAACGAGTCTAATTGACCTGTAGTTCTGAAAAAAAGGGGTCAGATGTCTCATTAGCTAGAATTTAAGTTAATGCTTCTTGTGAGCTGAAATGTAAAAGATTCTTTTGTGGATGTGTTAATTTAACCCTTGTGTTAAGTGTCTTAGGTTGCACTGCTTTGGAATAATGATTTTGTAAAGAACACAGCAAATGCCCTGCTGCACCTATGAAACATGCCATATCTCACTATCCAGCAATAGCAACATTTTAGCAATAAAAATAAAGTTCCATACTGTCTGTCCCTTTACACTCCAGTCCTTTGTTGACTGTCGTTCCCCCAAAACAACTTTGCCTGTGTTCATTACAAGTTGCTCTCCTTTTTGTTTCCTTGTAGCTCATAGTCCCAATATATCTCCCCTTCATGACTTTTAGCAATCTCTTCTAATAAGAGAGCTGCCCCCCACTTAAGTGACAAACTAGTTGTTTTTAGAACTCTTAGCTGTTTTTCATTAACTACTGCTAAGCTGATTCAGGAGGTTATGATAACCACTTAAATGACCTTTTTTAACGGTGAATCAAAGAGGCACTATTCAAGGGCTCAGCAATTTAAGTTTTTCTATTTACTGATAGTTGATAAACATTATAAATATTATAAATTGAGGTATCGCATTATTTGACACAAAAACAATGAATAAAAGCGATGTGGATGGTTTTATGCCATGATCTACGATATCTTTTGTGGCAAATGGAATTCAGTGATTTGAAGCAACTACTGATTTTCTCAGTATGTGAAATCTATTCAGATGGCCCCTTGAACAGAATATTTTTTTTATTTTCTGGTACAGAGGCTATGATTTTGTCTGAGCCCCGTGAGGTTTTAAACAAGACGGCTGCAACGCTCAGCTGCAACCTTACCAACCCAGCATCTGCTGTCAAGGGCGTCTACTGGCTCAAGGATGGCAAGGAACTTGAGGACACCAGGTTGGATTATGGAACCATGTACACGGAGCATGAGTAAGTTTCTTCCATGCCCTCTTAAACAGTTTTAACACACTCCCTAGTCCAGGTTTTTGCTGCAACCCAAATGGCTGCACATAGGGAAACAACAAAAATCTGGACCATCCATAGGTCCCTGGGTGACTAGTTTGAGAACCATTGTTCTAAACTATTGTTACAGTAACCTACAACTGATTGTGCCCTCTGGGCTTGAATGACTGACCCATATTTAGCAAGCATCTCAGTGTAAGAGTCTCAGATCTAGGATTCAGACCTCTGTCCATTTAATTATCATTAGGTTACAAAAGGCAGCTCTCTGATCAGCACCAGTGAGCGAAGAGCTTTAAGGCAATGCTGGATGTCAGGCTGAACCCAGCGTATATTACGATCCCCACTGAGGGAGGCACAGCACTGACGTGCAGCTTTGCGTGTAGCCTAGACTTCGGCCGCGGTGGCAGAAATGAGCGCACCCTATCGTCCACCCTCTCTGACCTTAATTCCCCAGTAGAGCGAAGAGTAGGGTCTGAGCTCTGGTGCAGAAGAAGCCTGTGATGCAACCAGGGTTTTCATATCATGCCTTTGAATTGACCTTTTGTTCCACCTTCTTCAGATTGAGTTTGGGGTTGTTGGTTTTCTCCAAATGTTCTTCAGTGGCATGTAGTGTGGTGTTTAGGTTAATGTGGTGCTGAATAATGTCTAATTTACTCCATTTGTCTCCTTTGGCAGTATTAAAAAGGTTGATCACCATACTGCAGGTGTATATACCTGTGTCTTCTTGACTGAACCGAGGGCAGAGGAGCAAATTAAAGTCATGAGTAAGAACATTTGATCTTGATTCTGTTGCACAGAGAAGCATAACATAGCATTTTTTTCATCACTGTTCCACTTTATATTGAGTGTTATGTAGCTTTTAAAAGCAAGCCTGACAGTCTTAGCTAATTTTTGCAGTAATGTCTCAGTAGCTAACACATGTACTTCATGGTTTGGTTGATTGTTTCATGGTTTGGTTGATTGTACTTTGTTACTTCAGTTCCCCCTCATGTTGTGGCCTACAAGCACTCCGAGAACAGTAACGAGAAGGATAAGGCTACGCTGGTGTGTGTGTCCCATAGTTACCCGTTGATCAATGACTGGAAGTGGTTCATGCTTGGTGAAGACTCTGAGGATTATAAGGTATGTATATAAAATGCTTGGTATATACTGTCTTGCATGAATTACATGGGAGGGATACACTTGTTGTCAAATGAATGTGTTCCTTAACCAAACTTATAGGTTTGCGTGAGTACTGATAGAAACAGTTGATCTAAAGCATTTGTCACCAAACCAACCCTTGGAGATCCATCTTAATGTTTAACCCCAGTCTCACATTGACCTGATCAGTCAAAAATGTTTGAGCGTTAGAATAGCTGAATAAATTAGTTTTAGGTTAGAGGTAAAACCTGCAGGAAGGTAGACATTCAGAAGAAGGTTTGGTTCAGCTAAGACAGGCACTGTCAACATCATTTAATTGTAAGGATGCACAGTGAAATCAGAATCAGTACTTGCAGATAATTGGCATCAGATAGATTTGGAGAAGCAGAATTTAACAGCTTAACCGTGTTTTCTTAGAATCCACTTATTAATCCCTGCTGGACTATGTCTGTATTTTATTTTTCTCTGTTTGTCAACCTTTAGATTATAATATTGATTCTAACTTGGGTGAGAATTTTTAAAAGAAGGTTTTAAAAATGTCACCTAACTTTGGGTTTACCTCAATTTCTTTCAGCCTATTAATGGCTCTGGAAAGTATATGATCAAGAGCACTGGTAGTAATTCCACTCTCACTATTGATGACCTTGACATCACCGAGGACATGGGTAACTATGAATGCATTGGGGAGAATGAACTGGGCAGCAAATCCGCCAAGATCCACTTGCGTGTGCGCAGCCGCTTGGCTGCCCTCTGGCCCTTCCTCGGTATTGTGGCTGAGGTCATCATCCTTGTCACCATCATCTTCATCTATGAGAAGAGGAGAAAGCCTGACGAGATCAATGACGGTAAGTTCTGAGACTAGTTAGCTTAACAGTGTTTGCTTTGAAGCCACTGAATGTGACTGTACATGTTCTCAGTGATCAGATTTTGTTTGTTTTTCTTTTAAGTTATCAAGGATGTTGGAACTTTTCGTCACGTGTTTTGTATTTATTTTCTTTTGCAAAAGTATTGGCATTGTTCTTAGTGCCTTAGCTGAGTCTGTTTATTATTTACATTGTTTATTTCTCTGTTTGCTGCTGCTTTTACGTTGTGGTAAGTGCTCAAAACTGCATGTAAGGCTGAAGTGGTTTTACTGAGGCTAGGATCATGGAGCAGTCGAGATGCGCTTCTTGCATAGAGTAGCTGCTCCCCGACATGTTGAAAAACAAAACAGCTCTTTCACTGGTGTTGGGTGGTTTAAAACAGGGGGCAAATTAAATGTATTTATTGCAGATAGAAAACAAAAAAAAATAGCTGTAAACTCTTGTGATTGTAGACACAGCCAGTGAAAGGGTTGCCAAAAGTCTGATCTGACCCAGGTCAGATTTGGTTTTCCTATGTCAAGATACTTGGCAAAATAACCAGGGTACTATTTTCAAGGGTTATAGGGCATCTACTGGCATCATTTTGCATGCTCTCTGCATCATTCTTTCATTTGCATGAGTTACTTCAGCTGTGGTGAACTGAACTGCAGTCCCTCTTAATGCTCAGGGTCAGTATGCAAATGACGCTAGGGTGGGCAAAAAAAAGAATAACCCCTTGGTCGTCATGTGGACCGCTTTTTTGGTTTTTGGGGGTTTGACATGTCCTGTGCATGGGAAAACTTACACTGGGTAAAATGTTCTTCATATTTGATGAGCCATCATATTGCATGGGTAATCTAACTGCATTACTTTGCATGTACCATTATGAGTAGAGATTAAGTTATTTTACATTCATTCTGAGAGATATAGTTCAAGTTTAGTCATATTTTTAGGAGGCTTTTAATATTAGAACTCAGCCATGGTTGTGTGAACTTAACACTGTAGGAATTATTCACTTAACTGTGTGGTGGGTTTCAGTTTGTTTAAGGCTGAGTTAGTGTACAAGATATCTTTTAACACCTGAGGCTCAACATGTTAGAAGTAGGTTTTGCAGCTTATTTTCCACCGTATTTTGAAGTCCAAGATTTTAAGATTTTAACATTTGTTCTCCTTTTCTCTCCCTTCATATTCCTGTTTGCTTACTCTAGATGATGATTCAGGATCAGCCCCACTGTAAGTTGATGACATTCATTCTGGATTGCATGTACTGGAACAATTTGTGCATAGGTGGTTCTTGCTCAATTCGCAAAGGAGTAAAGAGGGCTCTAACTGATGTCATGTATTTCAGGAAGAGCAATGCTGCGACAAACCACAAAGACAAGAACGTGCGACAAAGGAACTCCAACTGAGAGGAGCGCGAGTAAGTTGTTCAAAGCAAAAAAAAAAGCTCTGTTCTCGAAAGATCTTTTTTTTTTTTTAGGGCTGTCCGTTAAACTCAGCAACATTAACATGATACGTAATAACACACAGTAGCGCGAAGTGCTCGGCCAAGCTGCTTGAGTGCTGTGATAGAATTTGTAACTGTATTTGTAAGGAAGGGTACAGCTTTTAAAGGCTTTTAAAGCAATACCTTGCCAGACTCTGATGGGCTGCTAGCGGGAAGCAGGAGATAAAAATTAGCAGCAAACAAACTGCAAAGTGAACTCCAGTTTCCCTGGAGAGCCTCCACTGTAACAAGAAGCCATAAGCTGTGTGAATGAAAGCAAGAGGCCACAACTGTACATTCTTTCCATAGAAACAAAATGTCATTTCTCCAAAATAGTAACCTTTCTGGATGAAAAAGTATTAGTATCAATGTAAGAAAGTAAAAAAAAAATAATAATTTTGGCACATTTCTATTTCAGTCCATCATAAAGTTTTCACAATGAAAAGACTAGTCGTCATGAAATGTCAGAACTTCTGGCTGTCAATATAATTCAGTCACGTCCTGGAACATGCTGTCACTACTGCTCTCACTATATCTGGAACAGCTTTCCTGTTCGCGTTCATGTGACACACACTGCGGTGTTGTCCACTCAAGTGACTAACAAAATGCACTGCATTTTAAATAGAACTTTTCTGCTAATGAAGAATAGTCATTTAAAATGTTGCACTATTTTCTACACAGTGTATGTAAATGAATCCCATTCCTAACTCTCTTTTTCTCCCCCCCCCCACCTCTTTTAGGTATCCCGATGACTACTAATAAAGATACAAAGTGTAAAGTTGCTGAGTAGCACAATATTTAGTGCACCCTGCAATTTCTGAATAATCGTTTTTTGCTTGAGTGTAAATGTCTTCAGATATTGATTGGTCTCCTTTTCCTTTACCCTCAACCCCCCCCAACTCGCCCAGGTTTCCTCTGTGTTTTTAAAAGTGGGTTTTGGGTTGAGAGGGAGGCGGGGGGGTGGAAATTGCATGATTGTATTCTTGCTGTAGAAGTGTGTTTTAGTGAAACCCTTTTTAATGTGGGAATTAACAATTGGTGATTTCTTTTTGTGTTTGCTTCTTCCACTAACCACCCCCCACTGCTCCAGTGTCTCGGTACCAGACTGTTTACTGTGTGGTCGCTCCCCACCCGAACCTTGAATTAAATAAATCTCATCTCTCCACTGTGATTACCAACTGTGTGGCTGATCAAGAGAGGATCACTTCTTTTTGATTATCTGGATACATTTTTTTTATTTGTGCATTTCAGTCCAGTAAAAGAAGCTCCTACCAGTTCATCTCCATTTACACTCTCCAGACATTTGAAGAACAGTTAACAGTTTGGTACCCAGCCTGTCTCCATCTTTTCTAAAACATTTTTAAAAATCTGTTTTCACATCTCAGCAGCATTGGGTTTGCAGATCATCTTGATGTCTATTACTGCAGTAAAGCAGTGAATTTATTTTTTAAGTTTCTTGAGCAGTAGTCAGAAGACTCCTAATGTCATTAGTTCACTTGGTGATCTCTCTTTTTTTTTCCTGTAAGCCTTAATGTTAATCTACTTCACTCTACATGCTTAATTTTTAGTTGTAGATATACTAAGTTAATTATTAACCATTCATTACGTGCACACACAGTCAACTACGTCATTTTTGCACTGTTAAAATGCTTGTTTTTTGTATTTGTTCTTCTGGACACCGACAGGCTATGTCCTAGGTCTGAACGTGACCCTTTTGTGACTCTGGTGAAAGGTTTTAAGGATATTAACATTTTAGTGTATATTAGCAACAGTAAAATCCAGTTATGAGGACCAAGTATAACGTGCGTGCCATTTGCCATTCAGATACGAAATCCAAATTACCGTTCCAGTACTAAAGCTGAGGACCCTCTGACTTTTCGTGGAGGTTTTTGTGTGTATTGATATTCCTGTAAACAATTCAGAAGCCATACTTTACACCCAGTTGTTTAGTATTGTGACTGATTGTGTGCCATTTCTTTAAGAGGCATGTTGAATATTAAGAACTTGTTAGAATTGTATAAATTATTTTGCCTTAGCAACATAGGAAATCTAACACTGTCAACTGTACTGACTTGCACACTCTGAATAAAGTTATTTGATTTGATTTTAACATCACTTTGGTCTGTTGTCATTTTTAAAATACATACCCACTCATTTTTGACCCAAAGAATTGAGCAAAGTCATATAAATCACACCAGATTCCTTAAAAACCACAAGGAACCTTATGTAACATTGTTATGGTTGATAATCTATGAACTCAAACCATATTAAAGTGCAAAATAGCATTTATTTTGGTTCATGTGTGTGCGATTAACACACTAATGGATCCTAATTACTTGAGTGAAGTTGGGGAAAACGACTGATGTCCCTTTAACTCAGCAGAGGCCTCCGGCCTTTATTTTTAACAGTTCTGTATTGAAGCCAGTGAGGTCTTGTCCTATTCAACATGTAAACCTCATAGTGATGTGAAGATACTGTACTTTGTGTGCTTGAAAACAGTTTATGTCCTTGTCCTGAATAAATAGTCTACCTTTTATAAGTGCTGAAAGCATGTGCTAGAAAATGTACTAAGTGGAGGCTAAAAGAGAGACAAATCCATGAGTGAAGCAAGCAGCCAAAGGAGGCCATGACACAGACCTGGCAGAACATCAGCAGATGGAGAATCCAGCAGCGTCTGAGTCACAGGCTGTGGGATGTTTGGGCATATGCATGTTTCCAGGATCTCAGGTTCATAATTTTTGGGATTGGTGTAATTGTCATACATTTATATTTATTGTGGGTGTCTATGTATATATATATATATATATGTGTATATATTTATATATTAGGGGTGTAACGGTACAGAAAGGTCACGCTTCGGTTCACACTATAGTTCTGACATCACAGTACCATGACGGTTCGGTACGAATACATGTACTGTCACAACCCATATATATATATATATATATATATATATATTTGGGCTGTAAAACGGAGAATATGTGATTGAAGTAATACGGAATCAAAGAGGGACCAAACAGCACCAGTAAATCATAAACCTGGGTCGTAGTGTGGTGCAATAGTGCCACCTACTGGCATTACACTTCTGCTGCCTTACACACACGTGTAACGACATCTATATACATCAACAGCAATTAGTACAAAGCACTTTACTGTACACACACTATTCTGTTACATTTTCACAGATCAGATCTTGTTTACACTTGTAATGTTTGGTTGCACTGCTTTACTTTAATGGTTATAATTGTTATTTGAATATATTTTTCTTACACTTAGTTGTAGCCTTTAGGCAGCTGGATGGCCTAGTGGTTAGGGCGCTGATCCTGCAAATCAGTTGTAGGTTCGAATCCCAACTGCTAGTGTCACCACTGACGTACCCTTGAGCAAGGTACCATCCCCCGGGTGTCCCTAGCTGGTGGCAGCCCCTTGCTTCACTTGGTGAATGGGTTACATGCAGAGAAAGAATTTCACATTGTTTACATTGTGCTGTGGTGAGTTCACGCAAGACTATAACGGTTAAATTAAATTCATTTTCTCTCTAATAAATGGTAAGTAGATTTAGTTACAGGGTACATTTCAAACGTTGTACAGTATTTGACAAAGAAGCTTGTATCTTCAAGAAAGCTGGGGGCCTGGTGCTTAGGGAGTTGCCCTGTGATTAGAAGGCCATGGGTTTGAATCCAAGGACTGTTAATAGCACCACTGACGTACCCATGAGCAAAGTACCGGCCTCACACACAGCGCTACGTTGCTGGCTATCCAGTGATTCACTTGGTGAATGGGTTAAATGCAGAGAAAAAATGTCACCTTTCACAGTGTGTGGTGTGGTGTGTTCACGCATGACTATAGGGGCCGCGTTACTTTAAGAGAAAATCTGGTGCTCACTAAGGGTGCAACTCTAAATTCAGCCACACGATGGAGCCACTATACCATCTACGCTGCCTAGGTGGAGCAATTCAGGCCGGGAGACCTAAAAGTCAATAATAAACTGTTTACAAAACAAACACCTACACAAAATTCTTATGTAAAGACATAAAGCAAACTAAAATATCTTGTATTTTTTATTTAAAGAATTGCAGACCTCGTTTAAGCAGGGCGAGGCAGCAACAGCTGCAGCTGCTGCCATGGCAACAACCCGGAGGGTGATGTTTTTATTTCCCACCCGTTTCCAGGAAACCACGCCCTCAATCCCTTTTAATTGGCTCGTGGTTTCTACAAACGCTGTTCTAGAACGCCAGAGTCGCGCCACTAGCCAATTCCAGTACAAGAGGGCGGGGCTATATGGTCTAGAACGCTCCTTAACCAATTCTAGCATGAGTGGGGCGTGGCTTTAACGTTTCTGAACGGCGGGAGTATAAATTAGAGAAGGCGCGGCTTGCCTGACAACGGGTGAGGAAACAAACGACAACAATAACACAATATACAATGTATGTCAAGCAGTGGAGTGTGTGTGTTTGTGTGCATGAGTGTGTGTGTCTACTTGTGTGTATGTGTGTGAGTGTGTCTGTGTGTATGCGTGAGAGTGTGAGAGAGTGAAGGTACGTGCGTGCGTCTCCGCCGCGCGTGCGGATACACATACACACACACACATACGCGTTTTTTTTCTAAATCCCGTTATGGACGAAGGGGAGGATGGCGAGGAAGACCACGGGCTCCAGAGGATGAAGAATTTAACGCCAGGAGGGGGAGCAGCGACCGTCAGCAAGACTCCCAGCGAGCACGAACACGAGCACGGCAGGAGCGAACCTCGCCCGGTGGAGGACGCGCCCGGTTCCTTTGGCCCCTCGCCCGGGAAGAGTGTCCGGGACGCAGGCGAGGACGAAGGCGGTATGCGGCGCGTGCTGAACGGTGACTGCCGGAGAGACACCTCCTCCACTTCCTCCACCACCAACACCATCTCCTCCAAGCGCGAGAAGCAACAGCCGGACCAGCAGACCCCTGACCGCGACCCCCATCACTGCACAGACATGGATGGCGCCGCTGCGCCCGCCACGACCACCCTCACCAACGCGCCGGGCGTCCTGGACAAGAAGGACCCGCGCGTGTCCTTCTCCAACGCGCCCAGCCGCAAGGCGTCCGGGCCGGGCAAGGCGTCCGAGGACGGGCAGATCGCGGCCGAGGACGGAGAACCGCGCGACGCGCAGACCTACATGCAGCGGCAGTTCAGCTCCATGCTACAACCCGGAGTCAACAAGTTCTCCCTGCGCATGTTCGGCTCCCAGAAGGCGGTGGAGAAAGAGCAGGAGCGCGTGAAGAGCGCAGGCGGCTGGATCATCCACCCCTATAGCGACTTCAGGTGGGTCAGCTTCACAGGGGGCAGCCCCGCTGGACATACGGAGTTAGGACTGGACACGGGTTTTTATTATAGAGTACACTGGTTTTATTCTAGGGAACACTGGCTTTTATATAGGGAACACTGGTTTCAGTATAGGGGCCACAGGTTTTATTATGGGGAGCACTTCTTTATTATAGGGAATACTGGTTTTATTATAGGGAACATACGTTTTTTTATAAGGAACACTGGTTTTATTATTTACAGCATACATGGCATTAGTCATTAGTTTCAGTTTTTCCACTTTACTTACTTTTGTAAGTTAACACCACCACCCTGAACACAGACACAAAGACACACACACACACACACACAGACTTCTCTCATTTTTGTTTCCTCACTTAGAAAGAAACCACTCCTTATTGACTGCAAGTAAAAGTGTTCACTAATCCTAGAACCCACATTGTATCAGCACTCTTACTCTTCCCGAACTTTCTGATCGTTTACTACTGAATGCAAAAGCTGAATTCCTGCACCATGTTTTAGTTTTCGGCCCCTCAGCAGTTCCTCCTGATGCCTCAGGTGCCGAGACTGTTATTCAGTTCTGCTGGCTTTAATACATTTTCATTTCTTTTGCCCATTTTTCTGCCTGTATATTTTAACTTAGCAGTCAGTTGTTAAATGGGCAAGGTTTTTGCTCGCAGCCACAGGCACGTTTGCATGCAGAGGGGAAAAGATGCCCACCCTGTTTCATAAGACAGCCTAAGGTGCACGGAGGTGCCAAACAGGAGGCGAGCTGATGGACCTTTGGGTTAAGAGATGTCCATCACGTGGTGGCTCTGGGTCTGTCTGGCAGGTTTGGGAAGGCTTTGCTCGTTTTTGAGCAGCTCGTACTTTAAATCGCTCCTCTGAATGAGTCTCGAGTCTTGAGAATGGCTCGCTCTCGTGTATTTGGACATGTTTGCAGCCGTTCAGCCTCTCATTTTATCTGTAAAGCCCGAATAAACGGCGCACTCTGCCTTTTCAGCTTATTTAGACTGTATGAGGGAGCTGAAGGGGTGGCGTGCGTGAACGTATGCTCTCCACTCATTCCGTGCGTGGACGGTAATTCAGACGTCTGTGAAGTTCTTAGGGTTTTCAGCACCGCAGACAGCTCAGCTGACCCCCCCCACAGACAGACAAACACACATTCACACACACACACACACACACACACACACACACACACACACATATACACACACTCTCTTCTTCAGTCTCTTCATTCCTTCACCTCAGTGTTCGTGTGCGTCCTTGTGGTGACCTTGCAAACGCTGAAGGAGAAATGCGTTACAAAAGCATCTCCATAAAAACCTAACAGGCTCTTCTCGCAGCCTGTGTGTGTGTGTGTGTGTGTTTTCATAGCTCTGGTTATTTATGGGGTGTAACTCAGGCTGTCTTACCGAATGCCAGGGGTCGTGAGTGAAACCATCCCCCTGTGTTAAAGCCTCTGTTATGCTGAGAGGACAGCCTGTCAAAGACACAGTACAGCTCTGTAATGCTCTTTCAGAACAGACCTATAAAAATGAGGGGTGTAACAATACAGATAATTCACAATTTGATACAGCGGGGTCTCGATTCCATGCCTTTTCTCATAGTTTTTCTGTCCTGGATTATGATGGAAAGGGATGTGAGAGTTGCTGTGTCCTGTCCCAGCACTCCAAGGGCGGAAAGTGGAGAGACATGCTGGTCAGGTCACCAGTTCATCACAGGGCTGACAGACAGATACACTCATACACATTCACAACTACAGAATGGATCGAACCCAAAACCTTCTCCTAGTTTGACAGTTATCATTTGGTAAATTAAGCAACAGTCCACCCATTCACATAGCTGTAGAATGAGTAAACCAAATTGACAAAATATTGGAAACATACAGTATAATAAGAGTATACAGTACAGTACAGCATGGTCCTTAAAGTACTACTTTAAATGTTGTCATGCCAGATCAAACAAAACTACATTGTGTATTGAATAATTCTTCAGAGTTAGAAGTTTTGATATATGATCTGCTCTCCACTTGGAGTTTCCATTATTTGATCTTCTCCCTGGCGTTTGTAAAATCACCCAGGCTTGTTTCACTGACGTGTGCTGTGCTTCTCTGAATGTCCTATAGGTTCTACTGGGACTTCACAATGCTGATGTTTATGGTGGGCAACCTAATTATCATTCCTGTGGGCATCACCTTCTTCAAAGACGAGACCACCACGCCCTGGATTATCTTCAACGTGGTGTCGGACACTTTCTTCCTCATGGACCTGGTGCTCAACTTCCGCACGGGCATCGTCTTCGAGGACAACACAGAGATCATTCTGGACCCCAAAAAGATCAAGAAGAAGTACCTGCGGACCTGGTTTGTAGTGGACTTCATCTCATCCATCCCGGTGGATTATATTTTTCTCATCGTGGAGAAAGGGATCGACTCAGAGGTTTACAAGACGGCGAGGGCGCTGCGCATTGTGCGCTTCACCAAAATCCTTAGTCTTTTGCGACTTCTCAGACTTTCCAGACTCATCCGCTACATCCATCAGTGGGAGGAGGTAAGAGCAACTGCACCTGCGCCACACCTGGTAACGTGCTTAAAAGGGCAATAAGCAGAAATTTAAAACTGGCTTTCTATTCTATTACATGTCTGCACACAAAGCTTGTCTTGACCTCTCTATAAGTCTCTGTGAACTTGATCTTACCACAGATTAGCTATTTTTAACCTCTTAAAACCTGAGGTTCTGTATGTAGGATAATTGGCAGGATGATGTCACATTTGAGACATACAATTTGAAGGGAAGCTTAGGCTGTCTGGGTGCTTTGCTAAGCTAATATTTAACGTTAATAGTGTACACTGGCCAGTAATGCAAGTGAAGGCATGTACTATGATGGCTTTTTTTTTGGAAGAACCACTTTTAGTTCCCAATAGTTGGTTCCCTAAAGAACCATTTTATAAAGGCGTGTGAAACAATTTGCAAAGATTAAAGAAACTCTAAAAAAGCTCTTTCGGGCACCATTTTTAAAGATGTGGGTGTACGGTTCCATCCACTCTCACATTTATGTGCTTTAACTGCTCTATGCACCTGACCCAGTGGACAAGGTGATTATGATTAGTTTGTGAGTTGAGTCAGGTGTGTTAGATGAGGGAAAGCACAAAAATGTATGAAGTATGGAGTCACTGGGACTAACACTGCTTAGTAACGTGTGAAGGTTATTTCATGTTTAAAACGGTCCTTTTGTACCATCACAGAATTTATGGGACATTTATTTTATGAAGTGGTAAGCCAGAGAATATTTAGGAACCTTTTTTCACAGCATCTCACTGTTTTCTTCCTCGTTCCCAGCAGCACGCAGTATTTAGCTTAAAAACTGTGAAGGGGTTGCCGATTTCTCTTTATTTTTAGACAGCTAGTGGTGCCACGCAGCCCCATAACAATCACTTGCAGTTTCCTGTATGTGGCTGAGTCATTAATTTAGTATCAGACTCAGTGATATTTTACACCACAACCGTATGCTGATAGCTTGGCCCAAAGTTTACAGTTTTAGGTCTGCATCGTTCAGCCCTTTATTAAAGCCACCTGCCTAATATTGCAATAATAGTGTTGGTCTCCCTTGTGCCACCAAAACAGCTGTGCCCTGTTGAGGCATGGATCTCACATGACCTCTGAAGATGTGCTGTTGTATCTGGCACCAAGATGATAGCAGCAAACCCTTTAAGTTGCCAGGTTAAGGCTGTCATGGATCGGACTAGCACATTCCACAGATGCTCGATTAGATTGAGATCTGGGGGGTTTGGAGGCCAAGTCAACACCTTGAATTCTTTACAACCCACCTCCTTTGCTGGTCTTATTTTTTTCCCCGGTGCCATCTCTTTCCTGTCTAAGTGATGCACATATACCCAACTGTGCACATGATCCCACTATCCACAAGAAAACATTATTTATAAGACAAAGTCATTTTGTCCCATTGTTTCTTGGTCCAGCTCTGATGCTTACGTGCCCTGTTATAGGCAATTTAGGTGGTGGGCAGCGTCAGCAAGGGCACTCTGACCGGTCTGCCGTTACGCAGCCCCATAAACAGCAAGCTGTCATGCACTGTGTGTTCTGACACATTTCTATCCTAGTTAGGACAGCTGGGTGGCCTAGTGATTAGGGCATTGCCCCTGCAATCAGAAGACTGTGGGTTTGAATCCCAACACTGCTAGTGACACCACTGAGGTTGTACCATCCCCACACACTGCTCCCTGGGTGCCCCTCGTTAGTGGCAGCCCACTGCTTCACTTGGTGAATGGGTTAAATGCAGAGAAAGAATCTCACATTGTTCACACTGAGTGCTATGCTGTGTTTATATGCGACTATAAGGGGCCACTTTATATTATTCAGCTTTACATTTTTCAGCCTTTGACCCTGTCACCAGTTCACCAGTCGCCCTTCCTTGGCCCACTTTTGGTAGGTACTGGCCAGACCAGTCGTCTAGCCATCACAATGCAGCCATTGTCAAAGTGGCTTAGATCCTTACTGTCTCCCATTTTTCCTGCTTCCAACACATTGGTTTCAATAACTGACTGTTCGCTCGCTGACTAATATATCCCACCTCATAGTAACATTAATGTTGAATGTTGTGGCTGGTGTATGAAATTAATCTTTAAATCTTACAACCTATTATTTTACTCCCTCATCGCATTTTACAACAATATCAATTCAACAATGGAAAGCTGAGACACTGTTGTTTCCAGTGAGTGCCTGCAAATGTTAGGCTAACAAAATATTAGCCTCTTAGTCACTAGCTGTAATGAAGATAATGAAAAACACAAAGAAGGGAGGAATGTGAACCTGGTATTGTGCAGATAAAAGTGTTTATAGAGCTGCTACTGCTTTTTTTACTTTATTGGAAATAAAAAAGTGTACAATTCAGTTAGTGTATTTTAAAGGGCCAGGACTGGGAACACATTTAAATTAAAAATGTTTCAAAGCATCCCGTTCACTTCTCAGTCTATGCTATCTGTAGATGGTAATGACGCTGCATAAACAGCCTGTTTTGCATTTGTCATTTTTGCTATGTCAAAAAACCCACAAATGTGTATATGTCTGCCTATTCATCCAGCAGTTTAGGCCCTCTCTTCATGTTGAGGTTTTAAGGAATGTTTCTGTTTTTGAATGAGGTACAAAACAGGGCAGACAATTGGAACAGATGTCATTTACAGATATGACACAGTAACAAAAACAGCCTGCTAGAAAACAGAGATGCTAAAAAATGATCAGATAAAAATTATTTGTTATGGTTTTGGTACCAAGTCAGTAAACCCACGCAAACATCGTAAGTGGATAAAAACGGGGGGGTGGGGGTATCCCTTAACAAACCCAGCAATATCCATAGTTTATTTTATTTCATATGTGTAACCAAACCAACCAGTAGAACCAAAATTATATAGTTTCCATATTTTAAGGCATGTGGTTGTGATGAAGCTGATGCAAACTGGCGACCTACTGTCTCTTCTCCTTCAGCTGGTCTTGTTTTGGTCTGCTAACCATAGTGTCAGTTGTAGGTCACTCAGTTGACAGCAGCCTCCACTCAAAATGACACCATGGGACAAAATGGCTGTATTGCCAGCTCCTTTTTTCCTCTTTCTAAACCAGCTATTCTGTAAAAATCCAGCCAATGCAACATGCTTGGTCTTTCCAAGTGCTTCTTCAACATGCTGCACAAAGGAAACACATGCCTTCTGCCCTTGGCCTGCTGCGAGCCATCACCCTTTGCCACCTTAGACCGTTCCACAGAGCAGTTTTAATGAATAAAATTCTGCGTATTGTAGCAGCTTCACATCACATTACAAAAGAAAGCCCTCAGATGAGCGGCAAAGGTCATCTGCTAGAGCCCCTGGGCTTTTTCTGACTGGCAGTCCAGGCAAGCCTTTTTGAGAAGCCAGACCTTTATATTGTCTGCAGTTATGAAGCTCAGTAAGTTCCTTAATAGTTGCCAAAGCTGCAGTTCGCTGATGGAAATGGGAAAAGGAATAAGATCATGCAAGAAAATGAAACAAATGACAATGAAACAAACCACAAGGTGGTGGAAGGAATACCATTCTTAAGCCAATACTGAAACAGACAACTCATGATCTGAAGCTGTGCTGTGATTCAGTAATAAAATGCTGGTTTCTAACTACAGCCTTTTGTTTTTTTGTTAAAGACGTTCTGCAGCTAATTCAAAGGAGACAGTGGTGTTTCAAACACTCAAATGTTCTCTTTATTTGTAGACTTTCCTCTCAGGAGACGTTGTTTGATCAGCGAAAATATTCATCGTTATCTCGTCCGTCTAATTGGACTTTATGTTCAGGTGACTAATTAGGCTTTTGGGCTAATTAACATAGCCTGGAATAATTGCTTGTAGTGAAAACATATACAAAAAATCTTAATGCGCTGATGCTGGGAACACGGACTCTGTAATATTCACTGGCCTTTTGTGTTTAATTAAATGCTAAAAGTGAGGTTTTGATTTTAATAGAATAATGAAGAAAAAGCCAGGCTGTGCTGACCCAGCTCTCAGTGCTCTTTACACATCTGACAAACACTCGCCTAATTACAGAGAGGCACTTCGATCCAGGCATGACCTCTAATTACTGGAGCAACCCCACATCTCGTCCAGTGCCACGGGATCACTTTGCTGGCATGTACACCCTTAAAACAAGCCCCTCTTCAAAGGTTTCTTAGCAAAGGCAACTCAGAGAACCATTTAAAGGTTTAATGGAACTTCTTAGAAAGGGCTCCTTTAAATCATTTAAAATTGTTTTATACACAGATTCATGCTCTTTTATGGCTCTGGTCAGATTATGCGTTTTATTGATTTTATTGAAGCACAAATATCAGTTTTTTTTAGAGAACACACTTCTGCATATTTTATGCACAATTATTTATGCACCATTTATAACTGAATTTAACATACTGGGAAATGTGCACTTCTTATATTTTACATTTTTCTTTTGTAATACGTAAAATTCTGCATTAAAATTGGCAAACAAAATCATGTTAATTATCTGTACAGAGTGTGTTCACATATCACTGAAACCAAAGGGGTTCTATAATAGTTATGAGTCAAATAACTGTTAAAGTTTTATATGGTCTAGGGCTATATAAAACCCTATAATTATGGAAAAAGAAAGACTATATATATATATATTTAGAGAACAAGACTGTACACAAAACGATAAGTATTCAGCAAAATCAAATGATTACAAAATGAATGTGTACTTAAACATGAATGTGGTTTTCACTGCAAGTATAGAATTTTACAGTGTTTGCAAAAACCATACAGTCTCAGTGCACTTCTTACACACATTCTCAGGTATTTGTTTAAATATTTTTATTAGTATTCACTTTTATTAGACATTCACTTGTAGATACATTTTTTTTAATGCAAACACAAGACTTAAATTTTCCCAATTAAACATTAAAAATAAAGAAATGTAAAAAAATAAAATAAAAAATAAAAAAAGTCATAAAAATAATGAAACAAAAATTAAACATTAAACACACTTTCCCCACCCAACCACCCACCAGTGCTATTCAATGGTAAACGTAAATACTCCAGGCATAGTAAACATATTAATCTCAAGTTTGTAGAAAGGAGATAAAAGAGGACCACATTTTTTCAAATAATAAAATCTTGTCCCTGGTTTACCTGGGTGTACCTGGTTTTTTCCATATGTAATGTACCCGTTAACTCTGTCAGCCATAATTTAAGAGTTGGAACTTAACAAAAGGATACGTTTTTTGGCAGAGATCAACCCATATGCAACAAACTGTTGTTGTACCCATGTAAGTCTCAAAAATTCTTCAGAAACTCCAAATATAATCAATATAGGATCAGGTTTAATCAGAATGTCTAATGTATCTGAAAAACTTGAAATATTTTGTTCCAGAAACTCTGTAATTTGGGACACCTAACATAGGAATGAGACAACATTCTCAGGTATCAAAGATCTTTTATTGGCTGTGGTCAGTGACTGTGGTCTGCTGTGCCATGTTTGGCACAGAGCAATAATAATTGTCCGGGGCCTGGAATATCCAGGCTCTGCTATATGGGAATCTTCCTGTGGCTCATTAGTCTTTATAAAGGTCTGGATGGTGGTTCTGAGGGCTAGCGGTTTTTTCAAAAGAGCTGTCAGACCAGTGACCCTTTTCAAAGCGAGTTGTCAAAGAGGTGGGAGAAACAAGACCACTACAGTGAAACAGCTACATCCCCACCCCCAGTAAGTGACAGGCTGTATGTGCGCTGTAGGGGAAATGACTTTATACGGCAGCGGAGGACAGAAGAAAATCTGTGGAGAATCTGTATTTCCTACACAGTGTATGAGGAAATCCCTGCTGGAGGCTAATTGTTAGTTAAAAATAAAAGCTTTTTACCCTTGACCTTCTATCTTTTATTTTTAGTCATGAAGCAGCAGAATACAACCTGTGAGACAGCGCTGACATAGTGCTGAGACAGTACATGTCCAGTGCAATTGGTTTTGCACAATCTATTTGAAGCTAAAGCATGTTTGGATTTATTAGAAAATAGTGAATTGTGTTCCTCCTGCACTACCTACAGCTTTTCATATGGTTCTTGGAAAAATCTTTAATAGGTATAAATAATGTGGAGGCATCATCATGTCAATTAGAAACACGGTCCATCCATTGATAAAACCAGTGGTTCCTAAAAGGCATTGCTCTCAAGAACCTTTTTGCTGCCACTGAGAAAAGTAATAATTATGAAATGGATATATAATATAATCAGCTTAAAAATACACTATATGACCAAAAGTATGTTTGCATCTTACCATGAGGACCTATATGAGCTTGTTGGATGTCCCACTCAAAAAGCATGGGTATTATGGGCCAGCCATCATAATTTGGTACATAATATGTACAATTACTGGCAAAAGTAAGTGACGTGAAAGACAAAATTGTGCTGACGTATTTCATTCTTATTGCACCAAAATGGCAGGTTGACAGGCTCTTTAGGGAAAGAGTGTAGCCTTTAAATTTCTTTTAAACATCTGTTCTACCCAAGCTTTCCATTTTCAGCAAATTTTTGCAAAATGTTGACCTTGTCTCCGTCAGAGGCCTTTCTGGCCCAGTTGCTATAGAGGGCACTCTGGGTTTTCTCAGGTGTGACGAGGCCTTTTCCTGGTATGAAAGGGAAGTGTCTGCACTGCTCTGCAAACCGAAACAAGCCGAGAGATCCTGGACCTGAGCCAGAACACTCAGAGATAGGAGCCTTCTCCACTTCGTAACCACAAACAAACTGCACACACACGGCTGTCTCCTAGGTACCGCATCCATCTGTAGGCTCCTCACTGATCTTCTTTAACTCTACGCGACACTACAGAGCACTGCATCTGCCCTCAATGCAGGTGTTTGAAACATTCAGCAGTTTTATCTGATTATCCTAGTCATGTGTGATATGTATGAAGGTTCTGAGCGTGTCTTACTGATTTGATAGTTTTTAGCATAACATGTACATTCTAATGATACCAACATCCATCAAATAATCTCTACAAGCCCAGTAACAATAAATATGCAATATACTATATGTTGTATCTAAGCTAGTATCAAATAAACTCTACGAGCCCAGTAACATGAAACAATACAATATGTATAAATAATGCAGTGCAGTGATTTTATTTGATTAATGTAAAAGCATTAAGTAATTCTGGGCCATTTCTATGGTAAGCAATGGTCTGATGAGTCATATTTGTACATCCTGTGAATGGAATTAAATTAATTTATTTTTATATTAACCCTCCTTATACCAAAGAAAACGACAGTGCATACCAAAGAAAACGCACTTGCATGAGTTAAACTGCTGTATATACAGGGGTGCCGTATATAACATCTGTATTTTACAGTATGGATACGGGTTTACCGTTACATTTTCTTTAAGGGAAATGTACTAAGCTGAGTTTAAAATGAAATTAAAGTTTTTTGGGAGCATATTTGGGGGCATATTTAGGGTTTACACTATAAAAATAGACATTTTAGGCATTTTTGTACCACATTTGCATGCATTTATAAACATATGGGCCTTTTAAATAAACAAAAGAAGTCTCTGACTTGTGCGCAGTAATGTATGTTTTCATGCGGATTCTTTTGACTAATATAAATGCAATGAATGATCTTTTTTCATGTTCTAGTTATCTGTTTTGAGGATTTTCATATTACATGGCAAGCATTATTGAAAATCCATAAAGTCTTTTACTGGTTACAAAGACCAGTTGTTTTCGATGTGACAGGTTTATATTCATAGCTTTCTCCCTAAGGATCCTTCACCACAGTGACCATGGTTTCTCTGGGTTTATTGGCAGATCTTTCACATGACCTATGACCTGGCCAGTGCAGTGATGAGGATCTTCAACCTGATTGGGATGATGCTGCTGCTGTGTCACTGGGACGGCTGCCTGCAGTTCCTGGTGCCCATGCTGCAGGACTTCCCCTCCGACTGCTGGGTGTCCCTCAACAAGATGGTGGTAAGGTTAACCTCTAGAAATGATCTGCAGAAACTGAGGTTCACTCTTGAAAATAAAGAGGCTAAAAAGAGTCGTCTGGAGCGAAGTTACAGAAGAACCACTTTTGGTTCCTTTAAGAGTTTAATGTGACTAGTTTCAAAATGTTTTTTTAAAGGACCCTCCATTGAAAGATGTTTAAGGGAGCTAAAATTGGTTTCTCTCTGACAGGGGTCATAGATTACTGCAGCCCATCACAATTTGTTGATTTCTCTGCTCAAATACAGCAATTAAACCTGATCATTAACTAATGAGTTTCATTTAGGTGTTAGAATCATCAAACTGTGCTGGGCTACAGTAATTAATGAACCCTGCTCTAAAAAACCCTTTTGCCTCCTTTTTTGAAACCAGACTGAGAGTATAGGTATGTCCAATTGATCTGCAATTGATCTATTAATTTCCCTTATGGTATTATGGCATTTTTGTGAGGAAATGAATTAGTTGTCATCTCTGTTACTAAATATTCACCAAATTTTATTTCATGTTAGTATGCTCTTCTATAACTACATTCTCAGTATCTGGCTGTCTGCCACTCTCTTGCTGTCAATCATAGTCAGCTTTTAATGTTGACCAATATGCTTACAGAGTAAACAGAGTAGACCAAGGGTTCCCAGCAACTCACGGACTACACATCCTTCCACAAAAGCCTGCGAGAAAATTTAATCAACACAGTCATTTAAAATGCAACCAGATATAACACAGAAATCAATGAGTCCTATCATATTTCACAGGACTCAAAGAATTACAAAGCATAGTAAACATAAACATGAAGATGCTCTTTTTCTAGTATTACAGGAATCCCCCAGTATTATGCGGATCAGGAGTCGTGGATTCAGTCACACGCAGATTTTTTTGAGAATCGAACTCATAGTTTTATGCGGAAATTCCCTCAATAACACGGAAACTGCAAATATCCTCCCCCTTTTTCCTTTTTTGCGGCAATAAATATTTTAAACTCTACAGTACGGTGGACCTCCAGGACCTCCTTTCCAACAAGCCCTGAGTTGTATTTTTAGCCTGAGTAGATCAGGTTTTATTCTCTGAAAACCGGGTGTCCCAATACTTTTGTCATGCAACCTTCCGAGTTGAATATCTCGGCGGGGAATTTAAATTAAAAGACGGGTTTAATTTGAAAAGAGGCGAATACAGGTTTACCTTTACATTTTCATTAATACATTAAATTGACTTTAAAATGAAATTAAAGTGTTGTGGGAGCATGCTTGGGGGCATATTTAGGGTTTACACTATAAAAAAAGCCATTTTAGGCTTTTTTTTTTACCAAAACACAAAAATACGGTTTTTACACTATAGGCGGGTGCTCTTGGAACGTAAACCCCGCAAAAAGCGAGGGATTACTGTAATCCAATTTCAGACAACCTAAAAGAGAATAATAGTATAAAATAAGTATCATAGCAGCCAGTATTTAAACTATGTGTAAAAACAAACCACATAAAATCTTTGAAATAACACCACGCCCCCTTGGAAGCTGGACCCCACAGACTCACAGGTTGGACCACTGGAGAGAACCAAGTTGTAGTCGTGTACATAGACATGGACATGGATAGCTGGTGCTCTCTTTAAAATGAGGGTGCCAGAAGTTGTCCTTTGCCATATAAGATCCATTATTGCTGCCCTAATGAACCATTTAGTTAATTAAATTGGGTTTTGAAAAGAGAGTGTCTACAGGAATGTGAAGAACCAATTTGTAGTTTTAATGTACATAATCTAGAGTTCCTGGATGAACCTTCTATTTACTGAAGAACCTTTACATAAAGTGAAAGTTCTTTATACCTTTAAAATATTCTTTACTGAAAGTTTATTGTAGACGCAAAACTGTTTCTCAGAGAACCATTTGTGGCACCATTGTTTAGAGAAATGTGCCAAGGGGGGTTCTTGGGAGCAGTGTCAGCTAAGAACTGTTGGTTCCTCCACCTTTTAGTGAATTATTCTTGAAGTTCTGTGCAAGTGTGAAGAACCTCCACAAAATGTAAAGGCTCTTTGGCTGTTAATGGTTTGTCCTAAAACTGTTCATCCAAGCCAAGAACCATTACCATTAAACATGGATGGAGTGAGGTTTAGAGTTTTGAAGAAACAGTTCACAGGATGCTTCAGTGTTGTATGACGTGGAGATGCACAGATTGCGTTTTGTTTGTTAGTAACAGTCCTTTCCTTTGAGTATGGTTTACGACTCAGCCCACCCCTTTTATTAGTCACAGTCTGCTGCCGTTCCTCTCTGTTATTCCAGGACTGGGAGCTATGAGACTCGCTGTAGAGAAAACTCACTAAAACTTTCCTCAAAGGCCCTGTCGCTCTGCGAGGAGAAGATTGTGTCTTGCAGTCTCTCCCCTGTGTATTGTGTAACTCCGTTTGCAGCCTTTGCTCTAAATTTTGAAGCAGCTCTTGCCCACCTGCTGAGGTGATACTTTTTTACAATGACATAGGATCAAAACATAATTTGATGTCAAATCATATGGTATGACATCAACATTAAAGCAACACAATGTTTTTTCATGCTTGCATTAACTCTAAATGAGGCATCGCTTTAACCTGCTGGTTATATGCATATCTGTTTGCCGCATTCTGAAAAGCAATTTTCCTTTTGCGAAATGGTTCTTGGGTGTGCTGTTTTAGAAAAAATGTTTAATGTATAAACACATTACGTTAAAGGTCTTTAAAATGTTCTCCTCATATCTATACAACTTACAAATGTTGCAACTGTTCTTTAACCAACCTTCAGATGGTTCTTCTAGCATCATTGCAAATAACAATTTTTTGCTGTTTAATTTTTTTTTCTTCCATCTTGTCCTGTTGAATTCCACCTGATAGATATAACTTCCTAAAACATGATTTTGTGATAGTGAAGGCTACCACATCCTCCAAGTCATGTGAGGCATTACAGCAAACTGCTGCTAACACATCTAGCAGCTGGTGGCCTCTTGGTTACGGATTTGCCTTGTAATCGGAATGTTGTGGGTTTGAACCCCAGGACTGCCAATGGCACTACTGAGGAACCCTTGAGCAAGGTGCTACTCCCGGGCACTGGTTCACTGGCTGCCCGCTGCTTCACTTGGTGAATGGGTTAAATGCAGAGAAAGAAGTTCACTGTGTGCTGTGCTGTGGTGTGTTCATGCGTGACTATAAGGGGCCACTTTACTTTCCTTAATGCTGGACAGCTCAACATGCTTAGACAGCTCAACATGCTTGAAGGAGGACACTAATTATGCTACATCAGCTGAACGGTGCTGAGTCCTGTGGAGAGAGGGAGAGCCGTACTACACATCCAGACAGAACGAGAACTTTTGGACCCCCACCTACAGAAGGCTGCTGCATTGTCAGTGGTCACTTTTCACACTTTTATTCTTAAGAGCATGGTCAGTTATAGGAATTCGTCCCCATACTTTACCTCTGCATCACATTAAAAGGCAATCTCTTCTTGAAGTACATTTTTAGACTGCTCTCTCTGCAACAGAGTACTGCAGTTAAAAAGGAAAAACACTTTCTTCCCTTTCAGCTGATGTCATCAGTGTTTGACAGTGTTAATCTCAGGGCCTGGTGGGGGGGAGCGATGCCATCACCTGCTCCTCTCACCTACTTCAGTCTGCCAGTGCCAGACACTTACTGCCCCCCTACCCCTCCTACCCCTCACCCTGCCTGTAACCTCCATCTGCTACTCCTCGCCTTCCAGAGCTGAATAATAAGACTGACAGAAACTTGGGTAGACTGAGAGAAACTCATGCAAGATATGGATGGACTGTAATTGGACAGATTCTGTGAATGTTTCTAGCAGAGGCATACTGAAATTCACCAGAAGCTACAAAGCACTGCCGACGACCATGCAGAGTATCAAGTTCTCTCTTTAAGTGATGTTTAACCAAAATTAAAATAAAAAGAAAAAAAAATGCCAAAATAACCCTTCACATTTGATCCTGTCCATTGCTGACTTGTTAAGTACATTCATGATTTATAAGTTTATCCATAAAAAAAACAATTATATATTTTTTTTTGTTCTTTGTTTGAGGCTTTTGTTAACAAACATATTAGTTGTAAGGTTTAATGTTAAGTGGTAATTGAGAGACTTTTTGTTATTGTTGTTCCGGGACTTTTGTTGTGCCTCCAGTTCCTGGATGTAGATCCAAGTCCTAAATGTAGGCGTGTAGGTCACATGATGCTAATGATCACACCATCACTTTAACTTTAACATTAACTTTAACAATTTCCTGCTGAATCTCCAACCCATATCTTTGTTATACTTGAAGATATACATATATACATATCTGTATCATTGGTAAAAACGAGTAATGTGTATATATGTGTGTGTTTGTATATAGAATTATATAAATCATATAAATTATATAAATCACATTCTGGTGAGTTTGATATAATTCACACAGCACCTTCTATTCAGACTGACAGATCAATGCAACTCAGATAAAACACTTTTATCCTCTTCGATCCATGTGTACCCTGTGATCCGTGACTTAGCATTTTGTAATCTGTCCACAGTGCACAGAATCCAGAATAAAGCATTTAGTGCTAAAAGGGCTATGCTGGTCAGGCCTGTGGTTTAAATCACTGATCATAAGCCCACCAAACAGATAAGGTAAAATAATTAATTTGAACAAATATTTGCAATATCAGTCAAACTCTCTCCATTTCTTTGTCTCTCTCTTACACACACACACAAACTTTCTCCTCTGCTCCACACACTATGAATGGCCCACACACAGTGCTTAGCAGGAAAACAGCTCCACAGGAAAGCCCTCATGCATTACAGCTAATTAGGCCCCGTTATTTATTCAATTACGAGAGCCACTGCAATGCCTCGCTCAGCCATCACAACACATAAGAGTAATGGACAGTGCATGTTTCAGCCTTCTCTTCTTTCCGTCTTTAAGTCCGAAACAGCCCAGCCAGACCTTCAAGGACCTATGAACTAGCCTTAAGCTCATAACAAAAACATGTAAAACTAGCTAACAGCTCATTTTTTTCCATTAGTGCTGGCGGTAGCAGCTTTACTAGTCTAAAGGGCCTTATAATATCAGTTTAAATTTTGACCTGCTTTGATCTCTTCAACTTATATTCCCCCAGGATCTGGTAATCCTTCTTTTAGCAAGTTTTTGCATCAAGCTTGGGTTTCCTTGTACTTGGATAAAACCAGTGAACACATTTATAACAGAGATCAATGGGCAGGTGCTGATGCAGCTGTCCATTGGATTCTATAAAATCTGTCTATTTCTCATGGAGCTTGTTCTATTCTATTTTAAGATTGTATTTCTTATGAAACTCATTGGATTCGATTTTAAGTGTGTATTTCTTATGGGGCCCACTGAATTCCATTACAAGTGTGGATTTCTAATGGAATTCAATTATAAGTGTATAGTTCTTAAGGGACCCACATAATTCTATTCCCAGTGTGTATTTCTAATGGGGCAACAATAGCTTAGTTACATGAGGTGACTAGGGGCACATTGTCCTAAGAGGAGAGTGCCACAGTGCCTGTGTCTCAGGGAAGTTTTCTTTCTGGTGCACTGATCAATGTCTCTTGCATGGCTCCAAGAAAGCAATATCAATTCAATTGATCTGCTTTATTGATGAAGCCAGTAAATCTCTGTGGTTCAGATCAGTTTTAGAATGTGTGCACACAGATGTGGCTTCAGGAAGGCTGGGTGGAGGTGGAGATATGTAAATGTGTTGTTTTAGTGACATCACAAAATCAATTCAAAACAGTGTCTGCTGTTTAGTTTGATAAATGTGGAATATGTGGACTGAGTGAATAGTATGGTTTGTAACTTTTACAATGTTTGCACAAAAGTATTTTGATATGACCACTTTAATGTGCGCTAATGACTGCTTCTATTGGACCATTCTTTATGAAATGTTCACACAATGAAGCAGCTGGTGTTTATGGATTATGTAAAAAATTACAGATTTCTTTTCTTCCAGCTGTGTAAATTCTTACATAAAGTCACCATGCATTTGCATCAGAGGCTGGAGAAGGTGAAAGCAACACAACCGCAGCCATCCCCTTGCTTTCTGTGCAGCCTCTGAGGGAACGAGATGAAACATTAGATCTCTTTAGTCCTGTTGAGAGTGTCCGACTGTAAAACAGTCTTTCTTTCTCATTCTTTATGCAAATGTCTTTTCCAAATGTGAGCAAATATGAATGCCTGTGCATGCATGACATATCTGCGTGCATTCCAAGTGACTGCCTGCTCTAGTCCATGTGCCCATTGGGCTATGAACCTGAGCAGCTCGAGGACGCAAGGACAATTTCCCAGCTATCTCAGCACCCCAAATCCTCAACCCCCCTCTGCACTGCTGTTTCCCTAATTACCCATCAGCCTCTTCCCCAGCATACCTCTCTCTCGCCTCCCCTGTTTCTCATTTAAAGTCAGTCATGGCCTCCTTGACTTTATCTCCGCGATACAGTGTTCTGATCTCCTCGCCAACCAAATGCAAATCACGGAAGGGAAATTTGCTTGGAAACCCATCAGGCCAGTCCATGAGAAATCAGCCGCTTTTATAACGAGGTGGTCGGCGGCTCCGAGCAGCAGCTGAGGCCATATGCAAATGTCTGAGAGAGACAGGGAGAGAGAGAAAGGGAGCCTGGACATTAGCCTGGTTGAAAAGATAAACAGCGTCGCGCTCCTCGCTGCCTTTTTAAGGCTGAATAAAAGAGTGTGGGTAATGAATCTATCAGGTTGGCGCAGCACGCAGATATTAGAGGGCAGACTTTAAGACTCCTAGACACAGAGGTTTTTCAGAGAGTTCCTTCTGAGCCAAGATTATGATACAAACACTAGCAGCCTAGAGGAAGCCAAGGTAGGAACACGTGCAGGCTTCCACAAAAAGAACTGCTCTGATACACTAAAGATTTTTAACTGTTTGAATGGGTCACATTCTTGTTACTAAACAGGTTAAAACAGAAAATGAGTAGGCAGTCTAGAAAGACATACCGCTCCTCAGTTGACGGTGTGGTTTGAGGGGGTGTTAATTCAGATCATGATTCGCACGATCACCACAATTAAAACTGAGAGCTTGGAACTAGTGTCCTGGAACTATGAGCCCATAACAACACCACCAGGTGACAACCATGTGAAATTCTGAGCTCTTGCCATTCCAAATCCTTTATTTATTAAAGTGTACAGTCTTCTGAATGTATCATGGGTATACAAGTACTCATCACGAGTTTGTGGATATATATCATATCTTTGCTGGACTGGCTGAAGCCCTCACGGTATTAATCATGAAAAAGTGCAACCTATATGTGGCCTTTGGAAGAGTATGCATTTAGTGTACTTCTGTTCATTTGAGAAGTTTTACAATCTTGGACGCTTACCAGAAGTGCACAAAGCCGCAACTTTTGGAAGGTTGTAAAATGGGAATGAGAATGTAGACTTATCAGGGTGGGAGCAAACCTGAGAGTAACATTTCTGAACTAATCCAGTAAGCTTGTGGAGGCAGAGCTCAGAGAACACTTTACATGTGGTAAAACTAAACACTGATCTGTTAGACCAGTCTTCAGGAGCTGTCACTACTAGTGATAGAAGTTGAGAGTAGATCACCAGTGTCTGTATGTGGCTTTGCATAACTTAATGTTCACTTAACTCTACCCACATCTCGAAATCCCAAAATTCCGTAAGTAGATACAAAAGGCGATTTGCTGGACTACTCATCCTTAACTGTTGTTACTCAACTGTGTGATGAAGAAGGAGGTAAAACACTAAGACCAGTTTACATTGTTTTTATCTCAGAGTTCTTTGTCATGTATTCTTGAGGAGTCCTTATTGATTGCCAGGTTAATAACTTCTTCTGTCCTTCTGTGTTTCTCCCTCCTTCACTGTCTGTGCAGAACGACTCGTGGAGCGAGCTGTACTCTTTCGCCCTGTTCAAGGCCATGAGCCATATGCTGTGTATCGGGTACGGACGCCAGGCCCCGGAGAGCATGTCTGATATCTGGCTCACTATGCTCAGCATGATCGTGGGAGCCACCTGTTACGCCATGTTCATCGGCCACGCCACCGCCCTCATCCAGTCCCTGGACTCCTCACGCCGCCAGTACCAAGAAAAAGTGAGTACGGTCAGGAGCAACACATGCCCAGTTTTCGTGAGGGCTCCAGCACTTCATGTCTGGTTCAGTGGAGTTCAAATGACATTTGACATATTTTTCAGATTTATGATGGGTTTAAATTTTATTGTTCAGATTACAAATCGCACCTTTCACAGATTTTAGCCTGCATTAAATGTTATTCATTTTTCGGGAAGCAATCCAGTAGATTGTTTTACTCAACAAGATTGCACTGACCAAGCGAACACTTATCAAGTAAATCTGACAATTTATGTACAAACGTATTTCATCCGCTCACTCTTTTCCATTTTACATGCAGTAACATTGATAAGGATAAACTGACTCAAGCCATCAACCACTTTTCTTGCCTGTAGTACAGTTTTACAACTTCATGCACTAAACTGCCATAATTCATGGTATACTTGCATGTGAAGGAAATAAATCTGGTTGGATAAAGCTTAAACATCCACAGTATTGGGGATTAGGGGTTTGGACATATAGCTGTAAGGGTAGCAGGGTCACAGCAAGAAGGTCCTGGGTTAGATTCCAAAAGTCTGTGTGTGGTTCCCATGTTCATCCATGTTTGCACATAAGGTGGACTGGAGATGCTAAATTGTACATAGGTGTGTCTGGCCTCTGATGGACTGTCCAGGGAGTTTCTCCGCATTTTTTCCTATGACCACTGCGACTCATAAAGATAATGGATGGGTGGACGTGTAGTTTGAACACTCCCCTATTACATATTTTGTTGATTTTTTAAAGGGTGTTTACACTCTGAATACACACACGTGGTTCAAGGTTACTTTGTCATCAGCAGGTGTGAACACACACATAGTTTGATGAGATATTTCTCCATGGTGTAACATATATCAACATTCAAACAGTGTTTTCCAGTTTCTGAGACACACTGCCCTGCACATCTGAGAATTAATTTTCACTGCTTCCAACACATCTGATCCAACTAATCAGCTGGTTATCAAGCCCTTACTGTGTTGAAGTGTGTTTGGTGAAGAAGGGAATGTACTAATGACATTACTTTTGATTCAAACACATGATGCTGTCAGAGAAACAAGTTTAAAATACAAATAGATACAAATACAAAAGAGAATACAAAGAGTCGTCAGAACCTCACTGATGATCCACCAGCTGAAAGCAAGCTGCTGCAGAAAATGTTCTAATGAAAGTCACAGTATAATCTTTACCTCATCCACCACTGATCTTATGCAGA
>JBBPCY010000037.1:10842715-10856803 GCA_037974405.1 Brachyalestes nurse
AAGTAAAGTACAGATACTTAAAAACTGTACTTAAGTACAGTACTCAAGTAAATGTACTTAGTTACTGTCCACCTCTGCATGGGCTTATGTTTGGGTAATCTTTCACTTAGTGAGACCCCCCTTTGGTTGCATAAACACAACACAGCCATTATATTATATCTTTATTCATTATATCCTTATATAATATCCAGCTGGTGGCCTAGTGGTTAGGGAATTGCCCCTGCGATCAGAAGGGCTTGGGTTTGATTCCCAAGACTGCTAGTGGCACCACTAAGGTACCCTTGAGTAAGGTACTGACCACACACACTGCTCCCCGGGTGCTGTGTCGCTGGCTGCCCTCTGCTTCACTTGGTGAATGAGTTAAATACAGAGAAGTTCACACTGTATGATGTGTTCATGCGTGACTTATAAGGGGCCACTTACTTACTTGTAGTCATTCTGTTTTTTTTACTCAACATTTTTCCCCTCCCTTTTCCTTTCACAGTCTTTATAATTCTTAAGTCTTACAAGCAAATTGTGTTTTAGATCTAATCCCAAATTTTCCCAAAGTCTGATGACAATGAAGATCATTTAAAAAAACAAACTACAATATACAATAAAATAACAAACTACAATATACAATAAAAGTTCATTTATATACCTTTATCAGTCTGCGGATGGACAGACAGCTATCATAGGCATTTTGATATGTTATCTCTTACGTGTAACTCATCAAAACAAGCCGAGAAAATCATTCAGTCTGTGCCATATTGATGCTTGTAAGTGGGCATTTTGTTATGACTTAAGTTCAAAAAGTTACCGTTGTGTATACTGTCTCAATTTCCTCATTTCCTAGCAAAATAATCAGAAGTGCTGCCTCTATTACTCAAGGAAGTAAATGCAGAACGTAAATCGAAAGCACATGTAATTAACTGGATAACTTACTATGTAATTAAATATGCAATGTCATAATGACATTTGAATAATATATCAAAATGAAAAGAATTCTTCTAAAAGTTAGTACATGGTGCTGTGCGTCTTAAAGTTTTGGCAACAACTTTCATGGTTGATTCTTACAAAGTTTTGCTAATTAAGATCTATAATTAAATACCGTCTCGAACTGTAATCAAACGTTTATTCGCCTTGACAACGTGTGTCCACAGAAGACTTTGTTCCCTCCGAAGTGTTTTGCTAGCAGCAGTAACATCAACTTCAATGACAGTGAGCGGTGCCAGCCCCCCCCCTTTGAAGTGCGGCCACATCTCGGGCTGCGTGGATCCCACTTGTAGAGCGTCCTCTTGACTGTGTGATAATTGAGATGGCTCTTCTCAGCTTGGCATATCGCTTCCCTGACCTTGCCTCCTCTCGGGAAGAACAGAGGAGCAGCGGGGCCATTGCTGAATATCTGAGAGCCCTAAGTGACATCCTCCACCCCTCTTAATGACATTATTTTGTATGCAAGAGCAAAGACTTAATAATTCATTGATTTTGATATGGTAAAGAGAATGAAGGGTCCAAATTATCCAAGAAGCAAAAAATGAGGACACAATTAACTTATCAACTTGTATTCAGAGTGCATCGAAAGAGATGTCTGTCTTCCTAGTAGAGTCTGCGTCTTCCTAGCAGATTCAGCTTTACCCCTTATTTGCTAGATACTAGCTAGATACTAGCAAGTTAGATACTAGCTAGATACTAGCAAGTTAGGCATGTTTTCATTTGAATTGATTTTTTTGAACGGTCTTTTTTGCAAACAGTATTTAACAAATAAACAGAAAAATTCCTGTTTTTAAAGTATCATAGGGCTGAACCCTGGTGCAACATGCTTTGATGCAACTGCAGTGAGCACTCATGCCTGAATTCAACCTTTAATTGTATGCAGAACGGTTTCATACATAACTCACTCCTCACAACATGGGCCCTCAGAGTCTCTAAGTGGCTGCTTATTCTACTTATAGTAAAAAGGGCCCTGGGGAGCCGGCTACAGCAGGGCAAACAGTACTTCCAGATCCATGGGTGAGGTTTTAACCCCTAGAGGCATCAGCCACCCTGTGCAGCTGATGAGGAGATGTATAAATTAATATGCAGCAGAAAAACAGGGCAGGTTGTTATATGCTGGTGTAAGTGGGTCCTGAAAAACAGGAGAGTATGTTTAAAGTCATCCTTGCTTACAATCTTATGCTGGGTAACTAAAACATGTGAAAAGGTTTGGGCCTATTGATCTCCAGTGACGAGTGTTAATTTCATATTTTCCAAGTGTAGTGTACATATGTCTCTGTAAATATGGCAATCCACTGATGGTTATTTTTGTAGATTTGTTGTTGACCAGTAGTATGATGTATTCTGTCTCTGTCTGTCTGTCAGAGATTTGCCTTCTAACCCGTGGGAGGCGCACAGCGAGCGTACGAGCAGACACCTACTGCCGCCTCTACTCACTGTCAGTGGACAACTTCAATGAAGTACTGGAGGAGTATCCCATGATGAGGAGAGCCTTTGAGACAGTGGCTATTGACAGACTTGACCGGATAGGTAAGGATAGGTGTCTTTCTATATGTCTGTCTGTCTGTCTATCTGTCTCACTACCTACACATTATGGACAAAAGTATTGAGATACCTGATTACACCAACAGGGTAATGATACTTTAATGACACTTCTTTCTAATACATATGGAGTAGATCCCCCTCCCCCAACTTGCAGCTATAACAGCTTTCACTCTTCTTGTAAGCCTTTCCAGTTCAGGCACTGATGTTGGATGAGAAGGTCTCACTCACAATCTCCGTTCCAGTTCATCCCAAAGGTGCTGGATGGGGTTGAGGTCAGGGCTCTATGTGGCCAGTGAAGTTCTTCCACACTGAACTCATCCAACCATGCACTGGGACACAGTCATGCTGGAATAGAAAAGGGTCTTCCCCAAACTGTGTCCACAAAGTTGGAATCATAGTGTTGTCCAAAATGCCAAGCCCTGAAAAACAAATACTTTTGTCCATATAGTGTACCTGAAACCACCCAGTCACCCACCTACCAACCAACTGTCCATTAGGTAAGTCAAATGAATGCAATGTAGAAAATACACTTTTTAAAATGAACTTAAAATGAGCTATTGGACTGGACTTATGGTTCTTCCATTTGCATAGAATCATTACTTCGGAGGTTATTTAACTTTATAAAGGTTCTTCAAACTCACACAGCTCATTTACAAAAACAGTTCTTCAAAAAACACCAATGGAAGGTTGATTTTTAAAGGAATGAATGTAGACAAAGAGTGTTTCTCAGTGTTGTGTAGAATCTCTTCTAATTTCGATAACCACCTTACTTTCAGTTTTTTTTAACTGCTTTCCACTGGATTCATCACATATATTGTCTGGTCCACCGAGGTTTCAATGGGATTAAAACCTGCTACTTGAGCTGATTGTTCTTGTGATCTCCTGTTCTTGACTTTCTCCTCCTCAAACCACAAAGGAGGAGTGTGGAATCCTGCACTGTATGGAATCTGGTGTTTCTTAATCCTGCTCTAGGCGACCCACCGAGTGGCACAGTTTAACTATTCCCTGCCCCCGCCCACCAGATCCAGCTAATCGGGTTATGATCTGGATCAGGTGCTTTGAAGGTGTTTTAACCTGTGTGTTTGGGTATTTGTAAGGGACACATCTCCTGTGGAGAATTAAAAATGCCATTCATTTATGCCAATCACATGATTTTACATTCTTTCCTACTGTGCTGGAGTTACACCTCCATTGGCATTCATTTATTCCTACAATGGAAATCCGGTGGTATGTAAACATGTAATTTGCTAAGCCCCCGTGCCCTCCTCCTCCTTTCTTCTCCTCCTTTCCCAAGGTCAGTGTGTTGCTGATGTCACTCCCAGTCACATGACCACCTCAGCTGTTTACAGAGGGCCCTGTACGGCCGCTGTTGCCATGGCAGCCACATTCCATACATGATCCGTTCGGTTCGCAGATGAGTTGGGATTCCAGACACTGCAACAGCTCATCCTGTGATGTGAGCCCTGCCTTTGGATATCTGGCATTAGAACAGAGTCTGCTGGTGGGAGTGCTAGCAAGGCTGTGATAAAATTGGCTAAGTAAATGAATATGAAGATGATGGCACTGATGCTTTGAAATGAACAACATTCATACCTTCATCACAGGCGAAGCATGCATCATCATTTGCGAAGCTTGTGATATAGAAACAAACTGCTACTAGAACATGCCACTAGTGGTTGGGTTTAGCTTAGACCGACAGGAAGGTGGAGGAACTGGATCCCCTGCAGTGTTATTTGTGAGCGGAGTGGCAGATGTCAGCACAATGGGGAGATGGGTGAGATTGAGGGAGACCCTAAGGCTCTTGTCTGCAGGAGGTAGGTCATTACAGCTGGAGAATTGCTTTCTCTCAGCACTGAGAGCGGTGGGCAGATTTAGGCCACATGCTCCCTCTCATGTTAGTATTTGCAGCACAATGACTCAGCAGAAAACAGAGAAAAAAGACTCCCGCCGCGCTGGGTGGGGCACCTGCTGTGGATCTGGCCACATAGGACTGAGTGATTTTTCAAGAACTGAGGAGAAGTTATATTTGCATTCATCCTCTGGCTGTGGGTGAATGAACACATCTGTAAACACATGAGCACCAAGGCCGAATTTGAATTGTGTTTTACTTTTTTAAATATAGTTACCAGTCTGTTAAGCCCCAGTAAAAAGCAAAATAAATAATTGCTCCTCTATGGGATTTCTAATAGTATGTTAGCTAATGCTTGGGCATATTAATATTTCCAAAATAGACAGCTGATGCTTGTAAAAGAAAGTTTTGTTTGTTTTATTTTCTGCCGTCTCCTATTTCTAATAAAAGACTGAAATGTGGTTAGACTACCGATCATATTCACAGTCAGTGACATATCTAGAACTTCCATAAGGTCTAGATCAGCGGCCGCCTACCTTTTTTGCGCCAAGGACCAGTTTCATGTAAAACAATATTTTCACGCACCGGTATAGTTATAACTAAAACAAAGTGTGTTTGTTTTTTACTCATTTTTGCTAGCTTGTTGGGCGACATTTTTGATGTACTGTATCACGTAACCGAGACGAGCTTTTTTTTTTTCCCCAAAATAAATTATCTTTCAGACTCAGATAATCAATAAAATATTTTTATTCTGTCTTTCTGTGCGGCCTGGTACCAAATGACTCACAGACTGATACCGGTCCACGGCCTGGTGGTTGGGGACCTCTGGTCTAGAATATGGATCACTAGTCATATCCGCCGGTGTTTTATTCCAGCAGAGCACAAAACCCACCTCATACAACTTATCAACTGTTTAAAGACTGAGACCAACTGGTTAATCATATCAAATCAGGTGTGCGTCTGCTTGATTTGAATAAAACACACACAGTGTTTGCAGAGTTTAAATCCAACAAGTATGATGATTAGATTAAACAAAAATGATCATAAAAACATTCCTAAAATCATTAAGCCTTCTCTGCGGAATTGAAGGCCCTGAGTGGTCCCCCGCTGATGTGCAGATATGTGTACTGTTTGAGTGCCCAGACAAAGAAGGACTAACAAATGTGAATGTCCACCTCTCTCTCTTTCAGGAAAGAAGAACTCTATCCTGATGCACAAAGTCCAGCACGACCTGAACTCTGGAGTTTTCAACAACCGTGAGAATGAGTTGATTCAGGAGATTGTGAAGTACGATCGGGAGATGGTGAAACTAGTGGACCTGCAGAGGCCCCGGGCCATGTCGGCCACTGCCTCCACCCAAGGGACTGTGTTCCCTTCCTCTGGCCAGCCTCCCACCAGTTCAGCCATCGCCACCCTCCAGCAGGCTGTGGCTATGAGCTTTTGCCCCCAGATAGCCAACCCTCTGACCAGCCATGGCACTCTCCAGTCCCCCCGCATGGTCCGTCGCTTCCAGGTTGTCCAGAGCCTGTCCAG
This sequence comes from Brachyalestes nurse, assembly GCA_037974405.1. NCBI lineage: Eukaryota > Metazoa > Chordata > Actinopteri > Characiformes > Alestidae > Brachyalestes > Brachyalestes nurse. Next base: position 10,848,618 of record JBBPCY010000037.1, read on the forward strand.
TCCTGGGAGCCAGCAGACCCCTCCAGGCTCCCAGTTTTCTACTGGAGCTCTTGCCTCCGCCCTTGTGGGGACACCAATCCAGAGCCCCTTGGCCACAGCTGGCCGAACGTTCCAGTACAGCTCCAGCCCAATGGGTGCCCCCTTCGGGTCCCAGCTCTCGCTGGTGCAGCAGCACGCACCCAGCCCCACGCATCGAGCAGTGGGTCCAAGAAGCACAATAACCCAGGACGCCCGAGCTCTGTCAGCCTCTCAGCCATCCCTGCCCCATGAAGGGGTACAGCCGGCTGCGCCCAGCCCACCCCAGTCCACCCGAGTATCTTCCACTTCCATTGGACCCCCTCAGAATCTCTCTGGACCTGCAGGCTTCCGGGCCGCCATTCCGCCTAGAATGACACTTCCGCACCAGATGTCCGTGGGGGCTTTCCCACCCGTCTCCTTGCCCCAAATGAGGCCAAGCCTGGACTCAGGACTGCCCAAGAAGGATTCAGTAATCAGCCTTCCAGACACAGACCATCACGTCAGATCTAGATTATCTTCCAATTTGTGACCTTTTGACAAAGCTGGGGGAACACTCTCTGTGCTTTAGTGTCTCTTCCTTCAGCAAGTTCTCCACTCCTTGTCACACCCTGGATCTTACTCTAAGAATGTATGCAGTGTGATTGGTGGCAGGGGGGATGACTAGACCTACCAGACTCGACAACTATTAACCATACAAAGTCTGTACAATTAAAGATTCAGATGTTATTGAGATGTTTCCGTTGTACTCACAAGCCTAAACATCAATGTAGCCTCCTCCCACAGAGTTTGCCTCTCTTCATAATTGCTTTCTTTATTGTGGTTGTATTCACAAACATTGCAAAAAATGAAAAAACTGCTCCCTATCTTATACTGTAGTCCAAATGCACTGTAGAGTGGCCTGCAACAGAGGGAGAAAGGTGATGTGCTTCTGATTACAGTGTAGGAGCCAAGTCTTCACAGAAGTGTTTTATGATGCAATGTATAGCACAGGGTGGTGGTGTGGGGTAGTAATGTGCTTCTGATTGCAAAGATGAAGCCGACTCCTTACAAAAGTGTTTCTGCTAATTTAATGACGTGGTTAGACGGTGTAATCTATGATTCAGCAATATTAAAATTGCTATAGAAAACGGGGGGAGGGGTGGGGGGCCTAGTTTGACAGTATTTGACAGTTGGTCGAGTTGGAAGCTACGGAGTGCCTTGGTGAACGTCCTTCTTAATATAAATATTTAACAGGGCATATGAATGGGATCCATCCTAATGCACACCTATGACATAGTAGGGTGTGGGAAGATGATGATTAGTAAGACATAGAAATGAGTCCCATTTGGCATGGGAATGAGATAATTGTGTCACGGCCAGGACTTACCTATGTTGTTTCCATGGCTTGCTGCATCATGACCATGCATTAGGATCCTGTTACCATTCCTTAGTAAGTTGTGGCCATGCATTATTTTTAATAAGAAGCGTTGTCACCAGCGCAGCTCCATAGCAAGCAAACACTGATAGATATTTGTTTTTTTCCTCCAGACCAAAGTTGGGCCAAAAATTGTTATTGTGTATTTACATGAAAAGATGAAAACAATTTATAATTTCATTGCCTTGATTTCCACTTAGAAGCCATATTTTTTTGTCCAGGCCTGTGTGTGTGTGTGTGTGCGTGTCTGTGTGTGTGTGTGTGTGTTTTTAATATTCAAATAATTATTCACCCATATTTATGACCCATGACAACTTACGTTATTCTTGGTATCTCTCTAAAAGAAGAACAGAAAAAAAAGGTTGGGTTTAGCTACAGTGGAAACAGAGTGAAGAGGGGAATTGAAAGGGTTTGTGAAAACTGACAATACTGTAAATACATTTTTATCTCTTCTTATTGGTGGGTGTAACACTGAGTCAACACTTTTGCAGCGTCTGCTGCGTCTAAATGCATTGCCATTCCACTTCACATGTGGATATTCAGCAGGAATTAATGCAATTATTCACGCAGCCTAACTTCTTGGATACAGTCACGTACTTCCATGGTAATATGAAGAGAGCGTAGCAGCATCTAATGTGTGGAACCCCCCGCCCCCTCCGACCTCTGCATTAACCCAGAGTTACATGGAATGCTAGGCACCAAATGCTCCAAGCTAGGCCTGTCCACTGCCAGACCATGGTGTTGCAGAAGGGTGAGTGAGGGTATGTGAGCTGCTACTAGTGTACCTATTTCCTGTGATGCATTAAGCAATGTTTTTTGTACTCATCCGCTATCTATGGTTTGGCTCCAGTGATTAACTGACTCTCCATAGCTGCCTAATGAGGTGACTTCTACTCCATGCAAGCCCTTATTGATCCTGCTGTGTTTCTTTTCAGCGCTGTTTAAAGGCGGCTGAATATAACCTCCACTGTGGCCCCCCTCCCCTTGCTTTAGTAATGTGTTGTCCACCCAGGCCCACCATCTGTAAGTGCACTGCTGGTGAAGGCCTATTACGTGTTAAGTATCTCGATGCATTGTGAGGAGGCCTCCAGTTCAAGGGTTATATAAGCCAGCTATGTCTTGTTCTTGACCTTCGAAAGTGGCTTAAAATGGGGAGATATGGCCTGGGAATATATATGGAAACTGATTTCAGATCATTTCTATACAGTTGAATGGGTTAATTTGATTTATCTGGTCCTGTAACACAATCGATTCAATTCCCATTAATCACTTTTTGCACAAAGGTTGAAACAATGTTCCCGGTAACTACTTCAGGCTGTTAGGCCAGACCCCTGAAAAACCAGCCCAAAAAACTTCCTAATACTATTACAGCAATTTCTGTTTCCCCAGGCCAACTCTCGTCTAGTGTTACACTTTGCCAAATTCAAATGTCTGAAGCAATAAAAATCTCCTTTTGTCGAAGGGAGGCAAGGAACGTTGACTGAATTGTTGTTGATTATTGTAAAGAAAATGTGCCACAAGTTTTGCTATGCATTCAGGCTGGGGACAATTTCTTATGTTCTGTAGTTTGATTTTGTCTTTGAATAAAGAGAGTAAGGGTTTGGTGAGAGCTGAAAGTTTTTTGTCCTGATTTCAGTCTGTTACTATTTTCTGAAAGGAAAAAAAAATCTGTTAAAATGCTGAATATTAAAAAAAAAATCAATATACTGTCTTCAAATATACTGCTGCTAAATATTTTATATTAGAAAAAACTGGGGGCTCCCAAGTGTTACTACTGTGCATATGTCCCTGTCGTTAGGAGAGAGTCGAAGAGAGCATAGTTGACCTCGCTCTTTTAGGGTGGATAGGGTGGTCCTCCCTTTTACCCATTGCTCTGCAGGAAGCTAGCCAGCACAGGCATCTGTTAGCTGGTGTAACAGAATTAGCAGTTAGTGTTCAAGTGTGTTGAACTGTCCAATGATATTGGGCTAATATTGTGTGAAAAAATGCAGTGATGCTGCATGTGCTATCATGTATCATGTAATTGGGGGAAACCTAGCTAGCAGATGCAACATCACAGCATTTTTTCACACAATATTAGCCCAATATCATTGTGTGAAAAAATGCAGAGATGCTGCATGTGCTGCCTTCTGGGTGGTATCATGTAATTGGGGAAACCTAGCTAGCAGGTGGAATTAGACATATCTACATTGGGTAAAAAAACAAAACACATCTGTCCTCATGTAAATGGTTTAGTCACTGTATGGTATGGGATGCTACAGAGGACACAGCAATAACCATTCATTTACAAATCCATTTGTATAAATCAATACAAAATCAGATGCACGAAGAGAGTTTGAAAAATAAGGAATCTATGGATCTAAGCAATGAATCTAGATTTTTCTCATTAAAGTAAACAATGCCATCTGTGCTTTACACTGTATTAAATTTGAATGATAACTAAACCAACATAAATAGCTCAGAGACGCTTTCCAATAAAAGCTTTTTACATTAATTTACATTGAGGTTTAAGAATGTTTTCTCCTTCTGGAGAGACAAGGTTTCATCACATTAGCAACCATGTAAATTACATTAATATATTTTTATTAATATTTACGCAACCAAATATTCACCAAAACGTTAGCAGGAGAGCCTTTAAGTCCTGTAAGCTGTGAGGTGGGGCCTCCTTGGATCCGACTAGTTTCCCCAGCACATCTCGCAGATGGAGGTTAAGTCAATATTTTTAACTTTGTCGTGTTTTTCAAACCATTCCTGAAGATAAGATTTGTTGTCCTTCCACCTTTGGTGGGTACTGACCACTGCATACAGGAAACTCACCACAAGACCTCCTGTTTTGGAGACAATCTAACCCAGTATTTCTTTTAGCCATCACAATGTGGTCCTTGTCAAAGTCAGTTTTTTTTCCTCCGTTTTTCCTGCTTGCAACACCTCAACTTCAAGAACGAACTCTTTACTTGATGATAATACATTCCACCCCATTGACATTGTAACAAAATAATCCTTCTTATTCACATCACTTGTCAGTGGTCTTAATGTTGTGGCTGAAGAGTGTATGACTTTTGATGACGCTCCACAGATTGACAGGAAAGTTTGCTTGTTTAGGTTCACATAAGATGTTTCTGTCAGACAGTGGATTAGTAATGATGAGTAACTGCCATTAATAAACTCTTTCCTCCTTTTATTTCCGTATTCCTTTAAGAGCTGGAACACAATTTGAATTAGACTCTTAAAATTGGACTCTTTGTCTCTGTAGTCCTCGACAGAATGGGGTTTCCTGATAATTAAGGCAAAACATTGTAAAACTCACTGGTGTATTCACTACTATTGAACTATTCCGTTTTCATAACTGCTCTACTTAGTGACACAGTTGCTGCGCAGTATCAAAGTTCTTCCTCTGACTGTTCAATATAGAAACAAGGATGTCTATCAGACAACTTTAGAAAAAAAGAAAAGTACTGACATGCATTCGTACGTCAGCAATTTTTGTCATAATGAAAACCACTCAATGAAATGTCTGCATAATTTGCTCTAATTGAACCTTCTGCTCCTGGAAAGAATACATATGGCAGCCGGAAACATCCCATTTAAATAGTAAATGCACTTCATAAAGTGGTTATGGGTTTGTGTTCTAAAACTCAATGCCTTTGCTGTCATGGTTGCTCCAGGGCATCTTTTTAACGGACAGCACAAGACTGCTGCTCCTACACTCTGTCCTTGACAGAGAACCACTTTTCTCATGGAGTCTTTGTAGCAGCCCTGAATACTATAAAAAGAACTTGCTTTTGAGAGGAGAAATATTGTCCTAAGATGATGCGCTCCCATATGTTGAGGAGGCGACTATGAGTCAGCATATTCAGCTCAGTGGTGGTCTCACTCTTGATTTGACAAGATGTGTATCTCAGTAAGGTCCTGAAGGACTTTAGCCCTAAAGCAAACAGATGTGACAGTTTTGGTGAAACTGCCTTGGTGGCTTCCTATTGTTGAAGAAGTAACATATTGTCAAATGATAGGCAAACCATTAAACAATCTGAAATAAAAGTATGAATGTCATTTCAATAGTTTCAGTGTGGCCAAAGGTACAACAAAATCCCACTGTCACATGTTTTTTTAGAGACTTGGACATGGCTGGACAAAGATACATAAAGGAGCCAAAACCCATTATCCAATATATTTCAATCATGGCTAAAGAGAACACACACATAGCAACAATACAAGTCCTGAAACTCAAGCAAGGTGCCAAGTAACCACCAAAAGTTCACTGGTTATCAAATATTCGAAAGCTGTGATATGCATAACATCTGGAGAAACATCTGCACAAGGTTAGGCAACCTCAGGCTTTTTTTGATGGGCAGAGATGTATTGAGGAGCCATCAGAAATGTCTCTTTGGATCAATATGCCTTGTGGTAACTAGGGCTGGGTTAAAAAAAATCGATTCACCGATCAATATCGATTCTTGTTCAAAAAATGCGATATCGATTAAAAAAAAAAAAAAGCGATATCGATTCTTCTCCTGTCGACTAATTTAGATTCATTTCGTTTTAATCAAAATAGACAATCTTGGATTGGATGAATTATAAAATAACCACTTATTGGCAAAGTTTACAGGTAATATTGCAGTACAGTCCATCAACATAGGGATATCCTCCACTCAAGTCAATTTATAACCAAGCCAAACTAGTATTAACACAAAAAAAATCTGTAAATAAATCGATATCGAATTGAATCGGATCGAGAATTGAATTGGATCATGACCTTGTGAATCGGAATCAGATCGATTCAGGAAATCGGCAACAATACCCAGCCCTAGTGGTAACATTTCTAATACTATTTCTAGTAACAGCAGTACTAGTAATGTTTCTAACAGCTGGTCAATTAACTGACTGGTCAACTCACTTTTAGGTGTCTGAGAAAACATCTGCACAATACAAGCACTTCAATCATGATATAGCTTTAAAATGGCAATATATTTTGAAACCACACTTCGAAGATCTGTAGTTTTTTTTAAACACGATGTAAATGAGACGTGTTAGTGCGAAGAACCTTTTAACATTTAAAAACCTCTTTTCTATACGATTTAAGGTTTTTCCTAGAAGCAAAAGGCATTTTTAAGAGTGCTTCTTTTTCAAGGATCCTGGAGGTCTGAAATAAAATTATGAATCTTAATAGAGAGAGAGAGAGAGAGACAGAGAGAGAGAGAGAGAGAGAAAGAGAGAAAGAAAGAAAGAAAGTGGAGGCAAAAGTAAGACCAGGTTCCAGCTGTGGACCAGCAACTGGTGAAACACTTGTGTGTGAAACATTGTGTTTCACTCTTTTGTGTCTTATTGAAACCTGGAGCCCTCTGTGTGCCTTCTGGCTGGGTGCAGCCTCTCAGCTCCAGTGCTGAGTGTTGGTGACAATGAGACGCCCCAGGAGAATGCAGCAGGAGGACAAGAGGTCAGCCCCAGGATAGGCTGTGTGCGAGGGCCTTGCAGCTCCTCTCCTGCTCCTCACAGCCACTCCAGGCTGCCCCGCCGCGAGGAGCCCACTCAGCAAGCACTGTGCCTCTAGATAGCCGCTGATACCGTGTCCATTCACTAATCTCTTTCAATGGGGAGACAAGACTCCGTATGGCAGCAGGGATGCTGTTCTTTTTTTCTGACAACTCTGACCACAAATTCCAATTAAACTATCTTCTTAGTCCAGGAACACACTCCACATAAGTGCGCCAACACCGGGGCTGCGATCTACGCAAACACTTTTCTTTTTAGTCATTTCATTCCTTCCATTCCAAAATGTGTCAACACAATTCCTGACGCAATGCAAGTGCATTCTGATGGTGGAGGGAGAGTTACTGTTGTGAGATCCAGGTCTGGCCCAGCCCTTCAATATATTAAAGGATCCATATTGGCACTTTTCTGGAATTAAAAAAGGTTTTAAATACCTTTACAGTTTCAAAATGTACATTGACTCCCTCATGCATACAGGCCATTTCTGGGAAGTAGGCTGCAAAAAGATATCACTTGCATACATATTTTCAAAACGCACAGTAACAAAAACAGCCTGTTGAATTCTAAGATATAAACAGGTTGGAAAGTATGAATTATGATGAATTGTGAATTACATTTTTAGTACACATACCCACACAATCCTGTAACCCACCACATCCAGTAACACCAGGAGCTGTGATTGGTAAGAGGCTCAATATGATTATTAAGATCAATAATGCGATAATCATTAACAGGCAATTTATTGTGCAGCCCCACATTCCTCACCATTCCAAAAGATGCTCTCCTCTACAAAAGTCACGGCTTTTGGAAGAAGAGTAGATCCTGTTCACAAGTGCTCTGATTGATCCTCTGTTGTAAACTTAGTGATGTTTTATCTACCCCAGAAACAGGAGTTTTTACAGCGTACCGCAGTTTGGCCCCGCCCATTCACACTGAACTGGGTGTTGTCCTTTGCTTTCACCTTTATGAACTGAGTAAATTTCTTATTCTTGACCAGTCCTTTTAGATTCAGCCAACCTGAAACACATCAACAACTCCACTCACTATAAACACTACTGGAAGACTGCAGATAAAAGTTATTATTAACCCTATTAACCCTGCCCAGATCCAGACCCCCCACAACTATTAACCCTGCCAGCTCCAGACTCCCCACAACTATTAACCCTGCCAGCTCCAGACCCCCCCGCAACTATTAACCCTGCCAGCTCCAGACCTCACCACAACTATTAACCCTGCCAGCTCCAGACCCCCCCGCAGCTATTAACCC
>JBBPCY010000037.1:10856903-10884992 GCA_037974405.1 Brachyalestes nurse
TGAATACAACTGTCTTTTACCAGCTACGTGACCGCAGTAGTCATTGCTATACATTGTAAATATTAGCACATGGTAGCTCTCCAAGCTGGCCCCTCCTCTCTCCTCCTCGCCGCACCTATTGGAAACAGCATGTCCTCAGGAATTCTCATTGTGGGACTGATTCTAAGTGGCTGTAATTCTGCACCAAGTATGAATTTCTGAAAGAGACTTCAGATACTGTATTAGGGGACCATTAAGACCTATATAAAGGCATAAAAAAAATCAGCATGTCCTGGGACCTTTAATACTAATTCAGTATTAATAAATACATTCCTCTCAGATTCTCTTTAAATAATCTCATAACATTAACTGGAATATTTATAGTGGCTACTAATAAGTATTATGTTACTCAATTTCTGAATATTGGTATAGTTTATCGTATTTCATTGCCTTGTATTTTCTGACAGTGTTAAGTTGCTCCTTCCACCTTGACCGCGGTGGAATCACTTTTCATGGCTCACTGCTGTAATAACAACTCCTACAAGGCAAATGACTGTCACGGAGGCCACATTTTCCAGTCTGAGGTGTGACCTTAGAAGCAGTAGACTGCTTTAATGTGACCAAAACATATTATAACACACTCCATTAAAACAGGAAAACTGCTCACCATCGGTTCATCACACAATGACGAATGCAGTTAGATTGACTATTGAAGCTTTGACAAACTACATATGCTGTAACAGTAAGGAGCTTCTGCTCACACATCAAGGTGCCTGCTGTCACCTGGCTCTGATAAACAGAGGGGTAGACAACAGCCTCATCAAACACACGCCCACACTTGCATATACACACATATGCTACCTCCAGCTGTCCCCTCTGGGAGCCAATTTCGTTAATGGCAATAACAGGGAGTGGATGGGGGTGGGGTTGTTTGAATACTCAGAGTGCCCTTTCTTTGGGGTTATCAAACACCAGTAGGCTCAGAATGTTACTGCTGGACAAACATCTGCCTCTACCATCTAGTGAACAGAAATCAGCAGCTTAGTGAAAGTGTGTGAGCAGTGTACATTAAACATGTCACATTATCCAAACTCACGACACGTGCATAGACACGTGCACACATGCCATAAGGCATGTAGGTGAAAGCGCGGCCATGTTGAAGCATGGCACCTCGCAGGTTCTCGTTACATAAACAGATTAACCATTTAACGTAATTGTCGATACGTAATGCAATTTGCGTCTCTGAGGAAATGAACCTCCACAGATGCAGCCCAGCGTACAACCATTATTAGCGATTATATAAGACCACAAAGCTGCCCTAAAACTGATGAGCTGTCCATCAAGCAGGGGGCAGAGAGGTGAGCTGTCAGTCAAAGGCAGCGCAAACGCCACTCACCTGTCTCCGGAACCTTCGCCAGCAGCTGCATCATCTTCCAGTGGTCCACAAACTTCTTGTTCTTGGTTTCGACCCTGAAAGCAGATGAAGCCGAGATAATTGTGCGGTTGGAGGGGCGCGTTCCAGTGAGAGGGCTTCACAGTGCATTAGCCAGGAGAACGGGAAAAAGATTCACATCCCCGGTCCCTCCTCAGAGGTCGGAGAGGAGATGAGACAAGACAGGCAGCCTAGCCTTCAGTTTCCAATTAGACATTAGATGATCACACTTGTTCAAGCTTGTTCAAGACACAGTGAAACAACAATTGGTAGGAGGCCTCATTTGTATACTGTATATAGTGGCAAAGGCTAATATCTCAGTAATAATTAACAAGCAGTATGATGCAGATTGAGTTTCAATGCTCTGTGACCAAGGGTCTAATTAGACAACAGAGTATCCTTATAATGCTACTTATACCCTGAAGAATATCTGTTATGCTGAACTTTGAACAGCTGAAGGCACCCGCGAAGGGGCTTCATAAAACATTTACAACATTGTAAGTGGTTCATAAATCCTGTAGAGACATTTATGAACACTTGTGTCAATAACTGTAGGCATAACTGCCCTTGGCTGTCAGCACAGACTGTGGTAAAGTCAATTCAATTTATAAAGTCCCTAAGCAGGGACTTCACACTAAACTTTAAGGAGAACAGCTGCAGTCAGATAGTATTTGGAAGGAGATTCTTTCTTGTGTACTTTATTAAACCTGTTCGAGGTTAAATTGGTGAGATGGTGTACGAGGCTACAAACCAGTCATTCATATTCAGGACAAATAGGTGTCATATTTGTGCTTGGATTCCCATGGAAAGCCAAAGAGAAACAACAGTAATACTAGTTATAAAAGCCCCAGAGACTCCACCTTGGGGTCACAGTCAGGAATTCCAGGACTGTGTCTGTCTGTGTGTGTGTGTCTGTTTGTGTCTGTCTGTGTCTGTCTGTGTCTGTGTGTCTGTGTCTGTGTGGAGACTTACACTGGTCCTGAGCAGTACTTCTGTAGCAGGAACTCTGACAGATTCTGCAAGATGGGCTGACTGTGCAGGGCCACAAACTGCTCACGACACACCTGAGGAAAAGACAAGAGGTACATGAAGGTGCATGATACTGTACAGAATTAGAACAACCTCTCTATGTCCCCAGCATAACCAAAAGGTTACAGGAGAAAAGGTGCCGAAGATATCACTTCTCATCCCGGAGGATCGATCCTCAGTCTGTGAGCATTAGGAGCAGCCCCTGAGTCAGTATTCAAGCTTCATTTGTGCGTTTGTGTGTTGATAAGCAGCTGTTCTGGACAGTGGCCTGACCTCACACCCTTCCCTGCTATCCCTCTTAAACACAGCTGTCTTACACTTCCTTCTTTCATTTACATTTAAAAAGCTGTCCCCGAGCGCAAACTTCATCTGGGGAATACTCAGACAACTCTAAATGAGGGAGAAAAGAGACGGGTAGAGAATGAGTTGTCTTGGTTCAGCCAGACAAGGCGTTCTACAGGCGTAAAATGAGTCATTGAGTTTCCGTCCTCCTCAGAGGCAATTTTATGCATGCCTGAAGACACATAAATTACCCGCAGACAGGTTACAGAGTGTACAGGTGTCGGCCAAGCACACTATACGTCTGCCTCCTCCATACAGTTCAATTATCTGTTTAATGAGGAATGAACTCTCAGATTTAACCAAATAAACCAGGCTTTGTGAGATAATTGATTAAATCGCAGTTCAGAATCGAGAGTCCCTGGAGGTTCATGCAGAAACATTCGCAAATTAGTGGAACGTGGAGTTCTGTACGGCTTAACCTGCAGCTTAGTTTAAAATCCGGTTTGATGGGAATAATATAGCGACCCTGGGAACGCAGAAACTACTTCCAACTGCGGTCAGCTGCTGTAGAACATATGGTGCAGTCGCCGGGGTAACAGATGCGCGGTGAGACTGAGGTGGTTGGACATGCAGGGTGCCTGAGCGGGGCCAGAAGGGCCTCGGGCTCCGGAGGAACACGGGGCAGCGCACGAGAATCACAGCACGGCAGTGGAAACAGACGCACCTTATTCATGGTGTCTACTGTGAGAGCGTGGGTCCAGTAGCAGTCATGGACGGACACAAATGTGAGGCCAGCACTGAAAACACAGGAGATAAACAAGTAGAAAATAAACAAAAAATGTAACTTTGTAAAATGTAGTGTAAATAGCAGCTGGCATTATGTATGAAATAATATAAAAATGTTTATTAAGAAAACAAAACAAACAAATAGATCTCTTACTTTAATAAGAGAAAAAATATATATACAGCCATGAAAAAAAAATATGAGACCACTTTTCCAGAGTGTACACAGTGGTGAGAAAAGGACAGTCACCTGTAGCAGTAGAGCGCAGTCAGCATCATGTGGGTGGAGTCCAGAGAGTGGATAAAGTTTGGAGGGAAGGCATTCTTCTGCTTCACGGTGTCTGGCCTCCTGCAAGAGATCAAAAATACGGGTGTCTGTTTATGTCTGTTCGTCGTGAACTTTTTAAACAATACAAAAGACAACCAGCACCTTTTTTATTGCACAAACATGACACAAATAGAGACCCCAACATATACACAAACACTAATTAAGGTCAAACCTACACCTGTAGCACCAGAGCCCATACATCTTACCGGAGGTAGGTCAGGCACCAGCCAGGATGGATGCACACGCTTACGAAGAGCACAGAGACTAATGCGGCTACTTATTATGGTAAAGGGAGGGACGGAATTACATTACTTTGTCCCATATTGCATCTGTATTTATCTCTTTCAGAAACATCCAGGCTAGAACAGCAGTTCTCCTTTCATGGTCTCTCCATTTACAGGCCAGCCTGGAGAGGCCAATTTGTGCATTCAAGACCATCTTATTAATTTATAAAACTGTAAAAAAAACCCTCAAAGAATGTCTACCAGTAAGTGGCTTTGTGGCTGACTACAGCGATGAAAGATGATTCAGCGGTGCTCATGAGCTGCTCTGCCAAAACTGTGGCAGTTATGATTTACAAAAATAGCCCCCATTGGCTTAAAGTGCATACAGAGGCAGCTGTATGGCTTCACCACATTTTTTTTGTTTGCCAAACTCTCCTCAGGGCCACTTTAATGGCCATTGAATAGAGGACTTAATAGCCTGTGCCTTCTCTCCACACTTTGGCCACAAATGTAGAAGTCAGCTGCACTCCCCCGTGGGGCCTTGCAGGCTTCCATTTGCGCCAACCTCGCACGCTCCAGTCCACAGTTCATAATGAAATGAAGCTTAGGGCTCGCAGTGGGAAACCCCACTGAGGAAATCGAAGAGTTCGAGGATTCTGTCAAAGGGAATTATTGGACTGCGCTTTCGCAGCCTTCATAACACAGTTTGGGAATTCCACAGCAAACACTGACTCAGTAAGTGCTTCTGTGTATTTACTGTTATCTACTGTTAACAGCCTTTTAGCCACATTTCGCATCTACAACGTTAAACTGATCAGCTGTTAGGCTGTGCACAGTGGAGACATGGTGGTAGAGAGGTTGTTTTCAAGCTCATGGGGGATTCTATTTTCCAAAACTCCAACGGCGCTTGAGTGAGGGCAAGTCCTCGGGGCACCAGAGAGCCACTGTCACCTTCTTAATCTCATCATTAATTCAATTCTCAGCACTAATGAGCCTCCATTCTGACACTTAAGGGACGTGCAAGTGCCTTAAATGGCTGCCCATGGTTAAGGCTGGTCCATTTTGGTGTCTACACGTGTGGAAGAGGTATAGGACCACACGTCCTCTTAACTGAGTAGTGGCCATGGTTAAGTAACTCTTAAACTAGTGCTTCATAGACGGATCCGAAAGAGAATAATAAAAAACATAAAGCACAATTAGTGATACACAGAACTGAATATTCTTGGTTGAAACTGAAATTCAGAACACACTGAGCCAAAACAAAAAAATCCTTTTTTGTAAATAAAACTACAGCGACTACAAATGAATGTCAGTATGCAGTGTGTGGTATGTGAAATAAAATGAAGCCTCTTCTACCTCTCCTTCTTGTCAGTCCAGTTTGTTGTGGTATATTGGAAATGAATTTAATCATTAAAACTTTGCACTTTGATGTAAATTTCTTCTTGTTTTGTGTCTGCAGGGACCAGCACAAAAAGGCAAAGGAAATCTATATTTGTTTTATTTTTAACCACTATTTCTCATTTTTACCATCGAATTTTTTTTCCTTTTTAATTTTCTTGTTTCAAAAACTATTTGTTTAAAAGTGTGCTTTAATAGCACATGACCAGGACATCACACCAACCCTAAACTGAACTTAGGAGGCATTCTGTCTCAGGACACTCATTTGATCTGCCTTTGAAGTTCTAACTTTGTTTCTTTCTGGCCTTTGCTGATACAGGGTGAAAAGTCACAGATGGCCGTCAGTCTCGGTCTCTCTGTGTGCGAGGCCGTCTCAGAGAGGGGTCTCCCTATCTCCAGCCCAGCTCCCGTTAATGTGATTCCTGTCTTAGCCGCCTCAGCGATGGCTGCTGTCTATCGGAGGCAGTGACAGGTGGGTATCGGCTTACCATCTTAAGTGGTTTTTAATCAAGACTGCATGGTGACAATGGGAGAACGGCAGGTCAGACAGTTAGAAAGCCACAGATGTTCCAAAGAACAGCAGAACTAGACTGATTGGAAAAGAGCTCAGCCCACTAAAACTTTATGGCCCTCTAACTTCAGAAAATGGAACATAACTGGTCCTCAGTGTTAAATTTTAAATAGAATTAAACAACCAAAAGGTGACTTTGCCATATAAAATCATCTTAAATCTAGATGATACATTAACATTTCTCATGTTGCGATTACCGGAAGAACATTATAATATAACGTCCTTCTAGACTTATTTAAGTAGTTTCATAGAATAAAATAGTGACACATGAGGTTGGCGGTTTTAATAGATTTCTCTAGATAACATTACTTACATTATTTCTAACTACAAACATACAAAAATAAGCCTTTTTCATTAGTAGAGACAATTTTGTTTTGCAGAGCATTATTAATAACCACCTGCAGAATTAAGACAAATTAGGTTTTATCAGGAGTAAAGAACAGAATCTTCAAAATGAATATCTCTTGATTTGCTACTTATTAATGTAATCTAATATAAAAATCTGCCCTTCATCCTTAATGACCCAGATTATCAGATCAAACGTGTGCTAATGTGAGTTATTGTCCATTCTGGGTAGTCCTCTATTGGGTAAATGACACACATGATATTCAGCAGTGACATTTCAGCATAAAATGCCACCCTCCTTTAGCTGAGGGGCAGCATGCCTCCTAATTGTCCTCTGCAGGTCCTCCATATGTGTTAATGAACAAAGACTGGATGTCTCTCTCTCTACTGTTTCGGCCGTTCCGGCTTCTCTGCTCACATTCTAGGGAAAATTTGAAGGCACTCCACATGAGACGAAAAGTGTTCAGTGGTCAGTGTTTTTCGATGGATTGCCTGGGAACAACAGCACACGCCAATGCGCAGATACGCCATTCTTTCATAGGAGAAAAATGCTGCTGTTTTACTATCATCAAAACCCCCTTTTTTATACTCATGCAGACTGATATGCAGAGAAATGTGACCAAGTTTCATGCAGAATAGCAGAAAGCTTGAAAAAGGCACTTACTCATGGACATCATGGTTTATTTGGAGATTCAGGAGCTGAATGTTGCTCTTTACCTGTGGAAGAACAAAACACAAGAAGGCATAAGAAGAAGGGATTAATGAACCATGAACCAAACTGCCTAAAAACACAAAAGTAATCCAATCAAGCATTAGACCTAACTGCTGGCGAACTGTATACCATCAAATGTGGTATAACCCGGTGATATTGATAGGAACCAGTTGATGGTAGATTTGATGAGATAAAATTGTGGTAAATATGAAAAAACTATTTTGAACGTGAAATGAATGGATTTTAAAAACGTGTCACAGGCCACACTCTTGTAAAACTATGCTAAAACAATGTCTCAGACAATGTATTCATAATCATTTTGTGTAATGCAGTTGTGGTTTACATTTACTTGTAAAGAACATATAATGGCTCTCTTGAGTTTCCCATTATAAAAGAACCAAACTTCATGAATGTTTTTTGTGACAAAGAAGTATCCGTTCCAATCACTCTATCAGAGAAAAATCAGAGTTGTAGAAATAATTAAGAATTTATATGTACAGACATAAGCACTTCCAACTGTTTACATGCTTTGTTGAGATGAGATTCCTTTGCCGCATTTCTTAAAAAACTGTTCAGTTAGCTTCAGTCTTGTCATTATATCTAGCTCAGGATGCAAGTGCTCCAATATTGACCTATACAAACACACACACGCACACATTCTGTAGGACTATCACAGATACATATACATTTAAGAAGTAGTTATATGTGCAAACAAAACCAACCAATCAAACATGGGCCCTCCTGAGCCACCATACTGATATAATCAATGGAGGAGATGAACTTAACAAGAGTAACAATCGGAAGGCTTGAGGAAGGAGCCGTGCAGGAGCAATTATTTATGATGAGTGACTGCTTTCAGTATAGGACTCGTCAGCTTCGAGCACATTACAGCATGGATTGGTCTCCCAGCTCAGCTCGCGGCCTCTCTTGACACACCCCAGCTCAGCACAGGGTGACAGAGTGGCGAGCCGGGGCCACTGACAGACAGGAGTAAACAAGCCTGAGATGACTAAGAGGAAAAGCATGTCTGCTGAGAGAGAGATTATGAGGTAAAGGTTCTTAATGAGAAGCTCCATAATACCACCGCCAAGTTCTCTAGGTGTGCTTAAAGGTTCAGGAGGAGTCCATTTCACAAACGAAGTGCCGACTGGACCCACAAGATAACCCAGGGACAGTCGGAAAGCTGAGACAGGGAATCGCTAGCTGCTTCCCTCCTCCACAAAGGAATGGTGGGTGGAAATGTGGCTGGATTATGGGTCAATTCAGGGTACAGCAGAGAATGTTCCCACAGAACGATCTCTGTCCATAGATGGCCATCAATCACCATTGATTAGCATATTAGCTAGTTTAATAAGGGTACAATTTCATGTGTAATGAGGTCTGATACAGAAAGTTGCACCACATATACTTCAAAAGTACAGTCTCTCTCTCTCTCTCTCTCCAGTCCAAACAGTACTCATATTACAATTAAGCAGCTAAAAATCCTGTTTAGAATTCATGCTTGTGATGTCACAACCATAACAACATTAACATGACGGTCCAGACTCAAGCAGTTTAGCCTCTCCACTCAATGGGGGTGTGATGATATCTGAATCATATCAGTGTCAGGAGATGATCTGGTCAATATTTCAACCCAGTGTTTGGCACTGTAGTTACTGTGAAGCAGAACGTATAAGTGATGCTGGTCTACTGGGCTGAAGGTATAAGTGATGCTGGTCTACTGGGCTGAAGGTATAAGTGATGCTGGTCTAATGGGCTGAAGGTATACATGATGCTGGTCTACTGGGCTGAAGGTATAAGTGATGCTGGTCTACTGGGCTGAAGGTATACATGATGCTGGTCTACTGGGCTGAAGGTATACATGATGCTGGTCTACTGGGCTTGAAGATATACATGATGCTGGTCTACTGGGCTGAAGATATGTGTGATGCTGGTCTACTGGGCTGAAGATATATGTGATGCTGGTCTACTTGTAACCCTACACAATAGCTTACTTGTCTTAAAAAGCACTGAGAATGCACTGTGATATTTTTTAGGTTATTTTAAGAATCTTCATCAGTCTCACCTCATTTTAAGTCACTGATGGCATTATATTATTATAATTATTCTGTCAATAGTTATGAAGTTCATTCAGGGCTTCTTCATTTGTTTCAAGACAAGGATATTGAAAACACACTGCAAAAAAGCCATTCACAAAAGCAAATATATGCACTAAAAATGGCATATAAATGTATATGATCATTATATCACTGAGCACTTGGTCCTATTTTTAACAATAAATTACACAGCAGAGACAGTTAAATACGTTGAGACAGTTAAATACGACGCTTGAACAAAATAAATGAATTAATTAAATAATTTTAAAAGCCTGAAATTCGTTAGGAACCACCCAGCTGAACCCAGGTCCTTCTGAAGCTCTGGATGAAAGAGACTGTGGCGAGCTGTGCCGTCACCCTGGCAGAATGCCTGCAGAGTGAAAAGGGCTCCCTATCTGAAGGCTGATAAGCTCCAGCTTGGACAGCAGCTTGTGCTGCCCCTGTTCCTCAGGAGACCACACACAACCCAGACACTGCAGTATCTACTAATGTTTCACTGCCTGCCTCTGCAGCTCACATTTTCTAAACACAGAACAAAGAGGGCCACAAAGTGCTCAACTGTCAGCATGAGCTAGGACTAAATAAAAACACTACGGGATTCACCAGTCAATCACAGCCTGGAGTTCCATCTACATCTATACTTTATACTACATTACATTTTCAGCACTGTTTAGATATCTGGACTCGAGAGAGAATATATCATACTGAATAAAACAAAGAAAAGATTCAGTACATGACAATGATTCACAAAAGTATGGGCAGGCAGCTCGAGTTTTGTCAATTTTCTTACAATATAAAAGCGAGGCTTGAGCAAAAGTGGCACATCTCATGTGCCCCCCACCCACCCTCTCTGTAGAGGATGTGTTAACATATATATTTTTTTATTTTAATAATCAACGCCCAAGGGTTTTTTTATATGACCATATTTGTTGACCAACAGAGTAACTGCACATTGTATGTTATGTAAAGTTATGTGCTTGTATGACTAACCACACTCATTGGTAGATATTTGTATGTCTATTCATTTTTCTGACATGAGTTTGGATGAATGCATTTGTGAACAACCACACTCATTTTAAACTGGTAGATATTTGTATGCTCATTAATTCTTTTGACACAAGGACCTAAATATGGAGCTTCGGAAAAAGTACAGTTGTTATAATAAATATGATGGAGGATATGGCGAGTGAATGTGCCAAGTGTGTCATACGGTACGGTGAAGGTCATGATGATTTGTTACAGAACTGCACAAAGGGAATCAAAATAAGAATGTAAAGCCCCTGCACTGTAAATCCCCAGCACTGCCGCCCACATGTCCGTCACCACCCACATTCTGTAGCCGAACCGTCTAAAGGGCCACTTAGTCAATCAAATTGGCATAAGGCTCCGCCAGCCCATCCCAGGCGTGACATATAGCAAAGCTCCAAGGCCAACAGTAAGGCACCTACAGCCACGCTACATCTACCTCGGTTACATTGTCAGTTTTGCAATATAAACTGGATGGCAGTTGACTGTTGTTGACCACCTTTAATAAAATCAACACCCATTTACTCTCAGACACTTCCATCAGACAAATTTGGGGTTGTGAATGTTTCTGTAAAGAATTATCCTATAAATAGTTTGCTATGGCCATATTTTCAAAGGGTACTTTATTTAGAATCAAATTAAAGAGATGGATTTAGGACACTGACCAGTTTCTAAGAATTAGTTGAAAACCTTTATGTAATGACACAAGGTGCGCAGTTTTAAGTCGTATTTCAAAACGAAAGCATTTTTGCAGCTTTCTGGGCTTCAATCGTGCTGTATTGTGTTAAAGTACAGCTTTTACAATTCTCTGACCTTTAACTCACGCTCATGCCCCTTGACAGCCAACAACAGGCTCCCACGCTAACAAGCGCCAGACTGGCCATTCACCCTATGAATCCACCAAGCTGCCATCTCTCTTTTATTGATTGCTGCTGTCACAGCCTCAGGAGATTAGGTACAGCACGGTCTAATTATTCAGTGCCCCCCAGAGAGACGCACCACACAACTCCTGACCTTCTCCTTGGCTTATTCCTTTGGGTGTGTCCTTGAAACTTCTGCCGCATTCATCAACGCAGCTCTCAAAACATTAAAGCTGCCAGACCAACGAAATGAAGAACCACAGTTCACAGCCAAAACAATACTAAGCTTAAAACATACCTGGCAGTGATATGAATGCTGGCGCACTTTGTTTTGATCTGACAGGAGAGAACGGGAACCTCAGCCAATTAGTGTGAGGTGGAAGTCAAAGAGGAACAGCTCGTTCTTAAAGGGCCATATTCTACCTTCTTTTCCCAGAAGTCCACTTAGAAGACTTCTGTGGTTTTATGCTGTAATTCAGTTTTACCACTTTGCCAACTTGTCTTTTTGCCTTAGAATTAAACAGGCTGTTTTTGTTACTGTGTAAAAGCCAGCTCGGCTGTTCAGATGTCTGTGGATTCTCTGGAAAGCTATAATGACACAACTGTTTAACAACAGCCAGGTGGAGCACAACATTTAACAATGTTCCTGAAATTCATTGTGCCAATCACTCTTGTGCTTCACTAGCAGAGTTTTGCTAGTGCTTCACTAGCAAAACTCTGCGTCACTTTTTGAACAGATGGTTATATAAATGTAACTAGGACTGGACAACTGTGCAAGACCTGGTAGACCACCAAAACCGTCATAAAGGGGGCATCAGGTGGACAGTTGCTTTCATCTTTGACAGAGTGGAGATATTAAGCTGCTCTTGCTTTGGTAAATATCTGTAAATATGAAAACACAGTGTAGACACAATGGGAGGTTTTCTGAATAATAGGAATATGTGCAAATAATAGGGATTAACTTGGTTGCTGTGAAGCAGAAACGTTGGAGGTGTTTACAAAACATGCCTGGAATCGGCAATGATGATTTTATATTTAGTTGCTAATGCTTCTGTGTAATTTGCTCTTAATCGCAAATGTTGACTGTACTTCTGTGTATTTATTCCACTTGTCTTCCATTTTAATGACTATTTTAAATAGAAATTAAATGTATGAAAGGATTGTCTCTGGACTCTATTTCTTTTTAAGGACAAGGATATGGAATTCTTGGTATAGAGCATGGCCTTCTAGTGTCATCACATTTCCTTTGTCAAGGACACCAATTTTCTTGTGTGCGAGTTTGAAAACAAAAAGACAACACAGTTTTAACAGCTCTTTTTATTACAGGCCCTCTCTTCAGAGACTGGAACATCAGAGACTGGAACCCCACCAAAAAAAAGTCATAAAAGTGACCCTCGAACTGATTAGTGGTGTACAATCACATTAGCTAGTCTCACTGATGTATATCCATAGCCTGAAACCCCCGCGGAGCAATTTCCTCCACCAACAGGGACATGGCAGCCCTCTGATTAAACCCTGGCGATTTTACCCCGGCTTAATTTGTTTATTTACAGTACTGATATGAAGGCTTTATCCTCCCATCCTCCCCATCATCTAATTAATATTGCATTTCCTATGGAAAGAACATCCAAGGATGGATAGTAGGAGCGAGAAGGAATGAAACGGAGGTGACCTCTGCTCAAGCAAGAGCCCTGCTGTTGTGCCTGGCCATATATATTCATGATCGCATTTAAAGTGAGCCTGCTGTTTATGTCGGCAGCAATACATTTTTATGATTGCATCAAAGCAGAACTTTGAACCCCGACGTTCACATCATGGTTTGAAATTAAGGATTTATTCTGCAACATTACATCCATCTGCGCAGTAGGGAGACTGACACACCATTCTGTGCATCTAATAATGAAAAGCACTGTTAAACGGGACGTAATCACGACGTGTATGTGGTTTATGTACCAAAAACAGGAAAATTCTCTTTTTTACATGACACTGTCAACCCCTTTATATCCATTACATTTAATGCACACACTCATGAATGTGCAGGGTTAAACTGCTGTAGCCTATATAGGTGGATATATGCAAATACACATCACAAAACCATGGCTTTTAAACCAAATTCTTGCATTAATGTTCATATATGGATTGTATAGACTGGGGAGAGTATGATACATTTAGACACCTTAACAGTTTTTCCATACCACACTGAATTCCCTTTTATGGGCCTTTTAAAATCTTATGCAAATAAACCTTTCAGTCTTAAGTGCTGCTAATACCTCACTTGAATGAACCTCGCCAGACCGTCACATGAATACAATAGTTGTTTGTGCTATGAGTAGAACTAGGAAGCTAATTTACTTTAAAAAATGAACGCAATAAACAATTTGAATAATGTGTTATTTTTAAGGCTGTAACGATATACGAAATCGCGATACCCAGGTCAACGAACCCATGTCGTGGTGCATGAAAGCCGAATTGCGACACATCCCTTCCAATTCCCAGAGCCGTCCTTCACCCTTCTTTCACCGCTAGGGGCGAAAGTATAACATCTGTACCCAAAAGGATCTTTGTCTTGTAACGTGAGCGAGTAAACCTTCTTGCTATGAAACTATCTTTGGCATTTCTCGGTAATGTTGTGAATGAGTGTTTCAGCAGTTATAAGGGAGAAAACAGCTCATGTACACACTAAATGTGCCCTACACGCTTGTGCCTTGGAAAACTTTCGTCTTTGTGAGTTTTAATGTGTTCAGAAAGCGCTCTGATGTGTGTTGGAATTGTTTTTTTGGTTGATAAATGTGATACCAATGTAATGTAATGCTCATGTCTTTAAGCTAGGCTAATCATTACGTGTGGCATTAAGACGTGTGTATTGGCTAGTAATTTATTTTTCCTTTTCTGTATATTTCAGTTACAAAGAAAAAACATATACGAGATCTTCAGTAAAATCAAGAAAAGTAAGCCTTGTGTGGAGATCTCTTTCACTTTGTTTGCTGGCTGTCTAGCTTCACATAGTCCCATGTAGTGAGGACAGCACACTTTGGGTCATTTTTTTAGGCTCAAATAAAGGAAAAAACACACAGAAGACCAAATTAAGGATGCGTTTGTTGTGTCGTTACAGCCCTAGTTATTTTATATGATATTTTTATCAAATACTCTAGCTCCTTAAGGGGCAATTTCACTGATTTAACAAATAGTATATCATGATTATTCAAATTACGAACAATGCACTCCCTGAGCATTAAACAAATTCATTCAGAGTGGTTTGATGTAATTTATTTACTGTAGTAGTGATTAGAACAAGCGGTTGTGAAAAATTACCCTTTCATTTATTATCCACGTTCATGCATAAGTTTAGCTTTTTTAATAGATCACACTGATAGCAGTAAAGTAATGGTGAATCTGGTAAATATGGTTAAAATGTTACTCTTTGGGTAATGTGGATGCCTCACATACAGTCCCACCATTAATAAACTTATTTTAGGCCCAAAAAGAACCTTCTCAAAATGACTGAAAATGCAACACCTCAAGGATCAGGCGGTGTATTTATAGAGGCTTCATATGATCATTTTCCGAGGCTTTAAGTGACAATAAATGCTTTGGACATCTGGTTCCTAACACCTCCTGTCACACTGACTTGGTAAGTTCCTCTTAAACTGAAGCTTTCACATCAAACCACTCAATAGGAACTCTTAATTATGCCAAAATTTTGAACAATTAGTGGAATTCCACTTCAGGGCAGGTATTGGCCTTGGAGACAAAGTCCATATCCGTGAGGCATTACCATAAAACGTATGTTGTTTCAGTGGCTTCAGGCTCACAGAAGCGTTGCTGTTTAAAACTGTGCTGTTCCCGCAGTCCTGGACTGTTATTTTACAGTATTATCATGACTGGATCCAAGGAAAACAGCAGCCTTAAAAGGAAAAACCTCACCTCCTGTGCATCAGTAGAATTATGCAGAAAGGCGTACCTGATGGCATTCAGCCTGACCGTGAGCAGAGTGGGAGATGTGGAAGCTGACTGCTTTTGAAGTGGCCGATATTGGAATGCATGGCCATGGCTAAACTCCGTGCTAACAAGAGCTGCGCGGGATACAGCTAGTGACAGGCCTGCTTAGTCTGCCGGAGCTGAATGCAGCTCATGCACATGTCAAAAGCTCAGAAAGGCCCCAGACATCATCCAGCACACACTCAAGCACATAAAGCATTCGCCACTATCAAACCACACCAGGCGAAGCAGATCTGTAACGTTGGAAAAAGGCATCGCGAACTGGCCCAGCTCAAAAAAGCCATAAAGACAAGAGCTCTATGTGTTTTGAGTAGAAGCAGGCTTAAAAATGCATTAGGATGGTTTATGTTTTTTATCTTATTATATTTTCTATGATTTATCATCAAATATTTTAGCTCCTTAAAAGGGCAATTTCATGGATTAAAAAAATTCTGCATAATGGTTCACTGAGTGGCTTGCTGCAAAATGGTTCACTGAGATTTCTTTGTGGATGTGATGTTGGAAAATGGGCATTTTATTTACCATCCAAAACCAACAGCAAACCCACATGTGCCAGGGTTTCAAACACACACATGCTCAGTTTTTATTTATAATGCTGAGGGTACTAAAATAATTGTAAATGTGGTAAATAATGGCAAAAATGCTTTCATCTGTAATGTCGGTAAATGCTGCCATGAACTGGCCCAGCTCAAAAAAGCCATTTTGACATTTTATCATCATTTTTTTTCCTGACACTTTTAGAAGTCTCAGAGCAAAGGTGAATATAAAGGAAGTAGGGTTAACAGACGCATGATCAAACGCTGCTGCTTTCCACCGCACTACTTCAGAGTTCTCTCATTCTAATCTAAATGCATTCACATGCTGGAAAAACATGGGTGCCTGGGGCAACTTGATATCTGTATAGCAGACCATTCAATTTAAAGCATCTTAAAGGAGACCTAGTTAACAAAGCTGCATTTCCCTCACCAGTGCACATATACATCACTTGTCATTGTTTCTACACTGTCATGTGATACTGAAGACTGTTCTGATTCGCTGCTTAGTTCTGCATCACACTGAGCAAACGTCCCGTCCCCCACTAAAACAAACACCACCCCTCGCCAGCTCTCCAACTTTCACCTTCACGGCTGCCGTTCCATTTCACACACAGGTGTGTCTGATGAACCGGACGGTGATGAGACGTCACACATCACAAATACTGGGTATGTGACTGGTGTGGGATTCTGCAAACCCTTTTCTTCATGCAGCTCTTAATTTAAGTGTTACTTAAAAATGAACGTAAAATAAGCTCCGACAAGCAAAGTAAAAATATGTTACATAAACATCTGTTATGAGCTTCAAATGTTTGCATTTAATTTAGAGCTTTAATACAATTCACCAGTTCATTTGGCCTTTTGATGTAGACATCTTTAAAAATTCAGATGTGTGTTCGCCGTTGCCACAGAATGCCATACGCCCATCCCGCCCCATTTACTGAGACAGCCAATGAGAGCAGTTGTCATTAGCATACAAAATCAGACCCCAGAGAACGAACTGTTCTGAATAGAGGATTGAGAGTGTAAACATATATAAAGACTGCATTTATGGTGTTATTGGATTTGAATACAACTGTCTTCAAAGAACACAGGGAACAATATTAAAGACGAAAATATGAGTAAAATAAGTCTAACCCGCATTGATGGTACACTGTTAAAACATTTTCATGACACACACAAACTTTTTAATAAAGTAAAATGATGCAAAAGAAGAATGTATACTCTTCCACTATGTGCCACTGCGTATGAGTCAGAGTTCATACTGTCTCTTGACTCTCTTGCTGGGGGGGGGGTTCTGTATATAGGGATAGGATTGAGACCCTGTAGTGATTAATGAGAGCCCTATTGTCGTTACATCAATCTGATAAGTGTGACAGACTGGGGGGTGACCCATACCTCCCATGAAATTAAAAGTGTGATGGGTGGACCACTGCTGACATTTGAAATAAATATTTTACAACAATAGCCTTCACCTTTTTTGACCCCTTTGACCACCTACAGAGAATAAAGGGGGTGTGAATGACGTTGTCTGCACAGCTAACCTGAGGTGCTGTGCGTCCGATGTATGAGAACCATAACTGATATGGGGACACAATATTTCACAATATGAAATAAATCCAGAAAACGTATAGAGTTAATAAACAGTCTTCCCTGAGAGGAAGAAGTGGCTTGAGAATGAAGGTCCTATAGACTGCGTCACAGGCTGTAAATTGTCAAAGACAAGCAATATTCATCACTTCATGCTGTCGTGACATTTCTACGCTCTAGAGACAAATTCTGATTAGATTCAGTGCAGTATATACGTCATCAGACATAACAGTGCACAGTGGCCAATGTCTTTAAAGGGGATATCCAATGTTTTTTTTACATTTCTGTATAACTCCATGGCTTAGAACAGTCATTCAGAGAGAACAAAGTAATTCAGAGTGGTTTCAGATACAGTATTATAGTGTAAACTACAGCGAAAAAGTAATACCAGCTCCTGAGATCAGCCATAACCACACAGTTATATGCACATTTTTGAGCACCCTTGCTCAGATTATGTGTTTTGAAGATTTTCTGTGTGAAAATTATTTGCACATCTTCTATAGAGAACATTTTAATGCACAGTAACTGTTTATTTTTAATATATTAATTTAATATATTGATTACAAAAAATCCCAGTATAGAATTGTGTTTTTATTTTCACTTTAATAACAATAAGAACTAATGGATAATTAAATCATTTGACTGTTGCTGTTAAAACACATTCAACTATGTTGGCTGTTAGATATCGTCCTTCATTCTAAAATTCCATAATAGGCTTCCATTCACTGAATCACAGTGTAGTTTAAATGTTAGTCTAAAACAATACATCTAATGTTTAGACTGTATGATGTAAAGAAATTCTAAGAGAGTTCATGGTCTAAGACAGATGTAAAGCTTCCTTGCTTGAGAGCCGAAGACCAGAAGACGCTCCTGATGGCTCTCTCTCTCTGGTCTCTGCTGTGAGGGGGTCGGGAGCTGGGTCTCGCTTCCCCAGTCCGTGAATAAAAGCGATTAAGTGGTGAAGAATTCATGAGGACACTGCTCACTGATTAATGACGGCCTTCATTAGAAATTCCATAAAAGTCCAATAAAATGTAATGACCTGAAATCACAGGGCAAAGTTATGATATTTGGCCGGGGGCAGTGTAGCAGAGGGAACAGGGTGGTCTGCACTGCTGTATTGCCAGACAATGTCACAACTCCCAACACTGAAACGGCTACAGCAGCCAACGGCACTAATGTTGCTCACAAATGTGCACCAGCAGACAGAGGAAGCTGATAAGACGACATCACCGAGACACGGGGAGACACTGCATCCTTCCTGTGTCACTCAAATGGCAAGCCTGACTCCCAGGGTCTACTCTTGGCACCCACATCAACAATATGAGGAGGGATGACTCGCCTCTCCTTTCATAGCATGGCAAGACCAAAGGTGACACTGAGCTCACCAGAGGCCATTAGGGTGACATTCCACATTACGTCCACTCCTGCCTATGGAAACCTGAGGGGCCGGACGCTGTGAAAAGGCCTGCAGAAACCCAATCAAATGAGGAGTGGAGTACAGAGCGAGGAGACTGTCATGTTCTGGGGTTCTTCGTTCTTATGATGAATTATTATGAGAGAAGAGGGGTGGGCAGTATGATGTTATTGTAATCGTGATAAAAATAAATAAATAAAAACAGACAACGTCACAGCTGCACGCATCACAAAAAAATCAATTTGGACCAGGATCTTATTAGGAATGGATATTTCAAATAAATCTCAGATATCAGACACCAAAATGTTCTTCAATATGAGAATGTAAATGGTTAGAGAAGCTAATTCACATATCCAAAATGATATCTTAAAGGTACTTTTCTAATCATACAACCTGATTAGTAGACCTGCACTCAAAGCGGTTGAAAAATACATAATATAGGTTCACCTATGAACACTTAGCAGCAGTGATAAACACATCATTGTCATTTATCATTGTAATCATAGTAATATTGATAACCTTTTCTTGAAGAAAAAAAGATCAGAACTACAGCAATAAAAACACGTAACTATTTAATTCTAAAAAAAATCTAAATTTTGGTCAAAGTCATGTGTGGTATCTTTAATCATATCACATTATTTTTCCTAATATCACGAGATGCAGCCTCATCCACAAATACTCAAACACACCCACACACACAGCACACAGCATAACCATATAGACAAACAAGGTAGCTTCAAACAACAATTCACTGTGAACAAGTGGAAAATGTCAGCTTTTGTTTGCATATTCAAACACATGGCAACACACACCCGTCGCCCTGGACCATGCAAAACCACTCAGATCTCGGATTTTCAGCACCGCTGGAGACTTCTCTGGACCAATAATGAAACCAGAGGCTTTCGTGCCAGCGTTCGCCAAAATCCATGCCCAGCAACATCAGCAGGCAGTGAGCAACGGTCAGGCAAGTGGGTTGCCAGATGCTCTCTGCAGGAGCCCTCCCCACACACCACAGACCACTGCTGAGCTGCTGCTGTCATGCCGCTGACTCTGCTAATGCTATCTGACAGCAGAGCAGGCTCGTACGCATGCAAAGTTTCCTTTTACTTCCAGCTGCAAAAGGCCACTGAGAGGCAGCAGAAAGGCTGAGGGCGGGTTCGAGTGTCTAAACTCAGCAGAAAAACTGAGCAGGCCATGTTTCTTTGAAAAGATCTGGCCCCTATACCAGGTAGTAGAAGGTGTCAGAAAAAGACATGCGATACCCATCATTTGAATGACCAGGTTTCTCCACAAGACTTTAAACCATTTTAACGAAGCTAAAAAGATGTTTATGCTTCAGAACATCACTGATCTTGTAAGATCAGCTGGCCTTGTTAAGCTAAACCATGTTGGTTCAGAGTCCTCTTTTCAGGCACCACAGTTCACATTATGATCTTGATCAAATGCTTTAGTTCATTACATTTCTTTGTTTTAATGTCACCTTTTTGTATGTATTCAAATGTTATAAAACACAGGATTCTCTGAGTGATGGCACAGATTAAAGTCCACTTTTGTAAAGAGATTTGTCGTTTATGTAAATTTAAACTGGAGGAAATACTTCACTAAATAACCATCCATTAAAAGGTTCTTTATGGAACCAAAGTAGTGCACTCAGAGTTACTTTTGGCACCCTTATTTTTAATAGTGCAGAGAGGTATGATATTGGCAGCTCTGTATCAGTGTATTTCTGCCAATAACACTTTAAGAAAGAGTTCATTAACAAAGTGAACACTGAATTGGAAATAGAGGAGGGTGTAGATGGACTGGAACAAAAGAGATTTCCTGAAACTTCAATTTAACTACTGCTGCTTTAGGATGTTGTATATTTAACTGTCATCCTGACTTGCAAAGTCCTGCAGAAACCAATAATGTGATAGTTAAGAATAGCATTTGCGAGAACCATACTGAACCTCCTGAACCATCGAATTTCTCTTGCCTGTGAGAGAACAGATGGAGTCCCTCTGAATTTGCAAACAGGATGAGATGAATCCATTTACAGAACAGACCCTTCTGACCTTTAAGTTCAAAGGTTTCAGAAGGTCACCCATTCATTAAGAAGAACAATCAATAATCTGATGACGCTTTTGTGAAATGGACACTCACCACGTGGTTCCGGGAACGGTGGTAGGGCTGGACAATGGGCAGTCCGAGCGGAGTCACCCACTCCACAGTGCTGCCAGATTTGGCGATTAGCCTAGCGCTCTCCGTTAGCCAGTCCTGCAACACAAAGATAAACCACGTTAGCCTGTTTCTAACTTTATTATTACTACATTCCTTTGGCAGATACTTTTATCCAAAGCATCTTACAATTTGAGGAAACGCTCAAGTGCCACTACAGTGTGAGAACCAGAGTAGAGTTCTAAGTGTTAAAATCTATCAAAATGTCTGATTCTGCTGCTCTGGTTGGGTTTGGCAGCTCATTCCACCAGTGGGGAACCAGAATGAGACCAGTCTATACTGGGTTTGCCTTGTGTGTAGGGATGGCAGAGCCAGACGATGCTCCTTGGAGAAGCGGAGGGAACGAGTAGGAACAAGAGGCTGAATGAGAGGATTAAGGTATCTGGGTGCAGACCCAGATGCCACTCTGTAGGCAAGAGTTCAGAAACTTTCAGGAAACCGTGGCTAGCCAATCTACCGCAGTCAGCAGTGGGGTGACATGCAACCTTTTGGGTTGGTTGAATACCAGTGGAGCTGCTGCAGTTCGAACCGGCTGTAAGGGTCTTATCCTGCAAGCTGGGAGACCCACTAGGAGGGCATTGCAGGCATTTCAGTAAGATAGAAGACGTCCAAGCCTATTCGAGCAAAGCTGTAGCGACTCTAACTGTGGCTGAGGAGAAATGATAAACAGGTGGCTGGCTGTTGCTGAGCCTCTGTGTTTAGGGAGGCTGCTGATTCGGATGCAACAGTGCCGGCCTCCCGGCGTGTCTGCCACAGATGAGCCGAGTCAGAGGCATTTTCACTCCCAAAAGTCTTTCCTCCAGAGGACTGGGGTGAGAGATAAATATCTGCATTCTCCCTGCATAAGCAGCCCAGACCCTATACAGGCCCATCCATCAGACAGCTCCTCACAACACTTCCCCTCCCTCTTGCCCCAATTACCTTCCCTCAATCTCTCCTGCCTCTCTCCAGCTACAGCCAGGTGTAGGAGATTAGAGGGAAGATGAAGTGCCTTCCCACACCTCACCACTTCTACCTCTTTCCTTCCCCTTTTTTTTGGGCCTGACCCACTTAGGCTGACAGGCGCGTCTGAATGCGAGGGGGTGGCAGTGGTGGTGGGGGGGGTCTCTGTCTGGGTCTCTCCCATAGGAGTATAGCAGGTTCCAGAAACATCCGTTTCCCCTCTCATAATCCTGCTTCTGATTCACTACGAACTACAGGCAGGTGCAAAGCCAGGACAGTGCTCATACTTTTGGGAACCTACATATGCACTGTAAAAAAAAAAACAGAGGTGGATACTGTGTCCTTCAGATTTGTGTTCCAATTTTGTAAGAGAGCTGTATTTTTGGGAATGACTCAAGACTGCCAAGGAAGCTGTTTGGCTTTCCTGGCAGTTTTATTAGATACACCTTTATCAGTGCATTTAGATATACACTGTAAAACCAACATTTTATTTGGCCCATATGCTACGTTATTCATTGCATTGTACTTCTTATCCTGAGGTCCACTGATGATGTGTATGTGCTTTTATTTTTCACACATATTCATGATTCATATTTATATGATCGCTTTCCAAGCTCTCTTAATCCCTGAAAATGTAACAGGCTGTTTGTGTTACTGTGTCTTTAAGCCTGTTTTATGTAAATGGCCTCTGTTCTGATAGACTGCCCTAAAAAGAGCTTCATCCAAAAAGCAGTACGATCTGAAACATTTCTTATAACCTAAATGTGAATGAGAGGAGCTGAACGGCTGTAGGCTAAACTGACATATAATTGTTAATTCTGAAGGTTTTAATGACATTCAAAATGAGCCGCTTTTGCAGTTTATTATTATTTGACTAGTCAAGCTATACATATGTATGTATATATATATATATATACACATATATGATACCTTGAATTTTCTGGTAAATTTAAGCACACAAGAGAAAATGGAAACAGTTTAAGCCGCGGCTGCCACTCAGCGTCCTCCGGGCTGGAGACTCCCTGCAGTGCTAGCGGATGCCGTTTCAGATGGCCGTGCAGAATGCTTTTATTGTACTTGAACACCGATTTGCAGGTTGTGCAGGTCACCGTGCTGTTTGAGTGTCTAGAGTGAAGTATCTCCACACATGTGATGTGTGTCTGTCTCCTTTGGTGCCGTGTCTCTCATCTTGTTGTGGTTTTGTGTTTAGATTCCCCTGCGCCAACGTTACCGCCCTTTTTATGAAGGGACTATAATAATTGGTTAAGTCAAGGAACGCATGTCAGCGTAAGTCAATCAGAGGCAGAGAGTGCATTGTGTACACAAGCGAGCGCACAGAGGAAGGAAAAAAACACACGACTTGACGATTTCTCGCAGGGGCCGTCGACTTGTGCTTTTGACATCGACGCGTCGACAAAGTGACTTTTCTGTTAATGCCCTAATTAGTGTGTTGAATTTTTAATTTCGATCAATAATTACAGAAACAGTAACGCGTAAAAAAACGCTGATTAATCGCATCATGTGACTTTGAGCACCCAGCCCCAGTCTGGTCACAAGTGTTCTGTAAAATGAAGAAGAGAACGCGCTGCTTGACCCAGAAATTGGAAAGGTTACATTTAAAAAAGGAAAGATGAAACTGTTGATAAGAGTCTCATTATCTGCAATTCATGCAATAAGGAATTTTTGTATCATCGGAGCATGTCACGGGTAAAATATCTGCAACCCCCTACAGACCCTGATCCCAGGCTTGAGAGGTTTTTTTAAAATCATTCGTTTTGTCCCCCACCCAGCGGGGGCGCGCACGCGCACACGCACACGCACACCTAAAAATGCAAAATTAAGCCTGAGACACTCCTTACAACAGCATATATTTGTACATTTTTGAGCTTTGTGGTTTGTGGCCGATACACATGTTGCCTCATGATTAAAGGGGTCACTCTTTTCTCTGTTTTAACTAAATGTTGTTGATTTGCTGATCATTTTTATTCAGCTGTTACAGTCTTTGTCCCTTAGCCTAAATAGTACTGCTGCTGGGTCCATGGGTCCAAAACGTGTAATCCAGCTCATTCAGAAGCGGAATAGAGAAGCTGAAGAAGCTCAGATTTTGTGAGATGTTATGGTGTACCTGGATCTCCCTCGTGCCTGTGAACATCTCCTTCAAGCTGCTGAAGACCTGATGCACCAAGTAGTGAGAGGCATCCCATATGTGTTCCTGCAGTCAGAAAATAAAATAACAAAACTGAGGGCAAAAAATCTTTGCCATTTTAAGACCTGCTTAGAAAACAGCCACAGCTTTTCAAAATAAGTTTTGCAAATTTACAGAGTTTTTTTTAATCCTACTTAATCAGGTACATCTAACGTTCAAGGTTTGTTTTTAGTTCTGCACTGAATCTAAGATGTAATGGAAGATTAGCACCAATCAACAAATCAGCACCAATCAACATCATGCAAACCACATTTGGCTTGGTCTCTTGCACTGTATAACATTTAATATACTGTAATCTATCATAACCTGCTGCAAAAAACAGAAATAGAAGCCATTTCAAAGCTTGAATTTCTGTTATTGTGATACTTTTGCCAGTTTGCCCACCAACAATTCAACATGGCTTGAGGTAAGCATTAATAATAATGAACGTGTGCAGTTTGCACAATGCTGGGAAGATATATGCAGTAATAACCTTCACTGCAAAAATAAAAAAGGATGTCTTTGCTGGGATGAGATGGGGTGGGCGATATGGAAAAATATCCCTCTCTTTTTATGATGAAAGTTTGTCACAATATATGACATAACTGGAACAGACAAAAAGTGATTCAACATTATTCAACATCCAATTAAACAGAACTAATGTAATAAATCCAGTCCAACAAATCAAATTAAACAGGACTAATGTAATAAAACATGCAGTAAATGACGTTGTCGAAAATATGCCTAGGAAAATGTACTGGGAGGGATTTGATCACGATAATGTTGGAAATGAGTATGGATTTGGAAATTGGAATGGCATGGAATTTCATGTTTTGCGAAACTCTGATTTTAAGATTGAGTGCTGAGTTTGCAGCAGGTATTTAGGTGTCCGTTTTCCTCCGAAGCTCCTGGTAAGCTCTGCTGTCCCAGGGGGCACATTAACACCAAAACGACCCGCGGTCTCCAGCTGCTGCCGACAACACACAATGCTGCTGAACAAGCAGACTGCTTCCCTCATACACACAGTTATAATCATACTCTGTAATCTCACACACACACACACACCTTTCTTGCTGACTCTCTAAAGGTTATAATTATAAGCTATTTCACTGCTGATCTAGAGTCATTTGTTTGTTTGTCCACACAAGAGAACAAATGGAGGAGGTAGAGATTCATTCAATTGTTTATGGATCTCTTACACACACACATATATACACACACTGCCTTATAACATTGCCAAGAGCAACGAATCGAATGGATGGGAAAACAGACAGCAAAAACATCAGCCATATAAACTACAGACACCTTAAAGTCTAGAAAAATCAAAGAGCAGTGTGATACTCAGAACTGAATTAACGGTAACAAAAGAAGCCAAAAATAAAAGGTTTGCATTAGCTTTTATGGCTCCAGCATGAGGGAGTCAAAGAGTGTCAGTCAAGATGGCTGTGAAAATATCTACAATACCCTTCAAAACTACAGGGAGCTTCGGCAAAGATCAGTACAAATGTCTTTATCTATATCAGGTTGAATTTATATTTCATGTGACCTTCCAAGAGATCGGAAATTAGAGAGACCTGAAACCATAGAAAATCTTTTGAGATGTCTTTGGTCTGTTTGTGGTTGCTCCTTTTCAGCTTCTACCCTCAAGCTTCCACCGAGGTTTAGGTAAAGAGGCAGGAATAACCACTGCGAAAGGTTGTCTCTGTGGTTAGTGCACCTTTATGTATGGATTTAGAGGCCTTCTTTTCTCCTTTGCCTGAAAATCCAGTCATGACAAGAGACACATTTTGATCTAAAATCTTGTATTTGATGGAGTTCATGTTTCTATGTATCCTATCATGGGCCTCTGGAATCAAAGGGTACCCATCATCATCACAGATCCACCACCATACTTCACTTATTTGCCCAGTCCCTTTATACATCAAATGTGGGATTTGTTGCCAAAAAACAACATTGGGTTTTGTCTCATCTGATCATGGCATCTATTTCCAACCCATGTTCCAGCAATGTTTAGTTAAATCATATTTTTTCAGGTAAGCCAGCAAAATCGCCTGGTTTCATGGAAATGAGACCCATAGATATAAATAACTCCACCAAATGTTCAATTTTGTATCACAAACTATCCTCACTCTTCCTCTTGCTCTTTCAGGCAGGTTCATCTCAGCTCCAGCTTTTTCAGACTACTTTAGTGTAACCTTCATAGTGGAACGAGGTGAAGCTAGTTACATTATCAAATGCCTGATTTATGGTGGTCAGCAACCTTTAGTCTCATTTCATTTGTGTATTCTCTGACCTTCACATATTGATGGATGACTAAGGGCTTTTTACTTTCACTGAAAGGTTACAGTTCCTAACCCCTAAGCCTCTTTCTCTTTTCAACATTGCCTGTTAAAAGTTCGGGGACACATTGTTTTGTAATTTTCAGATGAATTTTCATTCTGTTTCAATTAAGAGAGTAAAAAATCCAAATGCATACAAAATATGCTTATTTGCATTTGACAGGTTAGGTATTTCAAAATGCTTGATGGATAAGGTTTGTGCTCTCTGGATAAAGTTGGATCTTGACCTCGGAGCCACTTGCCTGATTCACTTTTTTTACAATTATACAACCCTCCATTTTTGCGGTTACCTTGGGGAAGTCATCGATTTCCTTTAGGCGCTTTTCAATCTGCAGCCTTCCTCCGTACCGCGTGACTCCGTACACCACCGTCATCACAGTCTGCTTCACCACTTTCCTGTTGATGAAGCCTTCCAGCACCTTTGCAATCTTAAGGCCATTGGCGGCATCCCGCACCCGGAACTCCTCCACCTGCACAAAACATGGGCATCAGTGCTCAATGGGGGGGCCCAACTCAAGCAACAGCTTCATGCGAAGCAGTCGCCACTTGATAATCAATTACAGGATGCTCTCTCCATCCTCTTTCATGCTCCAGAGGCAGTGCACTCATCCTTAGTGCGAATCGATGGCATGAGTATGGTCTGAAAACACTCAAAAAAACTTCACCAGTAGACAAGTAAGCTAACTTATCCTGCTCCGACTTTAAAGCAGAATCTGAACAAGTGAAGAGAGGCGTCATTAGTAAAACTTGGGTTACAGTCTTACTGCTAAGTCACAACAGCAGATCTGCCCAAGTCCTAAAATGAGTTAGCATATAGTCCAAACCTTGACTCAGCACTTTTCCCATAAAGATCAGACCTTATGGAAAAGTTTGTAAATTCTTCTTGCAAGAATAAGACAAGGTTTTATTTAGCCTTCGCACACTTTTTAAATCAATAGGTAGGCCTTCTCGGAATAAAAACTTTTAAAGGGCACAAACCTTAAGCCTCTGTATCCCCTCCTCATTACACATAAGGCCTCAGTGATGCTGCAAAGCTGCAAAAGTGAGTGTTCACTGCATAGGTCTTCACACAAGCAGAAGTGATAAAGGAAAAACAGGGACCCTGGAAGAGCACCAAGGGGCAGAAAACAACTCTGGCGCCCTCTGATGGCCCGCATCCACTAACCTGTTGGGCTACACCGCTGTAGACATCCTGGGGTTCTTCACAGGGCATCAGGTTCACTGAAGTGGCTCCAATCACATCACGGCCCAGGGCAGCGTAGTGCTGGAGGCCATTGCAAGAGCCATCCTGAGTCAGATAGAAAGAGAGTGAAAGAAAAGAATACAAACAGAAGAAGGCGATTAAAAATCTCATATAATAACTAATAAAAATGACTAACCTAAGGGAATGATTTTTTAGACTGTTATTTAAGGTTCACTTTTGCTAAAACAAGCGAATCTGTGACCAGAATTGGACTAAACAGAAATACAAAAAAAGAAAAATCAATTAACTACACCCAAGTGCAGCTGCAACCTTCATGTCGTGGAGCAGATGGACACGGGAATGGAAAGCAAAGGAACAACACTATCAAGTTTTAATGGGGTGTGAAATGCCTATTAAAGTGACACAAAGTGTGGAAAGCGTGGACTTGTGGCAGAGACAAGGGCAGGTGTTGTGTCTTACAAGGAGAAAATGAGGCTTAGCCTACTTCAACATTCTCCTGCAACAAAACACAGTGTCTCTCTCCCTCTGTGTGTGTGTGTGTGTGTGTGTGTGTGTGTGTGTGTGTGTGTGTGTGTGTGTGTGTGTGTGTGTGTGTGTG
>JBBPCY010000037.1:10885092-10926414 GCA_037974405.1 Brachyalestes nurse
CAAGACATTCTGGACAACACCATGCTTCCAACTCTGTGGACCCAGTTTGGGGAAGAACCTTTTCTATTCCAGCATGACTGTGTCCCGGTGCACAAAGCAGCTCCATAAATACATGGCTGGAGGAGTTCAGTGTGGAAGATTATGTCTGGCCCACACAGGTCCTGACCCCAACCCCATCCAGCACCTTTAGGATGAACTGGAACGCAGATTGTCCAACATCAGTGCCTGACCTCATAAATGCTCCACAGAATAAATGGACATAACTTCCCACAGAAACTCCACAATCTTGTGTTGCTGATAGCTAATAAATTCAAATGAAAATTGAGCCATGAGGCAGGCAGAGACGTAAACAGCAGAGACTGACAGGCCAGGGTGGAGGGGCATGATGGCTAATGTAAAGTAAATTAAAGTAAAGTAAAGTTGTCCCTTATAGCCACATTTGAACATACCACAGCGTGGCCAGTATGAAAGTATTTTTCTGAATTTAACACATTCACCAAGTGAAGCACTGCGGTGCCAACGACGGAGCGCCTGGGGAGCAGTGTATGGGAACGATGCCTTGCCCAAGGGTACCTCAGTGGTACCACTGGCTGTCCTGGAATTCGAACCCACGGCCTTCTGATCACAGGAGCAACTCCCTAACCGCTAGGCCACCAGCTGCCCCTCACCATGTAATCTGAACACTATTCTCTGCTGAATTTGTCTGAAAGCTGTGAAGAGCCCGTCGCTGCTCTGGGTGAAGGACAGACACGCTGTTCTGTAAACACGGGCTCTCAGTAGCGTTACGTTACCTCGTATCGCTCTGTCACTGTTACTCCTGATCCTCCGGCAGAAGCCACAACGGTCCACGTTCAGCAGGTGGCGAACACCTCCCTCGACCACAAGTCTCCCAGTCAAACTTTTGGGAAAGGCACATAGTCTTAAGAGAGACATTCTGGACAGATCACAACACCCGCATTATCTCTCTCAGGGGGCAGCCATTACGCTCCAGGCTCGCCTAGCCGAGCGTCGACAAAACTGGAAGTCCAGACTCTGCTAAAGGATCACAGATACACTAATCTGGAAAAAGTATTGGGACGCCTGGCCATTATACTAACAGGGAGCAGCGTCAGAAGCATTTAGGTCGGGAACGGAGAGGGGGTAGGTCTGGTGATAGCAGGGTGGATACGTGGGGGGACGAAACGAAAAGGTTCTTCCCCAAACTTTGTCCACAAATTTGGAAGCATGGTGTTATCCAAAGTGTCCTGGTATGCTGAAGCATTAACGTTGTGCTTCACTGGAAGGAAGGGGCCTAGATCTAACCCTGAAAAACAGAACTGCCCCAATACTTTTGTCCATAACGTGTGCATCGAACTACAGTTAAAGGGGTTGCGTCCAAACCTGCGTCCTACCAGATTGGGACACAGCCCATTTAGTGTGTAAAATAGTGCACAACCATTAGACTTTAGTAATATATTATGTGTGTTTTAGGACACATTATGGTGTTGTTGCAGGAAACCTGGTTTGTAATAGTTTGTTCTTTTAGTAACTTTGGACATGCGATGTCTTTTATGCTCTAAGAATTTTATAACAGAGAAACTAGACAGTTCCACAAGCTGCCTGTAGATGTCAGTCTTTCGTAATATACTATTGATACACACTAACTGATTTTCTGAAGTTAAAATAGTAGAACATCTCTATTTCTTTTTCTTTTCCCCCCTTTTCTCATTTTTTCATTCTGATTTTGGTAAACCAAGTTGCAGACAGAGGTGAGTAGTAACTAGTTACACTGGATTTCTTGTGGTTCTTCTGTTTTTTTTAGCATCAGAATCAGAAAACTTTATTGATCCCGTAGGAATACAGTATCTGTCATAGTACTGTATTCATTCAGATTTGTACTGGAGCTGTTGTTAAGTGCACTAAATGTGGTCTTGTCCGGTTGTTTTGTTGCTGTTGTGTTTTTCTTGCACTCTCTTTTATCTTGCCTGCACTTGTGGTCTTGCATTGTTTTGCGTTGTTCTTATGTTGCTCCATGGTCCTGGAGAAATGATGTTTCATTTCACTGTGTACTGTGTATATGGATGAAATGACAATAAACCTACCTGACTTGGCATCTTGACTTGACTTGAGTGCTTTGGTGCTGCTCAGATTTCTTATGTTCAGGATGTAGCATGATGACGAAGAATTGTGGATAATAAACAGACTGTTAATTATGATATCTGATGCATTTCCGGGCGTTGAACACCACCTACCAAGCTTATCAACAACCCAGACCACCATGTTCATTTATCTGTCCTCTCATTTATAGATGCAACATCTGGTCACCTGTCCTCCAGACCAGTTTGACCACCATGGTTCACCAGCATGTCTGACCACCCCCTAATCAATACCACACTAAGGCCTCTTATATATAGGCATATCCACAGTGTGATTTTATTCTCTCTCAGTATCCATAGTTGACCAGATCTGAGTCCTGGTTCCCCTTGAGGTGTCCCGCTCCAGCTTTAAAGAATTGCCTCTGTCGCCTCTGTCGTCTTTGGCTTGCTCAGCAGGGGCTCAGATCTGGATTCTGTAAAGCTGCAACAACGTCAGTTGTAAAAAGTGCTATGTAAATACATTTGACTTGACTTCACCTAACAAACAGTTTCTATGCTGATAGATGGACGTGCTAAGAGGTTCCACTGCAATTGAGTAAGGGACTGAGGTACAGTATTTTGAAGAAAGTATGGCTGAATAAAAATGACTGTATCCAGTTGTGGCACCTTCTACTTATACGACCAGAGCTGGGATGCAGAAGAGTGTGGCATATCATGTATTGTTTTATTTAGAGATGGGCCCAATCCGATATGATATCAGTATCGGGTCCGATATAGCCGTAAATCCGATATCGGATATCGGTCGGACAGCCCCGAACTCTATATTCCAGTTCGCAGCTTGCACTGGACCTTAAACTCGACTCTGTGTAATACGAGATGCATCAGCAGACAACCCAGAAGCGAAAGGAATATCAGAGAAGACTCTTAGCTCTCCCTCAAGATCTCTTTGGGGTTCTTTCAGGGGCTATTTTGTGTGTTTTGTTGGCCCCTCTCTCTAGCTCTCAAAACACGAGGCTAAAGTTGGGCATCGCAAAACTCGGCTGTCCAGCTCAAATACAGCAGTGGTTTGATTACACTCTGCCCATGTCGTGTCTCCAAATTCACGTTGTTTAAAATGTATTCATTTGCACTTTGTTTTCTACACAGGTGTTGCTGCTAAAATGGACATAATACTTGAACTATTTATTTGATTCAGCCAAGAGTGATGTGTTTTTGATATTTACAAAATTTTACAGATGTTGCTGCTACCTTTTTGTGAAATGTGACATAAATAAATTCCTTTGGAATGCCTTTAAATTCAGTGTATATTTTTTGCTCCTCTAATAAGTATGTAGGTTACTTGTTCTGTGATGTAACCTTACTAACAAACAGCACAATTTCAACAACAATAATGCTAATATTAAAGTAAAAAAGATGTATTATATCAGAATCTGTATCGGTATCAACAGTCATGTATCAGAATCGGATCGCAAGTGGAAAAATGTGGATCGGCCCATTACTAGTT
This sequence comes from Brachyalestes nurse, assembly GCA_037974405.1. Classification (NCBI taxonomy): domain Eukaryota; kingdom Metazoa; phylum Chordata; class Actinopteri; order Characiformes; family Alestidae; genus Brachyalestes; species Brachyalestes nurse. The sequence continues at coordinate 10,888,672 of JBBPCY010000037.1, forward strand.
TTATTTATTTATTTACTGGAGTGTTTTCTTGATTGACAGACTGCTCATTCTCCTTGATGCACAGCCACATCATTGCAGCATCGGGATTTTCTAATTTATTATTATACCCCCAATCAAATAATGTAGTGATGGTTATTATTTTTATATTATTGTATTACTTGTTATCATTGTTATTGTTATTATTGTATTCATTGTAGTACTGGGTTGAGGCCACTCTACCAGCCCGATCAGCCACGGGCCCGGGTTGCAATTTGAGTAGAAGTATAAGTCTTTTTAAATGTGTGTGGATGAACATTTACGAGACAGCTGTAGCAACCATTATGCTTGCTTTGAGTAGGTGAACTCAGATAACAGGGCTTGTCTTGCACAGCTGGGGGCTGCCGAAGCATTTCTGGAAGTGATTTGCAGCCTACAGTCATCCCACTTAAAGGTGGTCCATGTAAAAATGTAACATTGCCTACATTGCCATGCCTGCTTAACTTACCATGAATTGTGAAGTTATGTTTGCCTCAGAATCTATCCGAATTTCTGCCTAATAATTACAAAAAAATAAACTAAACAGGTTTGTATGCACTTAGTACGATTAAAGGGAAGTTCTCAAAGTGTTTCCCTTCTCAAAAAGAAAATTGTCAAAAAGTGCATACTTCAGTTATAATGAAAGTCACTGAGGGTGGTTTGATGTGAATTGGTGCATTGTGGAGAAACGTCCAGCTCAGGTTTCTTTACAATGGTGGTGATGGGAACCAGGGATTGTGAGGATCTACAATTCAAATATAGCAATTTTATTTGCCATTAAAATGACCAAACTGACCACAATTTTCTAAGGTTTTATGTCTAATGCTGATAATGATTTTCAGTTAGAAAAAAGGTTTTGTTTGGGGACTTTTTTGCCTCAAAAAATGGATTTCTCCAGCAGGAATATATTTTAAGCAATTCATTTTAGGCAAAAAATAATAAAAACGATTGCCACAGGCAACATATTAATAATCATTTCAGAGGCATTAAATGTTTCAGACATCAGGGCCTATCATCACTTCTAGGAAAACTGCTGAGTCAGGCAATACATTTTTCTAAACATGACATTTTACAGCAAACCACTCTTAAAGCCTTCATTGACAGAAAGATTTAAAGTTGGTCAAATTTCGCTTTCAAGGTGTAGGGTGTGTGATATAAAGAATTTCCCCAAGCTTTAGTACTGCTTCCAAATTGTGTTTTTGAAAGAGCTTTACACGATTTAGCAGCATTAAACAGCTCTTAGTGTGAACCACAGTCTTGCCAGATAATTGTTAGCGCGGGTCACTGTTAGAAACACACCTCAGCCCATGTCAGGTTGGACAGACAATGGTGGTCGCCGCAGCGAGCTGTGTGTGCATGTGTGTGGCTAAGATCGTAGGTGGGGATCAGAGAGTGTTTGCTGCCATGGTTCACAAGCTTTGCCCCCCTTTTCTGACTGGCCTGTTTGATGTTTCCTGGCCCTTGTCGGCGGCTGCCTCTTAGCACTGGTGTGACAGTCATTGCCGGGTGAGTGACTGTCAACAAAAGGGGAGAAGACAGCCATTCAAGCCCATGATAATGGCTCAGCCACAGCAAGGCCGCCATTCTCATGGACTTTGATCACAGGACCTGCATTGCACACCTATGTGGGGAGCTATTTATTTGTTTTGCAGACGGACACTGCCTTTAAAACGTTCAGCCGGACAGACGGGGCTTTGTGCAAAGCCGGTGTCAGAAAATGCTTTTGGCATCTGTGACCCTCAGGAAAGGTTAATGGAAAAAGGAGCTTGGCATACGCACACTGTATTGGCTCTTCACAAGGGCTTGAAGTTCCTCCGGGTACCTTCGAAAGCATACGCTGAATCTTGTTAGAGACCATGGTTTCGACGAATAACACTTAAAAAAAAATGTATTTGATAAAAATGTGTATGTATTTAATGTATATTATATTACTGTGTTTAAATCATGGTTATCATAGTTATCAAAATAGCTCTGCACACACACATGCAAACACACACATATACATACAATATGGAATTGAATATCATAACTGTACAAAGTTGAACTATACATACAAAGTTTATAACATTTTTATGTTACAAGCTCTTGTGAAGAGACAGTATTGCTAAATCTTACACAGAACAGAGGATTGCTTTATTTAAACCTGTACTGGAAGGATCTGAGACCTGAATGACAGCCACCATTTTTTCCGACCCAAATTTTAATTGTACACCTGCCATGCGCAGCGAGCCTTTGTGGTTTATTCTAATACTGTTGAGGAAGTTTCCCCTTCTCTGTCCACAGCTGAAACATGCCAACACACACCTCCAAAAGAGACTCACTCTGCACAAAACACAGACCATAACACACACCACATCGAAGAGGCACACGGCCTGGTATCAGTGGAAAGATCTCGTGATTGTGTGATAGATATGCTGAATCACAGGCCGGGCACCTATCAGATGCACCATCCTCTTGCTTTTTTCCTCAAAAAAAAAAAAAACAACATATCGGCCTGCCGTATCACTCTGAAATCTCCATTCTCCATCTTGCGAGGATGAAGACTGAGAACTGGGCTGCTGATCAGACAGATCGCCCACTTATCACTGATGCGAAACACAATGGACAATGGTCACGGAGGAGGAAATGCAAATGCCCTTGTCCTAGTTGGAGGCGCAGTTGGCGGTTTAGGTCCTGAATTAGAAACGGATGTTTATTCAGTCCGTTCTGCAGTGTGCCACGCAACCTGTCTGGGCCACCTGCATCGGAGGAAACAGACGGGAAGTCGGCGATGGAGATGAAGGCATGTTGCATAATTTCAGTGGCCGGAAACAGAACTGTCTGTGGCAGTCTTTTATTAAAGGAATACTGTAATGAAAAGGAACTGGTCATCACAAGGGCCCGACGCAGGTCAGTGCACTGTGCAGGAAAACATTATGCTGATGAGCAGTAAAAAATAAACTGATCAAAGAAGATAAATCTAGCAAAAGACATGAAAGGGAGTGACAGAGTGAAAGAAAGAGACACCAGGGCACTGGGAATGAGACAGTGAGTTAGCAGGAGAGAGAAAACAATTAATAATGGAAGCTATTAGGGGGGATATTGTCAGTACTAGGAGGGAGGTCGGGTTTCAGGCTCTTTTTGAGGACTTCGATGGTACAAAACAGGCCTCATTACTGAGATATTATCTCCATTCATACACTTCCAGAGCCGCTTGAAGCCCTGCTGGGAAAGATTAGGTTCCTTTCGCTTGTGAACATCCTTCCCGGCTGTGGAGCTTTTCTAAGCTTGAAGGGCATCCAGACATCATGGGCGGTGTGGGGATCTGTGCTGAGGTGGCCACCAATAGGTTGTTACAGGAGCCTGTCTAAGGCCTCTTTTGTGTGTTTGGTCTAGCGTTCAGTGTGGATGCCAAATGCCAATGTTTAAATGCTGCACATTTCATTTGGATTGTTTGGTACTGAGCCATACACCCAGAGCAGTAGTGTATTCTATTTTAAAAGATTTAAACATGAAGAAAGTATTAGTGTAAAAAGCCTAAGGTTACACTATCTATACAGTAGCTTTCTGAGCAGTTCTTGGGGGCACATCATACTGACCAGCGCCCACTGTGGATGTGGGAATATCTACTGCCACATCTGACATTCAGATGGAGGACCGGACTTTGTTCCTGACCCCAAGGGCAGGCACAGGCTTTAAAGTGAAACATCTTACAGTGCCCTGAATGATTTTAATTACCGCCAATTTCCAAAGGAAGCAGCACAAGGACTTCCGGGGTGGTCGAGTATGCCAGAGGGGTACAAGATTGCTTGCATGAAAGAGTTTCTTTCTAATACATGGATGGGGATGCTGGAAAAAAAAAATAAATTCTCCCATTAGCTTTGGAGCATAAGATATTTTATTTTTTTTAGATGACTATGCTGGATTACTTGTTACTTCCAAGCATTTTCAAGCCTGTGTGCACTAAACAGAATTTCCTGCAAGTCATCTTCAGTTTTAAGGACACCGATGACAATTTCCATTAGAGTGCTTGGTGAGAAGACCTTGACATCCTGGAACAATTACACAGGGAGTCTGTAATCACTCAGCTGTCCTGAGAACTATTTCAGCTATTTCAGTTTTGGCCTAATAAAACCACAACCGTTACTACATAGATGTCCTTTTGTGGACTGTGCAGAAAGCAGCCGGTGTTAAGCATGGCAGTGGTCATTTTTCTGTTCCATTCGTTTTTGTGAGGAGTCAAGACTTTGGTGGGTGCGACGAGCTGAGTGGATGCTTTGGTGAGGTTTAAATGGGGGTGAAAGACTGTGATTTCGTTTAATGAAGCCCCAAGCTGATATAGCGGAGGAGGCTGAAGAGAAGCTTTGATGCTCAGCCCTAGGAAACCCGAAGGCCAGCACGCACAGGTAGGCAGGAACGACGGGGGGTAGGGTAGAGGGGATAGAGTTGAGTGACTCCAGACCGCTGTCTCCACAAGTTTTTATGAGACAAGCGTGAACACCAACACTTCTGGGAGATGATTGTTAACTAGCTAGAGAGTGTGAACTGACTGTGCCCCCTCTCTCAGTGAAACACACTTCTTAAGACCTTTTCCACCCAGCGACCCCCCTTTGCCTCCGGGCTGCACACATCATTGAAACCAGGAGCCTTTTAAAGAGTGTAGGCTGAGTTAGACAAATGTGCTATTGAGGGCTGCTTTGTGTGCATCACGCAGTAGCCAGAGCAGATAAAATGTTAAGCAGGGAATATTTGATTTCTATGTTTTTTATATATACACATTACATATACTTTATACACACATCTGTGTATGTTAACTTGATCATGGGTTTCAGTAAGTATATGGTGTCTCCATAGAGAGAATCGTGATATAATTGTATATAGTCACCACAGCATCTGTCATTCATATCTCATATGGCTTGAAACCAAATGGGAGATCCATGCTTGGTCATCAGTCACATTCTTCACTGTCTTTCTTTATCTCTGAAGATAAAGCAGATTAAAGTCTCAATAACGGAGCATGAGAATGATGCCAATAAAACAATTGTGTACGCTGCTTTCATTTGCACACAACACTGATACTAAATGCTGAGTTCCCTTTGGAGAATTGTGGTCCAGGGAAAAGGTGAGACAATATCGAGAGGCTCATTCATAATTATGAATAATCCTGGCCCCACCCATCAACATTAGTCTCCCAGATACAAGCCCTGCCCAGAATAAAATGCAGGGTAAGAGTGAGCCACCCCACCAAAGAGCAAGCAGACACCATATCAGAGTCTGAGAGAAAGAGTGGACACCCTTTTGCAACTTTACTGCCTCGTTCAGTCACACAGACGGGCTCGCACGGCTGGTTCTCTCCTTCCCTCAACCTCTCTCCCCCTTTTCTTTCTCTCTCTCTCTTTCTTTCCCCACTCTTACTCCCTTTCGCTTTGAGACACACACACGCACACACACGCACACACTCACACTCACACTCTCACACACACACACACACACACAATTCACTCAGCTCATTCACAGGCACGGGTCAGGCAGCCTCACGTTTCACCTTGCTCTGCCCCTGGCTGGGAGGAGAGGGAGCCTCTGCAAGGTGCAGCCATCAGACAGGACACTTCTTCCACAGCTGAGTGAAGTTTAGTCAAGCAACCTGAGAGCTCCAGAGAAACCTGAGAAGAGCTGGAACCTTTGGAGATGGGATTACAAAGTGCCACATAAATTCTGTGAAGAGGAAGGGTGGCCACAGTAAAGGAAAAGGACAACCAGGTTCTTGGTCCCAACAGACTTGCGGCGTCTAACATCAGTTAGAATTGAAAGCTTTTGCGAGGTTCTTTCTGCACTTTCTGAATGGTTCCCGCTGAAAGCAGCTACTGTTTGCAGGGACTGTGTGTAGCTGGGCAGCGAACGGGGTGCAAAATCATGCCGAAAGCTTACACAAGGCGCATCTCGGGAGTCTGACCCACCATGTGCAAATGGACGTCGGCCCACTTCACCTCCATTGGCTTGGCCCATCTCGGGCTGCCCCTTCAACCTTGCACCCTGTCCCTCCGCCTGGCTTGCCTCTCCCTGCTCTTTTTGGCTGGCACGGCTCTTGGAGGTTGCCCGACTGGACTGGGGCATGACCCGCTCCGCTTGCTGGCACGCAGCACGAACTGCTCATGGACTCTTGAGCGGCACACGCGCAGCTACAATCACCTAGAGGGCGACGTCCGGCTGCGGCGCCTGTACTCGGCCAACAAGTTCTTCCTCTGCATCGACAAGACGGGCAAGGTGGATGGCACACGACGCAAGAACTACCCTGACAGTGAGTAGGCGGCAGATATGTCCCCTTTTACTAATGTGTGTCTGGAAAGGGTGGGGAGGTTCATTATGTTGTAGCCTTCACTTTTACTGCCATAAGTGCGCCGTCTTATCTCTTTCTCCTTTTATGGCTCTTTTATCACTCGGGATTCCTCTGCCCTTGCTTGGGCCATCAGGCCTTACCGCGCATTGGCGTCATGTGTTTGAGGAGTTAGGCGTTGCTAGGTAGGCTCCGGAATACCCCGTAAGTCAAAGACTCACCTTATACGTAAGCTACGGCTGTGTTTACAAAGACATCGTGTGTTCACTGGACATGCGTATGAAGACTCTGCTTTTTATGAAGGGGATATGCTTACCAAAGCTTAGATGCAAATGCTCTTTTATTTTAGGAACAGTTTGTAGACCTTTAGGAGCTTCAGAATTAGCAGCAGGTTTGATTTGTGTGCTGACCTAAAGCCTCTGCTGGGGAACATCTTGAAATAGCAGGTGCAGTCGGCATTTTTGTTTTCCACAGGGTCCACAGGGATAAATCACTGGAATTCGCCTGTCATCAAAGGGCATCCGTGCTCCAAACAAATCAGAGCTCCTTGGAACCCATGTCACACTACCTCTATTATCTCTCAGCAAATGGAGCTTTACACCTATGTCAATGGGTCAGCTGTGGCTATTTGTCAACCTGATTTTGGGGTTTAACAGCCATGAGACTGACACATTGTAGCCTTTTAGGGTTGGACTTTGGTGTATTTGATGCTACTGCATGTGTTTATCCATTGCCAAGTGCCCACTGTGAACACTGTGAATCATCCTTTCCAGACCTGTTGCTCCAACTGGGAACACAGCTTGGGTCTGCTGGTTTGTAACTGTAAAAAATGCAAAAACAATCCAGTAAAGAATATTAATGATGCCAGGTATGGTGTCTATATATATATAAAAATCTCTTGTAGTAAATCTACACATGTCTGGTCATTATATCAGCTTTTTTCTGCAACAGGGTGTAGGGTTATGGTTATAATGATGACTCTGGGAGTGTCTTTACCACAGCATCCCTCCTTATAATTGTGAATATTGCTTCTACTTTCCAGAGCTGTGTCAGGTCCGCTTAGAAGCCAGCGCTGAGTATAGTTAGGTGAAATAGTGCAGTCCTCCAATGCAATTTTCTTATACATTTACCCACCATCCTCTCACTTCCTGCTCCTGGATTTCAAAAGTGCTCCTAGAGTAGCACGGGTCTCCTTTACTATGATATAATACATCTTGCGTAATGCTTATACGGCCCATGCCGGTGCAGTTGAAAGAACAACACTCTGGAATATTTCCTGGCATAACATTTCAATGACAGCCTTACTGTCAGCAGGTAAATCAAAAAGTTTTACTGATCTACATCACATAATGTCCACGAAATATCACCCCTTATCATGCATCATAACAAGTGTGCTATCACACAGTTTTTTCTTGGTCTAAATGTGGTCTTCTATCTTGCTTTCTCATGTGCTCTGTCCATGTGGGCAGCTGTGCTGGTGAAGGTGCTTCCCGCCTTGTCCTTTGCGTAGCCCCCACGGTCTGTCAACACAGCGGCGTTTCCCAAACAGCCAGCGCTGCACCCAGCCCCGCGCCCCCGCTCACATTTTCCAGCCCCTGCTCCCGACTGCTCAGGTGCAAAAACAGTTGGAATTAGTCAACGGGCCCTCAGCTAATTGAGGTTGGAAAATATTGTATCAGTCCCAGCAGACTGGAACAGCTGAGGGAAGACGCGGGCACATGAACTCAAAGAAGAAAGAGAGAGTGAGGGAGAGAGAGAGAAGTTAAACTCAAAGAGTAGGCAGACTGAAAAAAGAGGTTTGTGTGGGAATAATAGTAAGCCGGAGACGGTCCCCGTCTCGACCACTGCTCATAGTCTCAGCTGAAGGAAAACTTAGCAGGGATTCGAAGCAAATGTATTTTTTCAGATGTTCTGGTTTTAGCTCGACCTTATTTGTCGGCATGCTTGTTTCAGGAAAGCTCCTCTTTGGCCAGGAGTAAAGTAAGCATGCTGACTCGCATAAGTCACTTGGATAACAGCATGTGCAAATAATCGGCAAGCAAATTTCATTCACGCCTTTTGAACTCCTTGCACTGGCATTAATTTCATGAAACTTGTTTTTGTCCTGCCGCTTACACTGGCTCTTGGTGCTTTGAAGGTTTGAAATTCAAATCCGTTTGATGCCGATCAGCTATGATAAGCTCCACTGCCACAGAGTGCCGATGGATAGTGTGTGCAAATCAGACAAGCCATTTAGCTTGTGATAACACATTTAGTGGATGAGCACCGCTCCAGGCACCAAGCAGGAGAGGGTCCAAGTAGAAGTGTTCTGGAAAGCTAGCAAAAACCTTATACAATCAACTGAACATTACTAGAAACACAATGTGTGTTCTTTTTTATAAACGGAGCGTTTGTGTAGAAATGCAAAGTAAAGCCTAACCTTAACCCTAAACTTACATTTACAAAGGGCATTGTGTAATTTTTAGAAAGAGCATCATCTTAATAAAAGGCATTAGATTATTTTGAGAAAGGGCACTGTGTTACTTTTTAGAGGGTGAACCTAAAGATTAACCCTAAGAATCCCCAAAAATCCACACAACCCCTGTAGCAGACAAAACTGCCCAATAATCCACAGTCGCACAAACTGAGGATATTGCAGAATCACATGCGAGTACACAGAATAGGAGATTGTGTTACCCAGCTACAGAGCGTTATTGATTATCATTAGCTTCTTTTAATGAGCTGCCATGTGATGGATGGCCATTTGTTTTTGTTTATTTCCAGACAGCTGCTTGGTTGGAAGATTTTGCTTAGCCAAGGTTGTTTTCTTTTTGATTTTTTATGTCACAGGTGCTTGAGAAATATTTCTGGCAGGCAGAACCTGCTTACAAGCTCCTTTTTCCCTGTGAATGGGACTTTAAAAGGATACACTGTTGAAGCTTTGGGTGTGTGTGGGTGAAGACATCAAATGCTGGATTCGGGTCCAGGCAGTGACACTGCCATCGGCCCTAAAGGAAATAAAGTCATGCGACAGGCATAATCAGAAAAGTCACTTGTGTTAAAATATGGTCACTTTGCTGTTTGCCAGGCCCTCTCCTCCCTCTCTCTCTCTCTCTCTCTCCACTACTTTCTTTCTCCTCTCCTCTCTATTTTGGTTGTATTTCCAGGGGTTTGTGTCATGTTTACCAAGTTTCCCCTCTGCATCTAGCTTTACATGCTGCCCTTTTCCTTTGCTGTGATTTCATAGGCGTGTTGAGCTTGGACCCGAGTCGCAGGAAGAAAATCATCCACCCGTTCTGAATATATTGTGGAATTATTTAAAACATATTTCAAATAGAGAGACTGTCAGTCTGTGGAGGTACAGAGAAGCCACAGAAGAGAGACTGTGGGTCGCTAGTGTATATAGGGTGGCTGGAAGTCAGCAGAGATGAAAATGAATGCATATAGAAGTCATATTCATCACTTGACCCACATGTGGCAAATTAATCTTGTCATCTGAAAGAATATATTTTAACAGGCTTTAAGTTATTAGCCCCAAGTGTCCACCAGCAGAGTAGGTCTCAGATTTACACTCACAGTAATGATAGACAGTTACAGTAGACACTTTATTAGTAATGTGAATACTGTCCTTTGGTGGACAAAGGTAACAAATCTACTGATGTGTATTTTATACAACTCTTCAGTGACTAAAGCTGAAGTGTTGCAACTGGTATTGAGGTATTTGGCATAAGATCCGGGGTGTTATCCACTACGACATCGTATGGGTTTTGGTTCTTCCCAAGTGTGCAAGCATATCACACCATACCAGTTAGAGTCATTGGGCAAGACTAACACTACATTTCCCTACATCTGTAACATCATTAATTTGTAAGTCACTGAGGATAAGCTCTTCTTCCAAATGCTGTGAATGTACTTACTCTGAACGTTTCATAAAAATAAATAACTGATTAATTATTTTTATGAGGTTTGCTGGTTTTAGCAAGCTAGGTGTCAGTACCTCGTGCTGCCAGGTGCCTGATACTTCTAGGTTTGCTAATATGTTGAGACACTAGTAATAGTTTTAAAGGCTAGTCATACTGTTATCAGTACAAATACACTTATTCAGAACAGATTAGCCTTAAATCTGGACCACATTAAATCTGGACCATGATTTTTTTTTTCCTGAGACAAACATGGAGGGCATTAAAAGAGAACCTGTTTATTTCAATAAAGACTGCGGGGCCTTGAGAGTCTGGTGGATATCCTGGTGCTGTTTAAGGGAACATGGACACCAGGTGATTCCAGACACTTCCATGAAGTCTGGGAATGTTGCTTACTTTTAGCCCAGAGGGGCTTTTGGGTGGATCTGGTGCCAAAGAGATGGGGAAAATTACATGAATCCTGCCCTTTGAATCCATCCAAGTGGGGACACCAGTCCCGACTATAGTGGGAAAATACAGAAAGTCTATCTCTTGCCAGCTGTTCCTGGCACTAAGCAGAGACGAGGGAGAAAAATCAAACACACATACACACTCACACACCCTGGGAATGGTGGAAGAAAAGTGTGCCAGTAGCGTTTTAATTAGTTTAACCTCTGCTGCGTCCAACGGCTGCGTTTGATACCATGAATGAATGAAAAAAAAGGAGTGTAGCAATTAGCAGCTAACAGCTCCAGCCTGACTTTGGCTCCATGCTCAGTTTTACTGGGTTCATCAGTAGGTTTATTGAGTCTGAGTTTGGCTCCTGAAGGCTTTTTTCTGCTTGACATCCTGCATACTTAAATCACAAGCCTAATGCATTGAGCTCTCTTTGCGTGTAATGACTTCCATTCAAGTCATCACGCAGTGTCAAGCCAGCCCTCATATATTGATGACAAAAGCTTTGTAGAAAAAAAAAGCATCAAAGGTCTTGTACCAAAGCAGAAAACCCAACTGTTAGCTTAGTTATTTGCATACCAATACATTTTAAAGGTTTAGATTTGTTTTGATCTCCCACCTGGTGGCATACTGTGTACAACAAGTAACGCCTTAACAGTTCAGCAGGTATCCCGCTACTGTGGAACAATGCACTGCATTAGCTAAGCTGAAACTCACCCAACTGACCCCAATGAAAGGCATTGGTACTTATTATTATTATATATTTTTGTGAGGGATATAAAACAAGAAGTAATTAGATCTGTTGGGAGCCCATAGCTAGGCTTACTCATGCAGCACTAGATGCTAACATCTGCCAAAGGAAACACAGTCATCCTCTCTTGGCTCTGGTGTAAAATGAAAGAGAGCAGCCAGGCTCCCAGCTTCACTGTGTCAGGGTTGAGGTACTGGACAGCACCTCTTTACAGGCCTCTGTGGGAAGTTTAGCAGTTCTGAATTAACCTTTTGATTAAAACCTGGGTTAAACCAGACAGTACGTTATGTTTTGGAAGCTGATTGGCTACTGGCCTCAGAGGAGCTACCGAGGATTCCTCTGAATATGCTTGTGAGATTTTTAAGACACACAAAAGTTCTCAGACCTACTTTGAAAACGCATGGATGCCCAAAAAGAGGTCACTTGGAGTGATGCTATAGAAGCACCACGTTGGTCTCTCTAAAGAACCTTCTTCTGGATGGTTGAAGCCTTTTTCCAATGTGGTTGTCAACATGTAAAGGCTCTGCATCAGATTTTTTTTTGACTCATCCCTCTATATCAAGAGCCATGTGGGACCCTTTAGCTTTAAGACTGTTCGAAATCCGTGCTAACTGGGAGAATTGTGTGCTGTTGGAGCTGTTTTAATATAAACTGATTTAATACATTCTTCCAGAGGAAGTGCATAGGATTATTACTCTCGTTAATCCCACTCTGTAAGATGCACAATATAGGCGTGATTGTCACACATAGTAAATTTGGACATAAAACAGTTCAGGGGTTGCAAGACATAACTCAGCCCCAATAACTCATGCCATGTTTAATCATGGTGATACAACAGTAACTAAAGCAAAAATGAGAAATTGAAACCTAGCCAATGCCTCACTGCAAACCGTGAGCAAATCTGACCTCACAGATCTCTATAGGAAAAATATGATAATAAGAATGGCACACCCATGAGTGGGACGCTCACCTTTCTGCCAGGACAGCACAGATACGCAGCTGATTGAGCTATAAACAGCAACAAGAGGCAGTTATAAAAAGGGGGTGGATCACAGCAGACAAATTCAGGTCATTCCTGTACTCGACCTGTAAGGGGGGCCTTGTAGAGATTTAGAATTCATGGTCCAGTCGTGTGATTGGTAAGCTGTGTTTCCAAAATTTTGTAGACACCTGTTTGTCCTGTATTTATTCTGAAAGGTATTAATATGGAGTCTCCCCCCTTTATAGCCTCTACTTTTCTGAGAAAGCTTTATTCTGTTGGGCCATAGCTGTGAGGATTTGATTGGATTCAATCATGAGAGCATTAGTGATATCAGGTACTGGCATAGGTTGATTAGTTCTGGGTCACAAACTACACTCCAATTCATCCCAGAGCTACTGGATGGCAATCAGTCAGAGAATGCAGTACCAGTGTTTGGGAGATACCCCTGTAGCTGACACATGGGTCAAGGTGATTTTAGGCTCCTTTATAGCATCACATTCTATTTCCATTTATATTCTAGGAAGAGTCTTATCCATACTGTGTGCATAAATAAACACCTTTGTCAGCAAAGCCCTAATTCTTGTCTGGATACGTTTGGACTTTTGGATGTAGTGTGTATAAAGGAATGTGAACAATAGTGCAACCAAGATAAATCGGGGAACAATGTGTGGTCCAGACTTTCCATAAGATAAAGTTTTGCTAACCCTACTTTTGTCCTTAAATTCTTCCGTGTTCCCATGTCCATCAAGCTGCTTGTGTTGTAAGAGTAGAAGTCCGCACCCACAAAGAATCCCCCCTGATTCTACGCAGACTGACACTTTGAGCATCTGCTCAGTGTCAGCAATGATGTAACGGTTGCCTTGAATTATCTAGCGCTGTGGTCCAATAATTAACAGCATTGCTGATTTTCTGCCATAAACATTTATATTTTAAGTGTCGGAGAGTTGCCTATTCCTTGGACAGGACTGCACAACTTCAAGGTAAATTCAGATTTGGGAACTTGATTATGAACTTTTATTATTGAAATCAGAGTTTACATTCTTTGATACCATGGACATGTATCTTTGTTTCATTCTCTGGTTTAAGGAATAAAATGACATTCTTTTAAAGAGAGGGGCTTGTTTACAGTTCAGATCTTTGCACAGCTGTCTTTGCACAATCTATCCATCATCCACATTCACAGGCAGTGAGACAAGGGGTTATCTCTATACAGCATATCATCCTCACAGTTTGCATTAGTGGCTTGTGTGCACGGAAGTCGGATGCAAAAGTCTGCTCAGATGCTTTGAAGGCCGTCGGCACCATTATCTCAACACCTTTATCAGCGCTAATCATGACCTGTTGAAATGTATCTTGTGTGGTCAACAATGAAAATGACCTACCAAATCATGTGCATACAAACCTGGTCATGTTTTAATGTAATCTAATGAGCTACAGTCTGGTCTCAGTCATTTTTAGTGCATCAGGGAGGCTTCCTTATGTTCTCAGGTTAGTAACCAGGCATGTTCACTCTGAACATTTTTAATAGCCCCATATCTTTTCCGGGATTTGAAAAATATTCATATTCTGTTCTCTTATTCTGGATAAATGTTGGATGAACCAGTGCCCCACCCCCTACTCGAAATACGTTCTCACAGCCATATCTAGGCTCAGCCTTATCATTTCAACAGTTTACTGCAAAATGAACTGATGTGAAACAGCAACTGAACTCACTTAGCATTGTGTGCTAATAGTGTGAACTACCAAAAGAACTGAAGCTGATGTTTAGGTAGCAGCAGGTATCTTGCAAAAAAAGATTAGTGAGGCCAAGTTGATCAGCTCATCCAACCTTAGCCAGAACCTCATGCCCACCAACACTCTAGGATCATTCTGAACGTGTCCTGTAACATCATTATCATCCGAAGATCACACTGTATACCTATGGTCTCTATGCAGTAGAAACATAATGACAGCAGATATGAGATTGCACTGTCTTCAGTTGTTTTCAGTGTGAAAAACACATTTTGCTCGCCATTTCGCACGCAAGACCCCTTGTGTTAATGTTGAGGAGTTGCAATGCTGGCATTTACTGCTGAAAGCAATTTCAGTAGAACTGACATATACTGTTATTTAAGGGTCTAATGGCATTCCTGACCCATTACTTTCCTGTCATTTTCACATGTGAGTATCAACAACCCCAATCAGCCAGCACACACCCTCATCCTTCCCTTGCTGGAGCTAGGCATGATTTAGACCTCAGGCACGCCCCTGGTGGTAACCAAGGCCTTATCAATAACACAGCTACGTGACTGCATCCATAACAATGTAGTAAAATGTGTGGTAGCATTTTGGACCTGTGGGAGTGGTTGTTTTGACAATGCCTGATTGCATCTTTGATTGACTCACACAAATACCAACTGATCAGCAGTGAGAGTTCTGAAGTATATAAAGTGACTTGATTTACTAGTAAAACAGTGGTATGTAAGAGTCAGTGCTTCTTTAAAGAACTCTCCATTGAGAGTTTAAGTTCTGGCTGTTTCCCAAAAACATTCTAATACCCCCTTGTGTCTAGTTTTACCATATTTTAATCTAGAACAGTTATAAATATCATCAGTAATTCCAAGTTTTAAGAAGTAGCGTATTTCCTGGACAAAAGTGTTAGTATTATATGGTAAATTAACGTGTAGCTATAATTTATTAAGAAACAGGTGAGTACTTCTGGGCCTGTGCTGAATGCATACACATCCTACTGTTCTGGAGTGTAATATATACAACAGCAAAAATAAATAATAATTTGTACTAATTATTACTAATTATTAGTATAAATTACAGTATTTACTGTGAGCAAATTTTTAAATTGCCATCCATGTATGGCACTTATAATATTTTATCATTTTGGCTGCATTATTTAAAGGCAAACACCACAAATCAGTTTAGCTTTTGGTAGGAAATGCTTAAATATTTATGCAGACTGTTACAGCATTTACATCACATCACATCACAGCATTTACCCCCACCACCATCACCAAAATATTCTGAGACAAGGTGCTGTACTGTCCACTTTCCTGATATATATATTGGTGTGCACTGTGTGGGCAGACGACAGCAGATTACTCTAAAATCTAATATCTAATATATTTGAACTATTTCTCTCAGAATGCATTATATTTTAGGAATGCAGTAGATTCATGTTTTTGTTTTGTTTTGTTTTTTTCCTGATGAATTACACCAGTTCTTCATGGTTTTTTGAGTTTAATGGTAAGGATCCAGTAAAACCACTGCGAGAATTGCTACAGCAAGAATTTTACAGCCCATATTCAGTTTCTTGGTAATAAACAGTCACACTGTTTCGGTACCTACCATTTTCTTCAAAAGAATTACATTCTACTTTGGAACTACACTCAGATCTGCTTAATATCTATAGCTCCGGGAACTTAGGGAAAGTTCTGAGTCCTGTTACCAAGGTTTCAAGGCCAAATAAACAAGCAAGAACACAATGCATCTGTTGCTGTCCCTCACTCTACTGTGTCTATAAGTATCATGGTGAAGCAGCCGAGGAGCAAAATGTAAAAAGCCCTCCAGTCATCCGTAGCAGGACTTCCCCAGAGGAGTCCTCGTTTGGCTCCACTGGCTGGCTGAGCTGGTGTCAGGCACCCCCTGCAGAGGATAAGGTTAAGGTCAAGGCCTCTCTCACTGCTGGAGTCATTTGACAGGTCTGACAAGCAGCTGATGGCACTGTTGTGTCGTCTGTCACCTCCCTGTCTTGTTCGTCTCATTTCAGTGCCATGAAATAGAGGGCAGGGTCCGGCCACAGAGGCCGCCCTGTGTCTGATCAGCCGAGTGGAACTTCCTGGACCTTCTACATCCCCTTGCACCACTACCCTTCCCTTCACCAGCACCAGAGGTATAATATATGTCCAAAAGTTTCTAGAAACCTGTTCATCCAATCTTTCCTCCAAAATTACTCCATTACTCCACTGTTTCATTGCTCCACAGTCTAGTGGTGGCAGGCTTTTTACCCCTCTAACCGATGCAAGGTGGGGCAAGGTGTCCACACATAGATTTTACTACATTGAAACTGTGTAGTGTTCAGGTATTTATTTTCTTAAACCTCTTTCCCAGGTGCAGTTAAATCATTGTGTATCAGCAATAAATGCACATGTCATTTCATCTGAATTAAATCTAGAAAGAGTGTATAATACTGAATTTATATTTTTCGAGGGTTTGGATGTGTGTGAAGTCAGAGTGTTGCAATATTATGATGATCTGGTTCATAGAGTAAAACTTGACCTCTTCCAGTGTGGCTTCGCATGTTTCCATATACGTAGGCAGTGCAAAGATCAAGGAGGACCAACGATAAACAAACCTCAGTTTCCTAAACCTGTTTCTGGATCACTGCATCTGCTGAAGTCACATGGTGCAATCAAGCAGTGAGCTCAGTCTAACTTGTAGGCCTTTTGATGGTGCAGGAAACAAGCGAAAATATGAATCACATATTGCTGCTTAAATCTGTCCATAACTGTCAGTGATGGCTGTTTGCTCGCTCCCTAAGGAAGTGATGTATGGTGCAGAGGGAGTGCTGCTCATTCTCATTCTGTCCTTGATTAAAGAAAAGGTCCCCCTTAGGCCTCCCCCACAAACGAGTCTGTGCCACACAGGAGCAGGAAAACGAGACCACAGCTTCCTCAACCTTGTTCACCTCCATGGCCCCCATGGGAGAAGCAGCTCCAGACCTCCAGCACTTTAAAGCTCTGGGTGGGATGATGAGTAATTATCGGTGAGTGGGTCCTTGTTATAGCTGTGCTAATTAATGGGCTGTTCAATGGCCCGCCTTGGCTTCTGAAATGATCTGATAGCCTATGTAGGGTGTGTGTAGGTAGAAGATATTTCCCGACTCTTGTGCCTCCAAACTAGGACATTTAGGGTGGATGTGACTAAAATCACACACTGATTTGTTTATGGATCCAGAAAGTGAACTACACCTATCCATGCTCAGGGCTGCCCTGCTGTATTCATTCATAGCAACCATAGCTATTAATATAGTTGTGAACTTTAGTCATCATGAGTCATTTGATAAGATTACCATCATCATAATCAGTTTATGCTCAGTACAGGCCATATTCGCTGAAGCCCTACAGTCATTTGTTACTCCGTGCTTCCGGAAATGCATGGATGAAGGACTACTCATGTCTATAAAGAGTGTGTAAATCAGACAGGCTGTGTGCTTGTCTGAGAGAATGATGGTATCGTCTGACTTCTGACCCTGAGACCATTGACTCTGGAAATGGCCTCTTTATCAGGCACAGTAATTGGCTAATGAAAGGCTTCCGCTGTTCCATGAGAGCCCCCGTCTTCCACTGGCTAGAAAGGGGGTTCAAATGTAGGCTGGACAGTAGACGTACAGTCACATGCTCTACTGAGATGTTTCTTGTTTTATGTATTAAGTGCACTGTTAAAAAATTAAAGGTATCCAAAAGGCTCCTTTTGAGTGATGCCATGAAAAACCTTGGGTCCTATTAAAAACCTACCATCAATCATTTTCTAGGGAATATTTTAAAGAAACTGTAGTTACACTCTTAAACATAAAGAAACAGATCTCTAGAATGGCCACTTTTGGTTCCTTGAAGAACCTTTTTTCTAAATATAAAGTATGTAGTGCTGTTTTTAGAACCTGCAGCAGAAATATAAAATATGGGGCGTCTGATGTGGAACACTTAGTCACATATTTAAATCAAATTTAGGTTAAAATGAAATGGGACACTTTCCAGTCGCTTAAGGGAAATGACTGGGCGACTGAGAGAAAAACGACTAGACGAGGCAAAAACAGAGAAAGAGAGCAAGGGAGAGATGGAGGGAGGGGGCCCAGGGTCCCAGGCCGTGTCTGGGTCGGTCTCTTTGTCCCCGGCTGACCCCTGCTCTCCTGCCTGGCCTCTGCGCCTCTCACCTGGCCCGTCTCTCTGTGTGCGGGGGGTAACGGGATACCTGTCACTGGCTCTAATGGCCTTTGAAGGACCTGGCTAATCCCCAGAGGCTGCATTCAGCAAGGCATAAAGGGGGAACGGGGCTGAGGGCAGGCCCCTGAAACTGTACAAGCGGCGGATTGTGTGAGAGGGAACATCACCCAAGTGTGCAGTTCAGCCGAGGCAGTGTGAGAAAGGGCTTTCATCCGAGCAAAAGGCTACTGCTGCCGCCGGTTCCAGCTTACACTACCCTAATTACCAGCCTAATGGTGTAAACAAAACGTCATTTCTATACATGCAGTTTTAAAAGTGAAAGCGACAGCCTCTATTACGTGATCTCCGATTGATTATTGCCACCCTATTGTGTAGAATCCTATTGTAAAGAAGGCATCCACAGACATGGAGTTGGAAAAACTGACAGTTTGAAAGTCAGCATGAATGCATTGTCCATATTGGAACTGCTTCCTTGGCGCATTGAATATTGCTTTCCTTTTTCTGTCAGAGCAGCTTGAGTGAATGTGACATGTTTTATTATATTGTAACATGATGAAGCTCAAGAAGAGAATGAGAGACTGAGCACCAGACAGGTGTTTTATATTATAGCCTAAGGACATTTATTAGGTAGGACAGTGAATGCTTGGCAAAGCTGTTAAACTTTACTGAGTGTGACATGGCCACAAAAAGGTTTGTTTCTTTTAAACGATGATGATTAAATCACCTGCCATATGTGAGCTGTGAATTACCCAAAATAAAACCTGGATCTGGACATTTTGCACGACATCTGCACAATTATATCTGCCAGTATCTCGCATTTTTCCATCGAACTGTGGGATAATCTCCTTTTACTGTCTTTAGATTGGCATGAAGTTTAACTTAAATGTATTTAAGCCTCGGAAATACATCAAAACCACTGTCAAGCATCTATAAAAACGTTATCATTTGTGTATTTTTCCCACACCTGTAAGCTTCTTGCGTCGATTAATAGGTTGGTGATGTTATCAGCGTCAGTGCTATCTGTGTGCACCCCAAGAGACAACAAGAATGTGGGACCAGGGAGAGAAATCAGGCCAGCCAATGAATCCCTTCCATTCTTTCTCCCTATCTTTCACTTCTTCTCTCTTTTCTTTCGCTCTCTACCTTGTTCTGTGACACTGTTGTAAGGGAACACCTCTATTCATAGGTTTGTTCTGTATCTCAATATAAAAAATGGTGGTACGTTACTGTACTGTAGAGTGTTCGTGCCATTAACTATGCTGTGCATTTCAGTACATTACACAACAGTAAGTTCCAATAATACAACATTGTTTTTTGATAAAAGTATGTTTTTTTCCCCCAGTGACTCTGAGTATAATTCCCTGGTTAGTAATAACTTGCTTTGTGCCACAGCATACAAAAGCCAGAGCAGAACTTTAATACACTGGATAAATTATAAAACATAACATTTGAGCTACAGCTCATTTGGTCAGATTTTGAAGAAGAGTGAGATTATAGGCTTTCATCAACTTTCAAATCTATTGTTGCCCCTAAGTTAGCTTTTCAGTCATTAATAAAAAAAAACATAGTTTAGTAAGTTAGATGGGCTGTGAACACTTGAGGTAGTCTAGTATTATGAATATTGTGTTGAATGAATACTGAATGAATATTGTGTTATGACTTGTGTGCATTACTGGATGGACCTTGTCTGCAGCATATCTGAAGGACAAATAAAAGAATTTGAGAATTTTTTGTTAGATTTTATGATCCATGCTTATAACAAAAGGCCAATTTGGCCCCCAAACAAGTCTTTTAATTGATGGTGGTTTCTTTAGCATCATTTGACATTATTAAAGATACACATTGTTTCGGACGACACACGTTTAGTAAGCATACACACATACACATACATTTTGCGTGTCACATGATGCCACCAAGCTGGCGGGTAAAGATTATCATGTAGTCTCTCTGGAGGAGTCACAAAGTGCCAGGGCATCTTTTTGAACAGCTGCTAATGCAGTGTCAGTGGACAGGTGTACACCTAATAAAGAGGACTAACTGCAACTGTTATGACAGCTAACCGACCCACCCAGAGGGACAAACAGGTCTGCTCTCTTGCACTCCTGGCCGCCAACGGCTGCGACATTGCTGGGGATCAAATTCACAAGAGTATTCTTACATTTCGTACGTTTTTGGGTCTTTGTTATTTTGACAGAAAAAACTATCCTAAAGTTGACTCTATCTGCAAACAACCTTAGTTCCTCTTGAAGTGTCTTTCTATTTCGAAATACTTTACCCCACACACACACACACAGGAACACGCTGGATTTGTTCAGTTATTCTTGGTCAGGTTTCTTCTAAAAACAGCTAAGGCTCCACAAATTATAGCATCATTAATTATGAGAAGTTTTGTTTATTGCCGCCGGAGTGTCATGACTGCTAAATTAGACGCGAGGATCATTCTAAGTAGTGAATACGGTTTGAGAGCAAGCCAGGCAGCTACGGTACACACAACACTGCCTCCAGTTAAAAGTAGGAGGTCGGAATGAAAATCCAGCGTCTGTCAAGTCTTAACTTCTCAATCAAAGTCTGGCGCTGCTGCAAGACGAGGAAAAGAAAATATGAATGTATATATGGATGGAAGTGGTCCCAGGGGTGTGAGGCAAGCTGTAAAGTAGAGGTCACACAGTGTGCGTGTATGTGTTGGTTGAGACGTGTGTCATAGCCTGTTGGGTGGGATGAATAAATCTTGCTGGACTTCAGAGGCTTAATAGGTATGATGCACGTCCGGAAACACAGGCTTGTGCACAGAGTTCCACAGCTGGTCCTGGGGAGACTCTCTCCAGAACACTTGCAGGGCTACTTGCAAGCCTGTGGAAGATGCCAGTTTTATAGCTCAGTACCAACCAGCAAAAAAGGCATAAGTCCTGATAAACAGTGTCGTCTCTGCAGCCTTTGTCAGTTTGAAAAAGACATTTCCCTAATATTTTTTTATTATTTTGCCCCTGCTTGCCTGCTACATAGACACCTTTTTACGGATGATTGAATGACACATTATGTCCTGTTTTGCTTTTCACCTCAGTTATTTCGGCATGAAGGTGAGGGCATCGGACAACAACAAGCCTTAATGAAAACACACATTGAAGGCATGTAATGCCTATAATATGTTCTCATTTAAAATGATTCACAGGTCCATTTTCAAACAAAAGATATTTTCATGGTAATCGCAAGTAAATGTTAATTATTCCTGAAAGATGCTCACCTGATTTAATTGTTTGAAATTCAACATTTCCTTCTGTTTTGATGTGTCATGATCAAGACACCATATGCAAACTTCCTAAAAAGTGCAGCATGTGATCTGAGAATTACACTAGCACAGACCAAGCTTCACAGAGATGCCACTGTTTACTGTCATCGCCATTGACGTGTCATTCACAAACTCCCCTCGGCCATAGCCATCATGGTGCTATCAGGTTGCATATTCATGCTCATGGCTTGGTAAGCTTGTGTACTTGTTCCTCAGCGAATCAACAGCAAGCACTTGAAGGCCAAGTCAACACCTTGAGCTCATTGCCATGTTTCTCAAATCCTTCCTGAACAGCTTTTGCATTGTTCTGCTAAAAGGCCACTGCCATTAGGTGCACTTGGTTTGCAGCAAGGTTTAGGTAGATGTTAAATGTCAAAATAACATTTCCCAGCAGAATGTAACTCAGAGCATCACACTTCCTCTGCTGCCTTGCCATCCTCCCCCAGGTGTAGCACACACAGCTGGGCATCCACATGATGTAAAATAAACATGATTCAACAAACCGGTTGCTCCATGGTTCAGTTTTGATGCTCATTTGACTATTGTAGACACTTTCGGCAGTGAACAGGGATCAACATGGACACTCTGACCAGTCTCCCTTTCTATTATGCCTTTCTATCAATTTTTCTTCAATTTGTGTAATTCTATGGGATCAGATCAGGCAGCCAAACCTTGATTTGCCTTCAATGACCCTTGGGTGACATTAGCCCTGTCATCCCTCCTCAGCCTTAAAATGTCATGATTTGGTTTCTAACTGAAGTATTGCAAAATTTAACGAAAAAGTCCTAATGTCACCATGTGAACGCTTTCTAAGGCCATACTCTACTGAATAAAACAGAGCAGTGTAAACCTGACTGGGCAGTCTGGTAGAAACATCAGCGTTTGCTCAATGTTCAGCCAAACTTATGCTGCAGTTTTTGAAATGTAAAAATTAAAAGCACCTGATAAGGTGAACCTGACAGTGGGTTTGAATGTGCAAGCACAGCGAGCTCAAGGCCCTGAGGAGCCTGAAACAGTAGCTCTCATGAGTCGGCACCAAGCTGTTCAGAGTAGCAACGGCTGGTGTGGCCTTTTGTGGTTTGAAAGCTCACCACACACAGGCCGAGATGGAGGCCTGCTCGGGAGCACCTCGGAGGAGGCAGATCAGATCAAAGGTCCTGGTCACGGCCATTAGGCCCGGCAGCGAGGAACCCAACATGAAAAGCCTGTGTTGTGAAAGGGAGGCATAAAAGAAAAAGAGAAGGAGCAGAAAAAAAACAACAGTGCCCTCTCTTAGCAAACTGTGAAATAATTGAAAAGGTATGTCAATCAAGGGCGAGGGTACTGTTGGAACCCAGAGATTCCCAGGCTTTTTTCTGAGGGGGCAGCAGGCCAGAGAGAGATGCTGAAGGGGGCGACCTGAGAAATTAAAGACCTCCAGGAAAAAAAAAAAAAAAGAAGTAGAAGGCAGTCGGGAAAAGCCGGAGAAACTTTGCCCAATCTTTCACTCAGTGTACCCCCTCCCTCTCTTTTAATTGAGGTGGGAGGAACCTTGCTCTTTGTGACAAAAGCTGGGTCATTAATAAGTCCTTGTCGGCTTCCAGATCTCAGGTAGGTAACAAAAGCCTATTGGGAGCAAAGGGCCAGTTGAAGGAAACATAATTTTATGACCCTCCTGACCCCATAACCCCCCACTACTAAGACCTTATTACTACCATCTACAACCCTTAGCCCCCCTGCCCCCCATTCTCCTCATCCAACTATAATTTTGACAAAAGAAACTCAGTGAGAGTTCCCTTTTCTCTCTCCGCTTCTCTTTTTACCTTTTTTTAAGGTCAAAAAGGACTGAATGATCTGAAGATGGGCTCACTTCCAGCAAAGTGTATGGGGTGGGGGCTAAAAGAGCGGGCTGAAAGAGTATACAAAAAGAATAAAAAAGACTAAGCAATGGGCTTGTTCCATGCTCTGAGAAATCCCATACAAGATCAGAAAATGGCCAGTCCACAGTTGACTAAGCACATATAGACGAGGATTTGCTTGTAGCAGCTGTGGCAGTTTATTGACAGTTTGGGCCAAAACGTGCCAAAGGTTAAGAGAATTTGCCAGGGGCTGAAGAAAAGCAAACTCATCTCCATTTAAAAACTCACACATACAAAAGACTTTTTGATTGATCTTTGGCATTACATTCGCACCCTGCATCAGCAGCTGCAGTTCCTTGTTTTTAATCCAGCCACTGGCTACTGGCACTAGGCTTAAGGTGGGATGATGTTAAAGTAATGGTTTGGCACTAAATCAAAAGTCTAAAATTTTCCATGTTTCTGAGATGTAGTTGATGAAGGCATGTTTGGAGGCTGAATTTTGATTCTTTAGTTTAGTACTAGAGCTACAAGGTTTCTGGTTCTAACAACAAACTCTAGAAGACAACAGTCACCTGAACTGTTTCCTTAAAAATTCATTACCCAAACGTCTACATTTACATGGTTCTGAAAACCATCAGTTGAAAAGCACCCTAAAGTCAACCGCTGACCATAAGAGACCTTCAGGCTGCCAATAATTGTGGACATTTGCCATTTTATTACACTTTTATGTACTTTCTCAATTTTTCTACTTATGCCAGGTGTAGCTAATAAACCAAGACATGTGTTGAGTCTAAATTTTGCTTCTTTGGTTTTCAGCAGTGGTGGTTTCAACTGGTTGAGAGAAGTTTCTGAGATGTATTTATGGGAAAGATATGGGTAACTTCTAGCAACATTAGCCTCCAGTTCTAAGGTAAAGAAACTATATTTGGACTCAAAATAAGTCTTGGTTGATCAACAATATCTGGGCAAAATGGAAAATGCCATGCATTTAATTTTTGCCAAACTATTTCATTAATTAAATTAATTCAAGACAAAGAATTGAAAATTCCATTAATTCCATTAATTCAAGATAAAGAATGGAAAATGTGTGTTGAAGCTCACCTTTTGCCAGAGGGCCAATACACAGGTAGTTTTTGAGACAACACACACAAATATGAAGCTCATGAAGACCTAAGGCTGCACTGACAGACCTTCCAGACTGGCAGTACTAAACTAGGGTCAGATTTTGCTTTTATCCATCGTGAGTTATTGAAGAAGAACAGATCCTAGACCAGCACTTTTCTCTGAGAAACTACAAGAATATGGGTCCTGGTGTGCAACCAGCATATAATGTATTTTAACAATATATATTAATTAACATCTATAGAACCTCTAATATGCCTTTATTTGCCTCTAAAAATGGAACTTACTGTATGCCTAGACCGTTTGAGGCGGTCACATGGCTTTGGACACAAAGGAGGGCACTTTCAATAGGACTTAAGATTAACATAGGACTAACTTCCTTTAATGGATGTGTGGCCAAGCACCTAGAGCCTGAGTGTTTTTTCCAGTTCATATCTTCAGAACTTTTGCTAGGGTTGTACTACATGTGGATCAGAGGGTATTAGGACTGGATAAGCCTAATTACCAAATTCATCCAAACTCTATTGTCCACAAGTGATGTCACTTTTGTCTTCAACTATTTAAGAGTACACTTATAAAAATGTCTCTTAATTGGCCTAAATGGCTTGAAAATACCTTTTGAATGAGGAGATCCTTAGCCTTTACAGTCTTTAAAGAAGATTCTTTATATTTTTCATGCTCTGCAAACCACCACTTGAAATGCTATTTAAAGTTTTGAGACACTAAGTCAGGCACTCAGCAATTTTGTCATATAATTATAAACGTATGCCATTTTATTTCAGTGTTTTCCACTAATCCGAGATGTAGCTGATAGGCAAAGTCACCCAAAAGTTTCTTTAAAAATGCAACACCAAAACAACCTGTTTAAACCTTCATTAAGTTGGTGCAGTCTTGTGTATGTGATTCAAATTTGGAGGGTACTGCTGGCCATCGTAAAGTGCCACCCTAGGCAACTGCCTACTTTGCCTATTTAGACATGCCGGCCCTGTCTATGCCTCATTTTGTCTGTCCCTTCAACGGTGTACCTACCTGGTAGCAAGCTGTCTAAATGTGACTGATCTTTAAGAGGTCTACCAGAACATCACGGGCTACTGAAGAGAAGACTGGACTCCTAGCGTTCACACCTCCGGACGGCTAATGACAGAGATTAGAAGTAGCAACACTTTCAGGCACCAGTGCTTTTCATTTGACTGGCCAAGTACTCATAAACTTGTGAGCTCCAGTCATCAGGGAGGCTGGTGAAGGGGCTTACGAGGTGTCTGCACGCTTCCACCATGCTATGATGTTTGCAAACACGCCAAGGAAACACATGTAGGAAATAAAAGACAAAAAACACACTCTCTGGCCTTCAGAACACAGGCATCCCTGGTGGAGGTGAGGAAGGGGACTACAGCTGTTGGAGTCTACCTGCATAGCCAGCCAGAATGGCTTTGGACCAGGGCTGGGTGTGCTTCACCAGCACATGTCAGAAATGAAAGCTGCTCAGTTTGTTTATTTCCTCTCTTTTTCTTCCTGAGAAGAGGAATGACTTCATCTTCCATATGTACAAACACTTGTTGGCTGCTCTTCTTTCATCATGTTAAGATTCATCCAAACCCTTTCCAAAAGGGCCAGTGACCATCACAATTCTGAGCAATTATGGCTTATGTTTCCAAACCTGCCTTGGACTGCAGAGATAAAATAGGACAATAATGTAAGCCCACAAAATAATTTTCAGTTGAGGTTGAGGCTATCAAATCCTACATATACGAGGAAGGACAGACACACATTTACATTTACAGTTCAGACAGGGGCTCTTATCCAAAGGAGTTTTCAATAAATTAGATGTGAAAACAGTGTTAGGAGTCTTGCCCAGGGACTGTTACTGGTGGAGTGTGGTGGTCTTGTGTGCTTTTTTAAAAAATATGTTTACTTCAGGGTGTTTGCTCAGTTCATACCCACTCACCCAACTGTATATTCCAAAATAATGTCATATAATCATCAAAATCATCTTTTCTCTACATTCAGAATTGAAAATCTCATCTTCTACAACACTTGCATTCAGGAATGTTTGATACCTAACCCTGTTATGAGGCATTTCAATTTCCTAATTTGCTCATGTCTGCATTTCTTTACTGAAAATATACATTGGATTTTTTAAAAATATGCATACTGTTGTAGTACATATTTCTACAAGTAATCAATTAGAAAATAATCATTGTGAAATCTATGCTTGAGTAGAACAAATGCTTTTAGTAAAATATTTGTTTCACATATGTCACAAAATGATGATTTTTTTGCTTTGTCGAGTACTTTACATAAAGGAACCGCATTAACAATGAACAGCAGAAATATACTATATTTTATATTGTATATCATATATTATGTCAGTATGTAATTAAAAAACTATAACTTCATACTACCTTATTTTGATTTGATCTTTTACTTAGGGTTGATATTGTAAACATGTATACATCTTCATTTGTTGTGATTGCTGAAGCCAACATCATGTTTTAGAGATGGACTAGCATGAAGGTTAGCCAGGGAGTGGGAACACTCACATCCACCCAAATACCACTCTAATCAATCCCACTGAGAGTGGCAGCAGCTTTCTTATGTGTGTGTTATCCGCAAAACACCTTTCTAACGAACCAGAGAGATCAGAGAACATGGCAAGTGTGGCTTTGAGCCTAGATTTACAGCTTCTAATCATTACCTATAAACAGAGCTCAGGCTTTCCTCTGCCACCTTCAGCACATGTGTTCAGCGGGTTAGTTCCTGTCGCTGCCTTCATGTCCTTACTGGCACTTGGTCAACATCTCATTCAGCGCCTTGATCTACTACTGTGTTTACAGTCCAGTGCCAGCAGCTGATCTGTCTGTGTCATTTCCTATCACGGTATTACGCAGGCCCCAGTGGAGACCACATGTTTCCAAGGATGTTTTTGCCTTTTTGCCTTTTGAGCCAGGTTGTATAGCTGTTAAGAAGCATGTGTAATTTTAACAGATAGCATCAACCAGGGAGATCAGGGGCCCTCAGAAACAGTGTCAGGAAGAATTCTTCAAGAGAGTCTCCCGTACGGCAATCAGATCCCATTCAGGGTTCGGCAGGGAATGGTTCAGACTGCTTGCGTGTATTTGGTCTATCTTGAAGCATAACAGACACCAAGGAGTTCGAACTTGGTCCGTGATTGATGAGTGCCAGTGCAAGGGTGCAGATCTTTGGCTGCTCCTCAGTGAGAAAAGTTTGTGACACTACAAAGAACTGATTTGGAACTAAAATGGGAAACAAATTGGGAGATCTTTGTTTGTGGGTGAAAAGAGTATGTGTGTGTGTGTGTGTGTGTGTGTGTGTGTGTGTGTGTGTGTGTGTGTGTGTGTAGGAGGGGAGGTTGTGTCCAAACAGCACTCCAAACCACAGCACCACCATTTCCTTTTCTGAGGTCCACTAATGACATTTGTATGATTTCATTAACCAAATACGATCATGATTCAGTTTTGAATGGCCATTTTCAGTGTCTCTTCATACCTTGAAATTTAGACAGGCTGCCTTTCTTATCATATCTTTAAGGCTGATTTATGCAAATTATGTTTATTCTGATTGTCTGGCCTGTATTGTGCCTCATTGAAAAAATATTCCTGGGTAAAACACCTCTTATAACCTTAGCAAGAATGGCCAGAGCTAAACTGCTGTGGACAGAACTGGTGGAAATATGTAAATGCATTGATTTTCATGACATCACAGAAACAATACATTGAAACCAGACTGCCGCTTATTTTCTCTATATGGACTGTATGGGCTGGAGAGTGAATGGTACATTTTGAAACGTTAACAGTGTTTACATATATGGAATCGTTCAGAAAGGACTATTGTGGCCTGCCCTGCTTTTTTGTGTCCTGGGGAAAAAAATATCCCCAGAGCATAAGGATGCCTGTTTTTCTAATCGGTAATGATAGAGTAGTTTTTGATGGGGAAACTCCCTCTCTCTCTAACCCAGACCTCTGTTCTCTTGTTGTTTCTCCAGGTCTGATGGAAATCCGATCTGTCAGTGTGGGAGTTGTCGCCATCAAATCTGTCAGCACCGGCCTGTACTTAGCCATGTCCAAAAAAGGCACGCTCTTTGGATCGGTAGGTACATCTCCCATTGTTTTATAAGGCAATCTTGGCTTTTACAAGGCCGCAGGCCCAGCGTTTGAGAACTAACAAAATGTTTGGAGCCATGTAATATGAAGTACGTGGGAATAGAGACTTCAGTTGGTTCAAATTGAACTTGATCACCACCAGGGCTGGGTTACGTTCCGTTCTCGCCAAGGCTGGAGGTGAATATAAGGACGTTTGCCTGTGAACGGAATCTGAACTTACCGAGAAAGAACAGCACCTACCTAAATCCTATTTTGCAGAAAACTGCACTTAAGCTTAACTCGTGCTACTCGAGATTTACAAGAACACCTTGAGGGCCCCTGATTGGTGACAGTCCTGCTCCTGTGAGGCATGTGCGTGCCATCAGACAGTTGTTTGTAGCTCTTTTAACTAGGCAGCCCTTTTCCATGGTGTCTAAGTGCTTTAATCACTCCACGAGAAATCTCAGCCTGGCAATCAGTCACCCAGCTACAGCAAGTTGCCTTGCAGACATCTCTTCACCCCCCTCCACTGAAAGCAAACAAGACCATCCACGAGATTCCGACAAAACACGAGAGCTGCTGTTTTCGTCCCTGTGTGAATCACGCTCTAATGACTATTAATCACAATGCTCACTCAGGGGCTGATCGTATCTAGCAGCAGGCAGAGAGATACCGCTGATAAGACCAGCTTTGCGGAAGGCCGAAACGGGGCATATTGTCATCATCCCATCTCTGCTCCCTTTCGAGATAAGAGCTCCATCCAGCCATGGCAGAGGAGCAAAAGATCGCTATAGATTTGACAAGTGTCTTTTTAAGACTGTCTGAGTGGAGTGGGTTTTGATGTATTGTTGTGGACAAGGTGTGGAAAAAGTAAATGCATAATAGTTACTGATTGGAACCTCGTGCCAGAGGATTCAGATTGCTATCATTCTAACGAGTGAACTTATGCAGATTCTTGCTAAAGTACTGAGCAGTTTGTTTCCTTGCGAAGGCATTTTGAGGCACTGTTTAATATTTTTGATCACATAGTGACTACATACTCTGCAAGAAAAGTTTGTAAAACAGCTTTTCTACTAAAGATGAAACCACAAGCTGTGTAAAACCAGGCTGAAATAGAGGGAGAACAGCTGCTTTAACAGGAAAGTGCTGCCTGACCAAAAGATACTTTTACAGTTCAGGAACTATTTCTGCCTCTTAAAGGCTCAGTTCTGGAATGGCTGACTACTAACATTTAGGTTGATACACAGTCATTTGTTCCCAGCCACATGAAAACACTTCACAGAAACGTATGACAATTTGAATGCAGTTTACTTTAGTTTTCTTTTTTGATTAGTTAATTAGTCGAGCACTTTTTGAGTGACTATTCTACTAGTAATAGTTGATAGTGCAACCCCTAGCCTAGTGGTGGCCTAGTGGGTAGGATTCTTACCTCTAGACCAAGAGGTCATGGGTTTGAATGTGTCAGCTATGTTTGAGAGACAACTGCAGCTTCTTAGTTTATGAAGGTGTTGTATGAAGGTGTTGGGTGAAATCCTGCACAACTTGACCTCACTGTTAAGATGCTTTAAGTCCAGATGTCTGTGCAGCTCCTGAAATCAGGAGCATTCAACTTGGGACTTGAAAATGAATGTAATTTTCTGTGCCTCTGCCACTTTTCCCAATTTGTACAGGTCAGATATACCCCAAGCTGCAAGTTCAAAGAGCGTATTGAGGAGAACGGCTACAACACGTATGCATCCCTACGCTGGAAGCATGGCGGGAGGCAGATGTTTGTGTCGCTCAACGGCAGGGGGAAGCCAAGGAGGGGCCACAAAGCTCGGAGGAGACACCCATCCACTCACTTTCTCCCAATGCTCCCCACATAACTGCAGTCCCTATTTAGCCTTATCCTTATGACAACAATATCATCACTGCAGACCTCCTCACCTGACTGCTATATATGTACATTTGCTCTGGATTTTTTTCCCCCACATTTTGATTTTCAAATTATCATGTAGTAAGTTAACTTATTCCTCCCTCCTTCTTAGTTTAAAGCCTGATAAAGCTTCTAATATTGTAATGTGCATAAGCAATTATATACCATATTTATGTTACTGCTTTTAACCAATTGTTGTGATTTACCTAATGCTTCTACACGACTTCAGTACACAGTTAGAATTACTGGAAAGGAATCCCAACTGTGGAGCATGAACTGTGGGACAGGACTAACTACCCTATACATTAACAATCTTTTCTGACAGGAAAAGTTTCACATGACATAATTGAAAGCTATACGTTTGTGTCTCCAGTTTCAACTACATTTTTTCTGGTTGTTTGTTTGTTTGTTTATTCACATGTATTTTCCTCTTAGCTGTGCGAACAATGACTGGAAAAGCTTTCAACACTCATGCTTTTTGACCGGAGTGATATCAGGACTGGCAGTAAAACACATACAGATGTAACTGACATCTACTTCTGGCCGATTGACATTCATTCAAAGAACACTCATTAGAGTGAGGGTGGTCAGATCAGCCTCTTTAACAAGAAACACTCCCCTGAACACGTGTTCCTGTGTGACCCGATCGCACATGGCTCATCCATTATAACGAGGGACTGCATCTGACAGCTTGTATACTGGAATTCTTTGTATTATGTGCTCCTATTATGTCACACTAACATTCTTTTCCCTCAGCCTTTTTTCCCCATATAGAACATTTAATATATTTCAGCCTTTTGAATCGCACTGTTTGAAGCTGGTGTTCTTGTCAGTTTTGTCTTTCATGAATTCTCAAGAGGCTGCTTCTGTCTTCATGCTGTAACATTGTGTTCAAACAGCGAGCGATAAACATCAGAGGTACAACAAGTAGAAAATAGCAGGCTAAATGGCTAAATTCCAGCTTCACTGATGGATTCACGCGCTGAAGGGCAACCAGAACCCTTCTGCTTAGAGCTGCCAGTCTTGTTCTATGACCACTTGATCTGGTGGCAGAATAGAGGAAAGTCCATAACGTTCAGACTCCTTGTCATAGAGATATACTGAAATGGTACCATTACAAGAGAGAAAAAATGTCCTGATCCAGCTGTGAATGCACATTACTGTAATGGGATATAATTTTGGACTATTTCTATTGGTCCATTAAACATTCACACAATGTAAAGGGCAGCAAGGTGGACACAGAAAAGGTTGACGGGTTTTTGAAACGACGATGTTCATACTGTTTTTGGATTTTCTTTGATCCCCATCAACAAACCAAAATAAAACTAAATTGCCTGAAATGGTCATGTGCATGTCAATGCTGGCCTAAGTTTGTGACAGAGTAAAAAACACACAAGGATTTTTTGTTCAAATGTGACTTTTAAACAAATCACATTATTTTAACCCTCATGGAAATGATCATATCTAAAAAAAAAGATGTAAAATAAGGTTACTCATGAAACAAACACGATCACACACAGAGAAAACATGTTATGACGTGTGAGAAAATATAATCACATGAAAAATGTGTTACCACTAAAAAAACGTGTGATTGCATGAAAACATGGTGCGGTCCATTTTAGACCATCATTTTATATACGTGTTTACTTTTGATCATTTATAAATGCTGGATGTTTATGTTCTGAGCTCCATATGTAGTAAGAATAAGTATTAACTCTTGCTCTATGATCAGCTCCACTTCTCTGAACAGTATTCCATAGAAACCCAGACAGCACAGTCTGTCCTGTGAGTGCTCTTGTTCCTCGCTGATAGAGGTTCCTAAAAATAGAGGTTATTGAGTCTTACCAAAGAGCGAGCCCACAGATTGTTACTTATAGTAATTATAGCTCAAATCCTGCATAGATACAGACATATAATGGTACATCTCTTATTACTGACCTCTTACATCTGCAGACACAATGACAAAAGGACTGTTAACAATGGTAGCTGTATGGCATGAATATGACCAGATGTAAGATGTTTGACACAATAGACCTCCCATACCCTTTAAAGAACCTGCACTTCTGAGCTGAAAAGGCACTGCAGGAGCTCCTTACAGCGTGGATGGGCGGGCACAGGCCTCTTCAGAGCTCAGAGTGAGGCAGGAGGAATCAAAAGGCTGCATGAGGAAGAGAAGAACCAGCCTACCTATTGTGCCATCATGTGAAATGACCCTGCATGTATGTGGGCCCTGTTATGTGTAATGGTATGCTATAGCAGAAGCTGCTACAGTGTTGGGCAAAGAAAGACATTCAGTTACACTTTATAAGAGCAACAGTGGGTGAAATGATGGTGTGAAGAAACTTTTTATCAGTGTTTAATGTCAGGAAATTCCCCGATTTAAATACCAGGTTGAGGTTTACTTGGTAGTATATGGGAACAGCCCTACATTACCGTATAACTACGTAATGATGTGATGAAAAAAGCTAGATAAATAAAGAAAAAAAAACGTGATGCCCTCCTTACAGCATGCAGTTCCCTACCTTTATCCTATTTTCTGCCTGTCCTCTGTCTGATAGTCAAAGGCTCTTTACCTCAGTCGTCGCTCCCACAACAGTCCAGGAATTCAGCCCTCTCTCTCTTTTTTTTCCTTGGCGTTAAGGTAAGGCCATCTGTTTATGCCAGTCCTTTGCTCCGAAAGCACAGAAACAAAATGAGGAGCCTGTAATTATCATTGTTGCTCTACTGTCCTGTCAGTTCCCTCGCCAGAGAGACCAGAGTGATCTCTTGGCAGCACTGAGGCCAAAAGATCAAAGCTATGGACCTTTGATCAGCAGCAATCACCCTCCCCCTCCCCACCCCCTGAAAACCTCTCCATGGAAAATCAAGGTGGAATGCTTCAAAGGAGAAGAGCGCACAGGGACATGGACAGTTCTGCAAGCATGTCTTCTGGCGGCTTCGAGATTTTGTGTCAGTGGGATGATGTATTTAAATATGTGCCACTGCTGGGCGCCAGTGACTTGTTAATTAAATGCACAGCTCAATCCTTTTGTGTGGTATAACATGGGATCCTACATGGTTAGAAATGTTATTAGCAGATGGCAGTAACAGACATCTGCTTCCATCCTCGAGATCCTACAAATGGCCTTTGCTGAGCTCCCATGCTCTCGGCTGGGGTGGGATGGAAGGCATTCCTTTGAGAAATGTCAAGTAGCTCTTTTATTCACCCCGTGAACCCATGGCCTCTTTACACGCAAGGCACAAACATAGCGTCGTTACAGTATGCATGGGCCTAATTAAATGCTATTCTGGTATTAGGTCATGTAACTACCTCCAGAACACTTCCACGGATCCACGTTTGCCTCTGTTTTTCAGAGACCAAGGAGCCTCCCTGAATGCCAGCTTTAGCATCATGCTGGGGCTTAAAAGTTTTTGGCCATCACAGCTTTTAACATTTGTAAAACTACAAATGTTAGTACACTGCATCCAGAGGGGGTGAGAGGGAAAAATATACTTATTACACGAATTACATTTCTGCAGGCAAAAAGACAAATGTGGATGCCAAATTACAAATAAAGGAGCTTGTGAGAGAGGTGAGTTTGAGCTAAAATGCTGAGAGAGCTCTGGAGTGGCTCCTGTTCTGGGTTGGCAGACATAGAGGCCCTGAGAAGTGAGGACCACCACAGATCATTTGTAAGTCCCTCTATCTCTCAGAGAGCCCCACTAATCCCCTTATTTGTTCAGGGCCATTCACAGTTCTGCGAATTTAGGATTAGTTGTGTTTTGTTACAAAAACAGACAAGTTACTCTGGTGAATGGCTTTGCCTATGGGGGCAAACTCTTCTATTCTCTTCTCCAGTGTTCTCTCTTCTGTTCTCTTCTCTTATCCTCTCCTCTTTGAGAGTGTTCTCTCTTCTCTTCTCTTTGAGAGTGTTCTTTCTTCTCTTCTCTTCTCGTCTCTTCTCTCATCCAGAACTGTAAATAATCATTCACAATCAACCCACACAAAAGTTTGAGTGACGCCACTGAACCATTTTCTGGGATCACCCAGAGAACTCTTCAACTTGTTGAACACCTGTTTTATATTTACACACAATTTAGTCATGCCCAATTTATTCCACCTGCAAGCTAGGACTCCTCCGATCAGATGAGACCGCAAGGGTGAAGGCTGGCATGTGCTTCCTCTGAGTCACGTGAAGACAGTGACTGCATCTTTTTAACTGTCACTGTTGTAATGTCATGGAACAGCTCAACACACTTGCAAGGGAACACTAACTTTGTCGTGTCAACTAGACACCTGTGCTCTCTAGCATCACACTTAGTGAGGAGAAGTGATGGAGGACCATTTTACCTACCCAGAGAGAGGGAGGACAGTTATGTTGTCTTGGAGTTCAAGACATAGATGCCTAGGGCAGCACCATGGAAGGAACTCACAATCTAAAGGCAAAATATGGGAGCCTCCTGCCACCTTTAGTCGGAGGCGAGTGTGTTCATTGGACATTCTGTGATAGCAATTTCTGTTCTGCCCAATAGAATTCCCAAGATCACTTAAGATGAGCTGTTGCATGACAACAAAAAAGAAAGATTGTCCCAGTCTCTCTGTTCATTTGCAGCCTTGACAGATGAAAGCAGATCCATTACAATGGGCCTTGTCATCACGCCGGGGATTAGCATGTTGTCTGAAGCGACTGGATGCGTGAGACACAACGTCTCTGGATGGGGTACGCACCTCATGGCCTTGAAAAAAAACCTCCCGCGCCCCTGCTGAGGTATGCGCCTCCACTGCGAAGGCCCAGCAGTCTTCGGCCCCTGGCCTCCATTCCCAACATGCCTGCGGGGGGAGTCAAAACGACGACTTGGGCTGGCCAGGTTGTGGTGGGTAAAGAGAGGAGCTGAGGTACCTTCTATCCCCTGCTAGAGAGAGTTTTGGCCCCAGCTGAAGCAGGGCCATATTTTGGCTGCCATCCCAGTCAACATCACAAGGTTGTCTTTGGCTTTTCAGGGACTGGAAAAGGTAGAAGTCAGGATGGGTTCAAGCAAAGTTAGAGCCATGCCAAACCTCTGTCCACCCCTGCCTTCAAAACAAGCATGTGTGTGTGTGTGTGTGAGTGGAGATTACGCCCAGAACTACATGGTCTCTGTCTTTTGTCACTATGTGGCCTGTGATATTTTCCAAGCAATGCAACAAGGCAGTAGCACGCTCTGGCTTTATTGGCTCAGAGATGGAAAGGTATGTTTTTTCCCCCTTATATTATATGTTTAAGGGTAAATTTTCATCACCCCAACACATTTGGTAAAATGTTGATTTGTGTTGGACCATGTCCATGGAATCTATCACACACTCACCAAAAAATACCAGCCAGTTAGGTTTCAGCTCAAACTGTCTAAGCTGTCATCGTGTAGTTCATTCAGGAATGAAGATAAGACAGACTTTGCAAAAATGAAGATAGCACTGACTTTGCAGACTTCGCTGCCATACCTGACAATGGAATCTGTTCAACAATATTTCAGCACGATAATCAATCAAAAACAGACTATACAAATTGTGATTTCAATGAATTATGTCAACATGTCAAAATGAAATAAAGACTTTTGGGCCTGGCGATGTTGGACAGCACTTCTCAGACACCAAGGGTTACCCAGGCATTATCAAAGCTCCAGACAAAACGGAGAGCCCGTCCTTATCTATACAGCCATCCAATTATAGTATTAGAGGACCTTCCATCTACATGGGAGGAGTTTAGAGATCAGAGAGAGAGAGATTCTGTGCCCCTGCATGAAAGGAAAGAAGAGAAAGGACAGCAGAGAATAAAAATGCTGCTGTACTGCAGCCAGTCTTACTGACGTCTTCAGGCCCGTCTCCCTTCTGTAGATACCCCCAATCTTATTATAGAACAAACAGCTTTAATTAGTACTTCAAGCACCAGTAGTATTACTGCACTATATGCAGGGCTGGATGGACGAGCCCAGATAGTTAATATTTAATTGTCTACAATAATGTATAGTTATTCATTTACAATAAATGATTTATTAAAAACACTATAGAATAAATTACCCCCAATAAACAAATACATAAGCATGTTTCTGATTTTGTGCATGTCACAAAAACTGTTTCTAAACCTCATTAAGTGGAAGTCTTGTAATCATCATCAAGTGAATTCATTTGGTAACTCTTAGTGCTACATGACAATTCCATTAGACTGTGATAAACATTTATAAAGGCTTGTTTTAAAAAAAAATGCTTGTTGTCATAACACTGAAATCAATTGACCAAAGCAGTTTTTATTAAAATGGATGCTTGTTGGGGGAAAAAAGCACCTTTTCATGTAAGTCTAATGTTAATGTAGGTTTATGTACAGCATCACACGAGGTTCATGTAGGAGTCATCTAATGTTATAAATGCTGTTTTTCAGTGAAATGTTACAATGAATTTGAATGTTATCACACGGACATCTGAATCAGATGTTTTTCTGGCGTTCGTGGTAAATACCAGAAGCTGACTTGAAAACTGTACATGAACACCCCCTCACATCATAATTTCCACTGGGGAATTGGGAGAAAATTTTGATATATGAGTTGCCGAGATGAGATCAACTTTGACTAAAGCTTTCACATATAATCTGTAAAACCAGTAGCCTTTTAAAAGACTTTCCCATGATGCATCTCTGCTACATATTGGCCCTCGTAATTTCCAAATTACAACTCGAAAGGATAATCTTTCCCATAGCATGTGAAGGCAGCATTCCTTCTGTGCACTCGTAGACGAATAATAAAATATAAAAGAAAAAGAAATATTATTAATAAATACTAGTAAATAATATGTTATGCATTTTGTTATGTATGAAGCTTCAGTCTCACACTCAAGTTCCGTGCTCAGTACAGAAAAGGGACCAAGTGAAAACAAAGGCAGTGATTGGCCACAGTCATATTGAAGCGGAGAACTACCCTATCACAGTATGTAGTCACTTGTTTCACGGGTGGGACTTATTCACCATTAGAGTCCATTGAAACCTGTAAAATCCACGAGCCTCCGGGGTCTGAGAAGATTTGGGGTCTGAGAAGATGAAACATGTTTCACTGAAATTCTCTGTTTCACCGCGGTTGGGGGTGGCGCTGTTTCATGTTTTTGACCAGAGCCGTATACAACTGTAACGCTATTGAGGAGCTGAAATTAG
>JBBPCY010000037.1:10926514-10944704 GCA_037974405.1 Brachyalestes nurse
ACCTCAAGTAAACTTTTTTCACGTTGTCATTATGGGGTGTTGTGTGTAGAATTCTGAGGAAAAAAATGAATTTAATCTATTTTGGAATAAGGCTGTAACATAACAAAATGTGGAAAAAGTAATGCGCTGTGAATACTTTCCAGATGCACTGTACATTGTCTTTGATCTGCAAGAGCATTAAAGCCCCACATGCCATCGGGACTAATAACTGTCAAAGAATTATGACACAAAATCTTTGAGCATTTAAGACTGAAACTAAAGCTGACGTTTTAAAAAAGAAAAAAAAATCTCCGACAGCTACCCAATGAGAATTTTTATTCTATCCGAGCACAGATATTGACACGTATTCCTCGTATGATACAGTTTTTGGCTAATAACTCCGAGGGGTATTGTGGCAAACAAGGTCGTTGGAATTGTCTCACCAAGTCCTATCTAGCTGTGAAGTTTGACGGTGATTGGTGTTTGCCCCGTGGAGCTCTGCCGCTCGTAATGTCCTTTGACTGCCTCCGCACCAATGACACGATGCTCGTTTTCACGGCTATTTACTCGAAACTTTGAGCAGGAAGACGGCGTAATTTTGGTCTTAAATCAAAGTACTACACATCTACTAACTAGTGATGGGGAATACAAATGCTATATTACATTATATTTCTAACTACAGTCTATTTTATTCATGATGACATCTTCTGCGACTTTGGCGTTTAGAGGGTTAAGTACATACATGTTAC
This sequence comes from Brachyalestes nurse, assembly GCA_037974405.1. Taxonomy (NCBI): domain Eukaryota; kingdom Metazoa; phylum Chordata; class Actinopteri; order Characiformes; family Alestidae; genus Brachyalestes; species Brachyalestes nurse. The sequence continues at coordinate 10,927,243 of JBBPCY010000037.1, forward strand.
ATGCATTAAAAATGTGTTAATAATAGGAACAGCCCACCACACAGCACGGAATAATCATTTTATTATGTCTGTGAATGCCTGTTATCTCTTTTAAACTACTAAAACACATTCCATCCAATCGCCCCTAACTCATTTCTGGCGTCCAGCATGGACGTCCTTATAGGCGCGCGGAAAAGTGACATCACATGCAGAACATCAATAATTGGACTGGAAATACAGGTTCACCAAAATTATTGTAAGTGGACTTTACTTCAAAGCCAAATTCATCCATCCATTCTTCCACAGCGGGGGGAACAGCCGATTTAGCTTTGCTCAAAGCTACAGAGCCTTCATCGATGCCCCCAAGAAGTCCTGAGTCATATGCCACATACATAGCTCCTCCAGCGATGCCCATTTTAGTGGCAAGCCTGCAGGCAAAACATAAGGAAGCATTTAACTATTGAAAACTATCCTGACCTCATAAATGCTCTACAGAATGAATGGGCACAAATTCCCAAAGAAACTCCAAAATCTTGTGGATAGCCTTCCAAGAAGAGTGGAATATGTTATAGTTGCAAAAACTACTGTAGCACAACAGTCTATGTATTTTAATGGCAAGTTCCTGTTGGCATAATGAGCAGGTGTCCAAATACTTTTGTCCATATAGTGCAGTGATCGTCAACTGGAGGCCTGTGGGCCACGTCCGTCCCCTGATGGAAAATGAATGGACATCTAAGGAGCGTTCTCCTTGGGAGTTCTCCCTATATTCTCTAATATTACTGAATCAGGAAAAGCCTAGTGAGGAGGGAAAAGTATGTTTCTACATTTATACTTTTCTAAATCAAATGAAACAAGCCTTCAATCTGTGAGTAATCTGCCGGTCACAGCTGATGTTATGCGTGACAGCTTCACAAATAAGAGACCTAAAATATCGCAGTCGCCCCCTAGTGGCTTACTGCAGTACAGGTAATATGAGTTTGTTAACGTTGACAAAGGCTAAAAAATAACAGAAATTTGGAATGAATATATCAAATAATAATATATTACTTAAGATACAATATTAATTGTATTTTATTTTAGGAGAGCATCTGGCCCTCATAGTGTCTGCTGAAAAAACTCTGGCCCTTGGGCAAATGTAGTTGACAACCCCTAATATAGCACCTAGGCATTAGCAGCAGATCCTTTATGGCCTGCAAGTTGTGAGGTGTAGCCTCCATGGATCAGACTAGTTTGTTTAGCACACCCCACAAATGCTCGATGGTACTGAGCTCTGAGAAATTCAGAGGCTAAGTCAATGCCTTAAGTTCTTTGCCATGTTCCTCAAACCATTTCTGACTGTTGCACTGTGTGTTCTAGCAAATTTTGGTCAAAGACAGCAAACCATGTTTCAGCAATTTGTGCTAGCAGTTTTTCGGTATAATCAGATCAAGGGGGCTTCCCTTCGTCCTCCAGGTGCATAAATGAGGCCTGGAAGCCCATGACCCTGTCACCTGATCACCAGCTGTTGTTCCCTGCACCACTTTTGGTAAGCACAGACCACCTGAGGATGAAATATCTCACGGAACATGCTGTTTTGGAGATGTTCTGACCCAGTTGTGCAGTTCCCAGAATTTGACCCAGATCCTCATTTTTGCCCATTTTCTCTGTTTAAAATATCGCAGGCATTGACAGGTGATATTGCGATTAAATTTCTTCCCCCATAGCTGCCCTTGTCAACTGGAAGTGTTTTTACTGTAACATGGAAAAAGCCTAGAAGCAATAACCACTCAGCAAAATAACAGAAGAAGACTTTTTCAGCATGATGATGCTCCTATGCACCTTGGCATACACTCTAAACCACCAGGCCCCTTGGCGGTTAAGCATTTAGTTCTGTACTGTTTTCTTGACTCATCTGACTGTACACGAGAACTTTTATGCTCATGTCAGGCTATGCCTATAGGACTGTGTTACACCATTGTTTTTGTATTACCCATTTGAGTGGACATGTTTGAATGTAATACAATACTTTCTGGAGTATAAGTTTAATGTGTTAATGTGATGGCGGCCCAGTGGGTAGGGTACATGCCTCTGGACCAAGAGGTCATGGGTTTGAATCCCACCTTCACCATAACACTACTGGGTTCCTGAGCAAGATCCTTACCCCCAAATTGCTCCAGGGAGACTGCCCCCTGTAGTTAGGGAATGGAAGATGCTTTGGATAAAAGCATTTGCTAAATGCCATAAATGTAAATGTAATGCAAACTGACATCTGGCAATCCCAACAGCACTGCTCTTTAACTGAAGAGAAAGTGGATACACCATTGCTCTAGAAGACAAAGCCACAATGAGGAAGTCCTATGATGAGTATATAAGTACCTAGAATGGTCTTTGACTCACAGGCTTACTAACAGGATGAACTCACTTCACAAAGTGCTGCTAGCTGCAGTTTTGGCCACACTGGCATATAATGGTAAGTGCTTGGTTTTGAATCTAAGAATGAAAAATGTTGTAGTTTCTAAAGATAATAGTTTGACTGGTAATTTCTTCCTCTAGCCACACATGGAGAGAAAATCATTAATGGTACAAAAGCCAAGAAGGACTCTCTGCAGTACATGGCATCAGTGCAGGCTAATGGGAAACACAAATGTGGAGGATTCCTCATAGATTCCAGATACATCCTCACTGCTGCACACTGTGGTGCGAGGTAGGGTTTGGACACTCTGTGTATTAGAAAAAGGTGCATTATTACTTTAATTAGTGCTAATGTAGTGTCACTCCTCTTCTGAAAGGAACTTGAGTGTGGTCCTTGGCACTCACAGCATATCTGGGGATCATCTGGACAGATATGCTGTGGAAAAATTTCACACACCCTTATCATACAAAAATTACAAAGATGGAGATGACATCATGCTTCTAAAGGTATTGTTTCAAAATTTCTAAAATGTTTAAAATACTAATTCATATTTAGAGGAGAGGATTTGCTGGACAAACTAATCCGATTCATGAAGGCTACACTTCACAACATATATGTTGATGAATGCTCAGACAAACCTGGTTCAACTAACTGTTTGATTGTTGGGATTAGTTGGTATATTTGAGTGGGGGATTGGCAAACTTAGAATACAGAATTGACCCGACTGTAAGTATAGATGATACTGACAAAAAGAATGTGTCTTTTCTATCCACCCCCCCCTCCCCAAAAAAAACAAGCTTTCCAGGAAAGTTAAAAAGAGTAAATTCATAAAGCCTATCAAAATACCAAGCAACGACAAACCAGTTAAACCCAACACCAGGTGCCAGGTTGCAGGATGGGGAAAGACTGAAAAACAAAACGCAGTAAACCCTAACCCTAACCTTCTGGTGGCCGACGTCTCAGCCATAAGTCTAAAAGACTGCCAGGCCGAGTGGAGCGTTGTGAAGGTTAACCTCCCAGACAACGTGCTGTGTGCAGGTGGTTATGGGACCAAAAGTGGTGCATGTCAGGTAAGAAATGTCGTCATATTTCCTAAGTAGTAAGATCAAGGTGTCACCTATGGCTAATACTTAGCGTGTGATTCTTGCAGGGTGATTCTGGTGGACCCTTGGTGTGTAAGGGTGTAGCAGTGGGCATCGTCTCTTTTAACTTGAATGAAAACTGCAATTATCCAAATGTACCCAATGTCTACACTGAGATTTCAAAATACAGAGCCTGGATTAAGAAAATGATCAAGAAGGGTGCTTGAGCTTTTCTTCTTCTTCTTCGTCTTCTTGGTGTTGCTTAACCTGATTTAATGTGATTGTTGGATATATGTTTTTTTCATGATGTGATAAAGTGTGGTAGAAAGTGTTTAGTGTCATCTCTAATTAAAATTCCCACAACAGGTAAATGTCATTTAAAGCATCAGGCAGCCTGATGGAAACCGAAACTTACAGGCTAGACTTGAGCGAGATTCGAGAGAAACCACACTAAAAGCTTCCCATCACCACATGCAGCACTTATGCAACTTTCAAGAGTGACAGAAGCTCTAGTACACAATGACAAATACATTCTTATTATAGAACACACTGAACTTATTAAAGAACATACTGATCCAATTTGATTAACTGATGTGTTAACAACTGAATTATTTTCAATGTGGAAATGTGTGCATGTGCGAGATGACTGTGTCCTCTTGGTTTGACTGGCCTTCTGTAAATATCCTCTGTACATTTCAAAGAAAAAGTGAGTCAAGTAGTTATGCTTCTAAACTGTGAAACTCAAATCCGTATATCCGTATCCGTACTGCAATCAAGTTCTGTATACACTTAATAAAATATATTGATCATTTTATTTTGTCTAAATGTATTTGAACATGTATTTGAAATAAAGTTTAATATTGTTCTGATGTGAACTTATTTTCTTCTAGACATACAAAAAATGCTTTTACAAACTTTTCATAAAATCATAAAGTGACCAAAAACCAACCAATCACATTTTGCATGGGTGTGACAAATTTAATGAGGGGAAAAAATAACTCAAGGCCTTCTGGAAGCTTTAGATGTGTCAGTGCCTGTGAATACAAATGAAGTCTAACCAGTGGGTTACTATCAGATGGTAACCAGTGGTAGCTCAATGCCAGGGCTCTTTACTTTTCTGTGTGTGTGTGTGTGTGTGTGTTAGCTTAACCATCTCTAAACATCTCAAAAGCACTAGTACGTCGTTCCCATCCAATCCCCTTTGTTTACACAGTTTTACCTTTATTTTTGGTTTTTTGGCCCTCCAAGACAAAATGTATAGGCAAACTTTATCTAAAGAGTGCTTTAGGTTAACACATATGACACACAAATGACAGTCGCCGAATAGCCATGATTTATTTTCCTTTGAACCAGCAGCATGCCACCATGAAAGCTGATAAAGAACCAGGGGGGACAAAACTACAAATATTACATAAATAGATCAATAGTACACCTTATGCAGTGTTCTACCCTCCAAGTATTTATTTTACTTAACACTAAACACCTTTAGAATGGGCAGAATCCAAGCCAATATGAATGCAAACCAGTTGAGCTGCCTGCAAATTGACTTGTCTTCAATCTTTCCCTTGAACGTAGCTTTCCAGTACATAAGGGAGAGTATGGACACGTGAAGCAAACAGTGCAAAATTTGATCGTTAATTCACCCACTGTTACCATAGTTGCGGTCAACTAAACTGCACGAAACAAGTTCATTTGGTCAAGTCCTTCAAATACTGCAGGCCTTGGCTTGTGTAGTCACACACTGCAGTTGGAGCGACTGACAGAGCACCGATAGACTTCTGCACTCCTGTAGGGAAACAAAATGAATATTGTTTTGTTTTTATAATCCATACAGGTCATGCATATTTCACTATTAACAAACAACAGTTTAACACACACCTGGTCCACTTATGATACTAATAAAAAAAATAACCCCCTACAGGGAAATAAATATGCTATGATTTTAGATGGATTACCTGAATTCCATGCATCGACTGGGGAGAACTCAATTTTGGGTGCTGCAGGAAGCTGAAAAAGAAAACCAATAAATGACAAATAAATTCAGGATCATTCATAGAAAATACCTTGTTCATATTTATTCTTTAAAAGTACACCTTTTATGAGAATTAAGAACGAAACATTTTCTTTGATCTACAGTAATCTTAAAGCCCCACATGCCATCGGGACTAACTGTCCAAAAAAAGAAAGACACAAAATCTTTGAGTATTTAAGACTGAAACTAACTTCATGCATGCTTTCTAATGGCCAGAAAGGCACTACAGGTTTACCAAAATTGTTGTAAGTGGACTTTACTTCAAAGCCGAAGTACTTTGTCCATTCTTCCACAGCGGGGGGAACAGCTGATTTTGCTTTGCTCAAAGCTACAGAGCCCTCGTCGCTGCCCCCAAGAAGTCCTGAGTCATATGCCACATATACAGCTCCTCCAGCGATGCCCACTTTAGTGGCAAGCCTGCAGGTAAAACATAAGGAAGCATTTGATTGTTTGAAACTATATTCACCAGTGCTTAAAAATACAACCCGTTTATACTGTTAGTGTGCTGCAAGCCAACAGTTTCAAGGGTCTATCCCATCATTTTTCTTGTATTTTTCCCCTTGATGTCTTCTTATGATGGCTGTGTGCTTTTATATAAGAACAGTTATAATCCTTTTTTTAAACTCCTAGTATTAAACAGGCTGTGTCTGTTGTTGTTCCATTAAGACTGATATATGCAAACTATCTATAGTTTGATTGGCTGTCTTGTGTTGTGCTCAATTAAAAACAGCCTAATATGAAAAAAAAACTTCTGAGAGACTGTGGGGCTAAACAGCTGTAGGTTGAATAGCTATTATGTAATATGTCTTTGTGACATCACATAAACAGGGAATACATAACGGGCCATTTGGTGGCATAGTGGGTTGGATACTTGCTTCTGGACTAAGAGATCATGGGTTCGAATCCTACCTTCAGCCTAGCAGCACTGGATCCCTGAGCAAGTTGCTCCAGGGAGACTGTCCCCTGTAGTTAGGGAATGGAAGTCGCTTTGGATAAAAGCGTCTGTTAAATAATGTAAATGTTTTCACAGCTAAGGGTCAAGCAGGCTAGGTTTTTATTGTTGTTTCAACCATATACACACAGTACACAGTGAAACGAGACAATGCTCTCTATATGGGCTGTATGGCAAGGGAATTGAACAAAACCTTTTGAACCTGTAAAACTGCGTGTACAGTACATTAAACTCATATTTCCAGTGATAGTTGGGTTCTTTTTGATATTGGCCCTTTACTGCTCTTTCAACAAGATATCACAGTACGGGGGTCCTCGAGTTACGACACATCCGTTCCTTCGACAATGATGTAACCAGAATTTCGGTGTTAGTCCAAACACACCCCAGCCTAAGTCACTACCAATCCTAACACAGCTGTAAAATCATGAAAACAACTAATCCACAGAAAAAGGAAAACTCCCTCACTTATACGCCGCATTACTTCGTACTCTTATGCTGCGCAAAACCAAACTACTTCGTCCACGTAGTCCGTAAGCACGAGGCGAACAGTGTAAGTCGAGAGGGAGTGAGAGTGGGAGTGTTGTAAACTCTAAACGTCAAGACTGTTGTAAACCGAGGACAGCCTGTAAAAACATTTGCAGATTCATGCAAATTTGAAAGTACAAAAAGGAAACTGATGTTAGCTAGATGCTAGGAACGAAATTCTGTTTTGGGGGACACAAAAACATGCATGTATTACTGTCTTTGAGGCATGTTTCCAGTATATGACGGGAAGTCCCGCAGACCAAAACTACAGGTACAGACTTTTTTGTGGTGGCAGTCTGGGAGGGATCCCAATGTCTCCATACACTCCACTACCCTGAGGACACTAGCTCTCCATATACCAGTGGTTCCCAAACTGGGGGCGTATTGCAGAGAGGCGTACCAATGGGATAGAGTACACTCCACTCGAGCACTGCCAGCAAAAACATGGACAAGTTTGTGCATCCAGGCAAGCCTCCAGCAGAAACGACTCTTCATCAGCTGCAAATTCAAGTGAGAGACTTGAGATGATCCTCTTTTAAGTTTTTTTTTTACTGGGAACTGGTTAATTTTCCCAGCCATTATTGTGGAGACTTTATTCTTGTTAATAACTTCAGTATGCTCTTTATTTCTCCCACAGGGGTGAAATTGCACCATTTGTTATTGTATTTGTTTTGCTCAATTAGAAAAGGGAGTGGTATTTCAAATGAAGTTTGAATCTGAACCTGTGTAGTTTGAATGGGGGGGCTCATTAATGTTCCTGTCTAGAAAAGCGGGGCCCTGCAAAGAAAATTTGGGAACCATTGCCATATACAGAAGACATGATCAAATCATCATTGTGGGCAAGGTCCAGTGAAAATACACAATGTGGACAAAAGCATTGGGACATAACCTAATTGCTGAACTTCAGTAAAGGACCATAAAGACATGGCTTGAGGAGTTCAGTGCAGAGGAACTTGGCCCTCAACCCCCACCACCTTTGGGTACAAACATTGAGAGCCAGGCCTTGTCGTCCAACATCAGTGCCTGACCGCATAAATGCTCTCCAGAATGAATAGACACAAATTCCCACAGAAACTCCAACATCTTGTGAAAAGCCTTCCAAGAAGAGTGGAAGCTGTTATAGCTGCCAAGGGGAGACCAACTCCATATTACAGTCTAACTTAGTTGTTTGAATACAGTGTCATTAAAGTCCCTTTTTGTGAAATGGTCAGGCGTCCCAATACTCTTGCCCAATATATTGTATATGAAACAGTGATGTCCTTCAGATAAACAGGCCCTTCATCTCACCGCTGCCCTGCCAGACACTTAGCCATTAACCTAGCTTAGCTTAGCTCACGTTCTGCTGATATTTAATATAAAACGGTGGGCTTAATCAATTGAAATGAAGCTCAAATGAACTACGTGTTGTTATTTTTTCATTAACCTTAATTCTGACGGACTGTGGCTCATTTTTGTGCCAGCAACTGGAGTTTTGTCTTCTTGTTCTCTAGGTATGCTGCTGCTGCAGGTCATTCCAGCAGAAACTTACTTTACTACGGGCAAAATCCGGGCTGCCATTGAGTCCAGCTCAGTCCTGCACACTCCAAAACTGTGATTCTTCACCTCACAAACGTCAAGAGAAAGAAAACCCCCCCGCAGGCTGTTATCTTCCACACATTAGCCGTTAGCCAGCCTGACAGCTAACAACACCCACAAGGACAGCAGACTGTCCTACTCTCAGAATGAATAAAGTTAAGTGAGAATATTTGAAGAGTGTGTGTGTGTGTGTGTGTGTGTGTGTGTGTGTGTACGATGTGTTATTAAACTTTGTTTTTCTTTGTTTTTTTAATACGTTCCTCGATAGTGCTTGTTTTCCTGCATGATATGTATTCGTTTCTTTATTTATGAGCAGATCTGCTGTGTTGAAACATTTCTGTTGAATTGTGATCAATCTAGAAATGTGACTGTCATTAAAGGAGTATTCCAGTAGTTCAGTCTAATTTTCTATTTGGGCAGCCAGTGGCCTAGGGGTTAAGGAGTTGCCCGTGTGATCAATTGGTTATGGGTTTGAATCCCAGGACTACTAGTGGTACCACTGAGGTACCCTTGAGCAAGGTGCCCTCCCCACACACTGCTCCCGGGCACTGTGTTCCTGACTGCCATCAGCTTCAATTGGTGAATGGGTTTAAATGCAGAGAACAATTTCACACTGTTTATGTGTCACAAAAATATAAGAATTACATTCATATAGTTACATGAATTACATGTTAAGTAATTACACTTAATATATGTATTTATAGTATGTATATTATGAACTATAATGAACTTTTTTCTTAAATTTAGCATCTTATATACCTTCCACTACACACTGTACTTTTATAACTGTGTATGTGACAAATAAAGAATCTTTAATCATGCTTCATTCTGCAGTCTTGATGTGTCTGAGTTGCTCACAGCCGTGTTGACTGGAACCAGACATCTTAGGAGTTTACAGCCGGAGATGATCATCATGTTTGTCAAACTTTTCTCTTCGTTTACTTTTAACAATTTTTGGCAGTTTCACAAACTTGTAACCCCAAGTGTCTGATACAGAATCCGAGAGTTAAGTGGGCATGTTGCATTGTGCCGGGGACCCTGAAGCGAGAAAGGCACAAAGCAGTGACTCAACAACCGTTTCACCACAAATTACTACATTGGTAAGACAAGCTGGCCCCTGGGAGCCTAGTTCATTATGACTCATTTGTGGAGGAGCAACACCTACTAAATATCATACTAAATGTCAATGCAAAAAATCCAATGCTTCACTAGTCAGTATCTTGTGACGTAAGAGTTTAAACTGAAGTGGAAGGTATGCGTCAAGACTCTTCTTAGTCTTGGCCCCCCAGTGTTGGAATGAACTCCCTCTTCCGATCAGTCCCACACTGTCTACGAGCATCGTTTGACGACCCACCTCTTCAAGGATCACCTTGATGACTAACAAGGCCTCTTGTTATTGCTTATTCATTTCTTCTTTAATATATTCATTGTAAAAAAAAAAAAAAACAACTACTCTAATGTACGTTTCTCTGGATAAGAGCATTTGCTAAATGCCGTAAATGTAAATATAAACTTAACTGAATTTGTCAGATTGCATCACTACCACATTGCTTGGGCGCAACCGTTATTTATTAAGATTTTATTTAGACTTTTTTACATTGTTCTTGTCTCTGTGCCTCTGTGTGTCTGTGCGGTCCTTACATAAGCAAGTTTCCTCTGGGATCAATGTTTTCTGATTCTGCAACTGACACATTTCAACAGTCAAATAAAAATTAAGCAGTCAGTGAACGGGGAATCTTAACGACAACTACAACAAGCTACATATCTCACTACAACATTGCAACAAGCTACATGTTTTGCTATATTCCTCTGACATGGTTTGGTCTCAACATTTTGTCTTTAAATCCTTGCATAACACAACATTCAAGAATGAAACATACAAGAGCCTTCTTAGTCTGTTATTACTTTTATATTATTAACAAATATTAACACCCCATTGCATCATTAAATGGTTCATTACGATAAGAGATAAGATAAACCTTTATTAGTCCCACAAATGGGAAATTTGTTAAAATTAACTCATCATAACCATGACACTGTTGTGATGGCAATGTCTGAGGCCTGATTTGGCCTAAAATGTGGTTTATTGAATACTGGCAGATACATGCTGGGAGTTGTGAGACAAAATAGAACCTAATAGTAAGAAAACTGCCCCTCCAAATTTTCCACTTTACATGCATTATGTTGTTCTTGTCTCTGTGTGTCTTTGCAGTCATAACCAAAAGCAATTTCCTCTAGGATCAGTAAAGTTTTCTCATTCTGATTCTAAACATAATACATTTCTTAACCATTTATTAATAACAATTTCCTATAGAAAACGACTTTGAATATAGCAAAACTTTTGAAAATTTGGTGAATTCGCCCTTTGGTTCTATTTTTTTTTTTTTACCTCACTATGTAATGCTTTACCCGCCCACAGCTTCAGCCCACAGGCACCGGACCACAACCACGGGGGGGTTTAAAGGTGGAACGGACAATTTAAGGTTTATCGTACACTTCTAGATAAAAACCTGACGAATAAGGAGCCGATTTCAGCGTCAGAACTTAGTAAAGCAAGAGCAGTAGGTTGTAACCCTTTGTTTTCACTTTTGGAGATCATCGTGGGTGGACGCTGTGTTCCTGCAGGAGTGTCCTTTAACGTCACCTGCTGATCTGAGATCAGAGTGTGTTCCGAAACCTGCAGAACTTCCACAGCTCTCCTCAATGAAGCTGTCATTGAAGATTTTTCTTTTCGGGGCTCTCGGCGCAGCCCTGATCGCGTTCCTATGGAGTGGTCCGTCTTTTAGTGAAGGTGGGTTTGATGTTTAGTGGGAGTTTAGTGGGAGTTTAAAAGTAACACTGTGTTTCTGTTTCATTGACTGCAGGTGCACTCTCTCTCTCGCTCTCTCGGCTAGAATAGAAAATGGCCATACCTGTAACCTGAGAAACAGGTTTGTCCCAATACTTATGTACTATATGAGCAAAAGTTTTGGAACAGATCTGTTTTTCAGGGTTTATGAAAGGCCTTGTTCAGTTCCAGAATGGGTACAAATTCCCATAGAAACACTCTGGAATCTTGTGTAAAGCCTTTTAAGAAGAGTGGAAACTGTTATAGCTTCAAAGGGGGACCAACTCCACTTTAATTTTGAATGCAATGTCTATATCAAGTCCCTGTTGGTAATGGTACAGGCGTCCCAATACTTTTGTCCATATCGCCATATAGTGTGTGCTATGGATGTGGTTGCAGTGATTAAGCCGAAATCCAGGCTGCTTTAGTTTTCTCTGCTGGATTATGGTGTCCCACTCATCTGACAGTCACATGTTAGCCTTTGAAATGTCCCATTCATTGGGAATAACCCTGTCTTTAATAAAAATACTTTTGTTCCCTGTAATTTTGCACACCGTAATTGAGGGTTTCAGTATTTGGGATGTACTTTCTAAAGGGTCATTGAAATTTTTTCTCTACCCGCAATCACTTAAATTCTTCCATAAGGTCTTATAAGTCATGAATTCAAAGACCACATATACTATGTTTTATTCAGTTTCCTGTAGTCCACTTATGAGAAATATGAGGATTCTAAAAGATTTTATACCACAAACTATCATAATGTATAATGCGTGACCATTTTCCAGCCTCTCTTTGTCCCTTAGAATTAAACAGGCTGTTTTGTTGTGCTATGTAAATGATTTCTGTTCTGATGGCTGTCCTGCAATGCACCTCATTAAAAAAGCAGTCCGGGCTGCAACACACCTTATAACTTCAGCAGGAATAGCTTGCTGTAGGCTGAATAGGCTGAAAAATTGCAGAGGTGTTAGCGTTTGTGACATCACAAAGGCAGTGGATTTAAAATAAGCAGTTTTTTAGCTTGATTTCTATGTATGGGCTGGAGAGTGAATTTTAAAGGTTCTTTAATAAAGTAAGAAAAATGTGTTGCAAGGAATATAGGGAGTAATATTCCTCCCTTCCAAGCAGGAGAGAGGGGTTCAGTCCCTACCCTAGCACACTCAACAACATCAGCAGGAGTCCTTGGGCAAGACTCCTAACACTACATTCGTCTCCATCTCTGATACACAAATATTGCAAGTTGCTTTGGATAAAAGCAACTGTCAGATGATGTAAATGTAAATACGGGCCCTTTAATGCAGATATATCCTGTAGCTCCTACAGATCCAATAATAACACTCTTTGTGAGGATGCCTTGATATCATGTCAGTTCTCAGGATGGGAGAGACATAGGTGTAAGTCTAGTGTGAACATGTCTTTATGTCCCTGCCAGAGTCTCTTAAAGGGGCAAAAGTGTTGGTGACTGGCGCAAGCACTGGCATCGGGGAGCAGGTGGCATACCACTATGCCCGTTTGGGCGCTCAGATCGTTATCACTGCTAGAAGAGAACATACCTTAAAAGAGGTAAGTGCATATTTTGAATATTTGTCATTTTCAGTTACATATGTATTCTAAATGTAATGTATCTATGTAATTACATATACAGTATACATATATTACTGATACATTTCATTTACATTGTGTATTTCTGGATTGTAGTTCAAAAATGAATTAAAAAACAAGACTTCTTACACACCAATAACTTGTCATCTTCAAATTGTAACAAAATATTATGAGAATGTTTTTTTATATTACCTGCAAATAAGAGCTAAGAACTATTAGTTTCTTTTGATCCAGATAACCTACTTTCTATTTAATATGAATTCCTTTTAAGAGGGTTTCATTTGGCCACTCAGCTAAACTCTAAACTGTGAGTCACTGCTTAAGACTGCACTGTGGTGTGATTGCAGGTGGTGAAGAAGTGTCAGGATCTGGGCGCTCAGAAAGCCCTGTATGTCCCAGCAGACATGGGTAATCCTGAGGACGCCGACCGGGTAGTGGAGTTTGCTGAACGGCAGCTTGGAGGCCTGGACTACATAGTGCTGAACCACATCGGGCCCAGTCCGTATCAGATATGGGATGGCGATGTGGATCACACTCGTTGGCTAATGCAGGTACAGCAGCAGCATGAAAAGAATGAAAAGAATAGAATTGTGGTTTTGGAATAACTTTTCGGTTAATTTGTATTCATACTCTACAAGGGACTGTAGGGACTATATTTAAACTGAACAAGTTGTATATAAATCCATTTGGTAATCAGGTTTGGAGATCTATCATTTCAGCCAAATTCATAATTAACCAGCTCTTAATACTAAAACTAGATCTCCAGAACCAGGGTAGTGACCACTGACCTACAGAGAACACACTTCTGTTACATTTTACTGTACAATCGCTAAAATAGGGCTTAAATCTAGCTTCCTACATTTAGCAGACAAATGTCATGTTTGAGTTTGTTCCCAGTAGAGAATATGTAATGTTTCACTTACATAATCAACCAGGCCTTTACTTCTTTGTTTTGCAAAGAAATGCATAAGGTTCAATAATGCAAATAATAATGTTATACCTTTGGTGAAATGATTAGTGTTTGAGAGCTTCAAATATTTTCGATGTATTGTAACAACACAGTAATACATTAAAACTTCAAAGTCAGGGAATGACAGGAGATTTATCGCTCTGTCCGGTCCCTGCTGAGGGCGTGCATGATGGGAAACACTGCTCTTAAAGATTCTGTCTTTCTTTGTTTCTGTCGTGGGCCCTTGTGAGTGCATCATATTGAGATGAAATCATCTTTTTTTGTTATTTTTCTCCTTTCCTTGTCCTGTGTAAAGGTGAATTTCCACAGTTACGTGCAGATGGCTGTGAAGGCTTTACCAGCCCTTGAGAAGAGTAATGGCGTGATAGTGGTGGTCTCCTCTTTGCTTGGTGAGTGAAGAAATCTGAGGATCTCTTTAAAGGTCCTGGTGCTATCACAGAGAATGTCATGTTAATCTTAATAATTGTGCTCTGCAGGAAAGATGTGCTCGCCGTTTGCTCTGCCATACATTGCAACAAAGTTTGCCTTGAATGGCTTCTTTGGGAGTCTACAGCATGAGCTGGCTATGAAGCACAGTAACGTGTCCATCAGTATCTGCATCCTTGGCCTGATTGACACGGATTCTGCAATGGAGAAGATCAAGTGAGCAATAATGTGCATGATTGCACCACCAAGAGTGGCAGTTATCTTTCATATCTACAGTACTTTAAACCAATGTATATGAACGGAAGTCGTTCTTTGTGTTGGCCTCTGTCCTTTCGACTGGCGGCTATGACTGTCATGATAAGAGAGAGCGGTGACAGGAACTGCATTAGAAGCAGTAGTATCATGTGACATGAATAGATCAAGCTAGAGGGTAGAATTAGACAGGAGCAAAAAATAAGCTGCATAAAATTACATTTTAAAAAGGGTAAAATCACACATGGTGGAGAAATAAGCAGCAGCCATGCACAGTCTCTACCAGGGCTAAAAACACCCCCCCCCATAAACTCTCATGAACTGGGTGAACAAAATACCACCTCTGTCCAAATACCTGTTTATTTTGATCTTATAAGTGAAAATAAGTACAAATTTTCTACAGAAAACAAACCTAAACGTGACATGTTTATGCACATTTTATATTCATTTGCTTAACATAATGGAAAAATAAATGATAAAACATTTAATGCAGTAATATGCTAAATATAAAGTGCTATAATATCTGATACAACTTTTGCACAGGCCAGTTTTTTGTTATGTTAGTTCAGCAAACAGTAATCATGCATTAATGCAGTAATCATGTATTTGCAGAAGTGTGCTCTCTATAGATGTTTACTCAAATAGAAAATGAACAAAAATGTAATTTGACCAAAGTTTTGCATAAGACTGTAAATGGATGTTTAGATAGACTCATTCCAAGCTCAGCTCATATTGTAGCTTTTAAACAATAGTCACATTCATACATGTACAAAAAATATATAACAGTCATTCTCCTTATGTTCATGCTCCAGATAAGATGCGGCAAGAGTTGATTGCATTTTCCAGTCTGTTCTTAGGGCATAGGGCATACAGAGATTGCAGGGGCGCGGCTTATGGTGCATAGGGCACTTAGCGTAGGCCAGGTCAGAACAGAGGGGTCTAAAACAGATGAGTTTAAAAATAATTTTGGCTCTTTTTGCTGAAAATGGTGGGGCAAAGTCTCTTGCTCTTCCAACAGACTGAACCAAAGTTGCCCAACGTAAGCAATAATATTTCTGTGGTTTCAAAATGCTCAAAAATGAGGTTGTTGGTAATGTACGACTGTGTGTTTTTTGCTTGTAAACACAGAGGTTATATCGATATGACCCCTTACCCTGCTCATGAAGCTGCCTGGCAGATCATCAAAGCTGGAGCACTCCGCCAGAACGAAGCTTTCTACCCGGGGTACACCTACTACGCCGTTCTCTTCAGAGACTGGTTCCCATCCGTAAGAGACCTGGTGATTCATAGCTGTTACAGCCTACCAGCCATGAGTTAGTAATAGATTACTGGTCGTTTATGGAGACTGGAACACATTCTTAGAAATAAAGGTGCCAAAAAGGTTTCTTTTGGCACAGTGCCATAAGAGAGCCAGTTTTGGTTCTGGTTCCACATAATGGAAAGGTTCTCCATCAAAGTTTTTTCTTCAAACCGTAAATCCGTGCTGCACAGTCTATTTTCTGTCAATCTCTATTGTGATTTTGGCCTCTACAATAGTAATATCACAGAATGCTGCAATATGAGCCTCTAACCAATCACTGTGTTTTTGACTTGGTGACCAATCACAGCTAGTGGCACTGTGCCTTTAAGATATATGTAAATTGCTCTTTTTTCATTGTTAGTGTACACTACATTGCACAATACATTGCAACAGGCCAAATAAGTTGATTTATGGAAATTTGTTGATTTTGTGACTTCACAAAAGTTATAATTTGTAAACAGACTGTTTTTGCAGATGAGTTTCCCTATATGAACTGTATAAATGGAAACATTTGAAATTTTAACACACGTCAAACCTTTTTAATTCCAGAAAAGTGATGATACGGATCCTTTAATAGACTGAAAAGTAGAAGTATAAACGCAGTATTATTATTTTGTCCAAATTGTGCAGCCCTACTGTATATCCAAGTGAAGAAATCATTTTAGGACCTTTATTTTTAAGAGAGAGGTTTAAAGAATTCGAGAATTGGTGCTCAGATTAAATGAGGACACGTTACATAAGGAATCCACTTGACAAAGTATGTGAGCAAATGAGCTATACTACGGCAGGCCTTGAAGAATGTGGTGAAATGGTGTTTACTCTGACTCATGGTAGCAGGTTACAGATCTGATCGTTTCAGAGCTGTGTGACCACACTAATGTGATTTTACATATCTGACTCCTAGCCGTGTGATCTTAATGAGGGCACCTAAATTGGTGTTCAAGTGTATTTTTATTTTTTTACCACTTTGCGTGCATCAGTGTCCCTCTTGCTTTCTACTCACCAAATAGTGCACTGCATAGGTCATGAAAATAAAAACCTCTGCACTCAGAAATCCTTAATATTTGTGGGATTCAGTTCATGTGTACAGGTCCCTGCTGGGAGTACAGTGCACTATTTGGGTGTAGAGTCCATAGTTCATTGAGTGCACTAGGGGGTCATTTGGGATTGAGTTAAACTTTCAAGAGGCACATAGTTTGTTTGTGTGCTGATTTTTATCTGGAAAGACTTTATCTGAGCAAAAAACTCAGAGGCTAAGCACCAAGGCTCCTAATGTGAAGGAAAACCTGAAGTGTACTGTCAGAGCCAGCCATAAAATCTTTCTTGTATTCTTGTATTATCTTTCTAAAATCTTTCTTGTATTTTGCTTTTTCTTTGACATACAACTAGATCCTTTGTGTGGTTTTCCAGTTATTTATGCTATTAAAACTAGGGGTGGGGCCGATCACCGATCTCTGATCACTAGAAGCTGTACCGTCCGATACCGATACCGATCACCGATTACAGTGTCTACTTGAAGCCTTATCATGTAGCATTATTTATTAAACTATA
>JBBPCY010000037.1:10947503-10961277 GCA_037974405.1 Brachyalestes nurse
TGAAATTTTACTACATACACAAGACTATTTTACAGTAATATATCTACAGTAATATATGACTGCGGCGCCAAAACATTTACGTTCACACTCGTCGTGTACGCCCTCATGCATTGACGTCATCAATTGTGATCGTTTCCTAAGATCGGCCATGTTTAACGAGTACCGATCGAGTCATATAATGTGATTATCGGCCGATACCGATCTTCGGCCGATCGATCGGAGCATCACTAATAAAAACAATGAGGAATTCATATATCTTTTCACATAGGACTGCATGGGCTTGAAAGTGAATGGTACATTCTGAAAAGTCACATGGGAGCTTTAAGAAGCCCTTTTAATTATGTGAAGCTCTAGTTTTACTTTTTAGTGCTTGTCATGAAAAATCACATGAAATCCTGCACTAAATAAGGCTTTGAGTCTGTTTTGTTAAAATGTTAAAATGACATAATAGGGTAAATACCTACAGGATCTTGTGTTTTTAATCCCTTTTATGTATCAAATGTCACATTGTAATTTTGACTATAGGAAGGTTGTAATTAATGTGTGTTTACTGATGTAGTAATTCCTAGTGTGCATACACTAAAATGCTCGGATGCAGTGAAACATCTTAAAGCACTTAATGCTTTTCGCGCATGAGAAGGTGTCCGAGGCTCCATATACTGGTTAAACCATACATGAGTTATCGACCGGCTGTTATCACTAAACCTGTTTTAAAAAGACCAGTTGCGAAATGTATGAAGCTCCTACGGAAATAGTTATTAAATTGTCTGTGTAATAATTGTATGCGGTTATACAAATATTACAATAATAATTGTAATAACATGTGAGTCCTTTCGTTTGACTTATTTTAAATGTTTGCCCACTATCAGTAAATATAAAATGGTTCTTGGTCTGAGGTTTCTGAGATGACTCAGCACATTATTATCACACAATATTATCTTTATCTTCTTGACGGTTAGATAATGCAGACCGTGAGAACCATGCTTGAATGTATGTTTTTTTTCTCTGCTTTTTCTACGGGTTCTGTACTTTGCTCAGGTTTAAGAACTAACCTTTTGCCCCACCTGTCTGTTATTGCTTCACGTATTGACTGGTGATAGGCCTACTTTACACTGACCAAACGTTTCAAGAGACAAAAGGTTAACATGTTTAAATTGCCTTCACCATCATGATTAAATCTGAAACATGATGTGTTTGCTAGCTTTAAGAACTGTTCGGAAGCTTCACCATCATGATTAAATCTGAAACACGATGTGACTGCTAGCATTAAGAACTGTTTGAAAGCTTCACCATCATTAAATCTGAAACACGATGTGTTTTCAAGCCATAAGAACCATTTGGAAGCTGTGATTTAAGCCAGAGATCATCATAGTACTAAATACTAAGACTTATGCTACATTTTTTTCCCTGGGACACATCTGTTTTTCAAGGTTTGGGCTAGACCCCTTACGTTCAGTGAAGGATGATCTTAATGCTTCAGCAGACCAAACCATTTTGGACAACACCATGCTTACAACTTTGTGGACACAGAACCTTTTCTATTCCAGTTCGGTGTGGACTGACCCGCACAGAGCCCTGACCTTAAATATACATATATACGTGTGTGTGCAATGGGTCAGTACCTGTTGCTCCCAAACACATAAGTAACTAAAAACGTTCAGTTAATTTATTCTGTAGTATCAGAAAAGATAAGAAAGAACTTTATTTATCCTGAGGAAAATTCTTTTGTTATGAGAATGCTCAGTGCCATACAAAATATAAATATAAGATTTTTTTAAAAAGACAATAACAATAGTGTAACCAAAAACAACATAAAAAGCCCAAACTAACATAAAATAGCATAAAAAATATAATAACTGTAACGTACACTGCTGTGTGCTGAAGCAGCAGATCAGTAGTGCAAATGGGTTGTTAAAAGTGGCTTGGTGTTTGAGAGAAGCGCAGGAGTAGTAGAAAGTTTAGCGAATCTGCATAAATAAATAATTGCAGTAACTATACAAGTGCTATAAACTACACATGCAAGTACTATAAACTAAAAAAACCTAAACAAATAAATAAGATGGAAAAAGAAAGAAAGAAGATAAAGCAACGTAAAATGCTGAGAGCACGCCAGACAGGCTGCCGTCCGTGGCAGCGCTGGAAGTTTATAATACTATTAATACAAATGAAGTTAGAGGGTGCCACATCACCGAGATGCAGGCATCATTAACATGTAAAAACAGGCAACATGTTAAAAAAGTTCCCTACGTTTCAGTCTTTTCTAATGAGTGTTGAGTGCTACAAGGCCAGTGTCTCTGAGGCTGTTTTGGGTGTAATACGTTAATTTGTCCACTAGGAGGCAGTAGTCTATTTAATATAATGTTGGCTACACATTCACTGGCATTGAAATCCCGCAGACCCAGAGCTCCCACTGTCTGGCTACAGTGTGTCTGACCAGAACAGAATGGGGTTCTCTCCCTCTCTGTCATCCTCTACCAAGGATTTCTGACTATTGGTGCTCCTTCACTGCATCATTGCTAAGCACTAAGTTGAACGTTGGGGGTGTTTTTGGTGCACGAAGAACATAACTGGTAATAATTATTTATAATTTAAATGGTGTCATTTTTAACTAGCTAAGCTAAGTAGATGTGGATTGACATAGAAGTAGTATAGTTTATACTGATATGCACTGTAGTAATAGACACTAGCTGTTATTTCTACCATGCTATTATTAATTAATATTAATGTTTTCTTTTGTGTTATTAACTTGCTAAAGCGGGTGGATCAAGAGTTAAATCGCTGCAGTGGGGTCCAGGTCACCGTTCCTTTAGTATAGACTCAGAAATCAGATGTGATGCAAGCCAAGAGAAGAAAATGAGGAGGCACTTCTGCTGCCAATAAAACTGACGTGCACAAAACTCATATATGTGCACTTTTTGATTTCAACATACTTTCACACACACTTTCGGTTGCTCTCTCAGACAGACACACCCTCGCAGAGATTGGGGCCTTGTGGGGCAAAGGAGCGCTTGGCTGTGTCCGATAGCAGCCAGTAACACCTGCAACAGATTAGTGCTTCTAATGCTGGGCAATAAATCCCCTCCCCCCAAACAGCATCACCAGGAATATGGCACTCCAAAACACACACACACACACACACACATACTCACAGACACTTTCTCTCTCATACACAATAAGTATGGCACTATCACACACAACTTTTATCTATCTATTTGTCTGTCTATCTATCTATCTATCTATCTAGCTATCTATCTACATTTTTCTCTCTATACTTATTTGTCGATCTGTTTGTCTGCCTGTCTCTCAAGTCTATATGTCTGTCTGTCTCTGTCTGTTTCTCTAGCTCCCTCTAACTATTCCTGCTTAAACTTCCTCCCTCTGAAGGAAAAGCTGGTAAAACACTTGTGGACTTGAACACCATGAATCTCCTGGAGAAGAACGAAGAAGACAGGAGCTGCTGGCAGAGCAATGCTATGGCTCATACATCACTGTCTGTGCTGTAAACGGCCGTCACCGTGAGGCCTGCTGAAGTGCCCTTTCTCATGTGAAGGAGCAGACTGTAATCTGACAGCAGCAAAGCCATCAGCCAGCTTTTTGAGCCGTGAGATTCAGCCTCAGAGAGCTCTGATTTATATGCATAGGAGTCAGCGCATGATTCTGGGACGGTCTGTCTAGAATAACTCTGAACGGTTGCCCTGGTCTTTTAAGCATGTTCAAGAATCTGATTCTCTCAGAATCAAGCCTTTTGTTCAACACTGCCTTCAGAAACCATCTCTAAAGAGCAACATCAATAACATGACTTACAAATACAATAAAAGCACAGCTTGGCACTTTATCAAGTCTTTTGAACATAGAGATATCTCTGAACACATGCCGGGTTTGTGTTAAATTGAAGTCATGCATAATTACAACATGAGAAAGGGCTTCATTTCTGACGAAAATGCTTGAAACGATGCCAGATCTAAAACTTTCTAATACTGGTTAGGCACCAGTGTTGTCCTTCTAATCTAATAAATGACAACGTGGAAACTGTGGCTGGAAGGAGAACGTTGTCTAGACTTTTGTCCATCATGGAGAATGCTGATCACCCACTTTAGCCACAGACTCACCAGCATAAAGTGCTCCACCAAACGCCACAGGACCTCCTTCCTTACCACTTCCATCAGACTCCACAACTCCTCTCTCGGTCACACACCCACACAATAATCTGCTACTTTACTGTGCAATTTCTTATTGGGTTTAAAATATTATCTTTATGAGCAATATCTTCTTATCATATGCAATATCATGCACAGTTGCCTTACTGGGTGCTAAATCATTGCATTACAGTATGTGCAATATTTTATTATTATTTTTATGTGCAATAGTCTTACCATGTGAAATATCACTACTTCTGTCAATACTACTGATATACTACTGATCTCTATTATGTGCAATAACATACTCCTAACCACCATTTGTCTTACTAGTAATTCACTTAACTATAAGTTATTCATCTATAGTATTTAAACCTCAGCATTTGTATATATTGCATAGTGTATTTCAGATTGAGAATTTCTGCAGTTTTTTATATTTATTTAGACTTTATTTAGACTCTGTTTTTCTGTGTCTCCATGTGTCTGTGCAGTAAGCAATTACCTCCAGGATCAGTAAAGTTTTCAGCTCTGATAATTAAGTTCTACCATACCATTGGCACCTTAGCTAAACTAGTGCCCATATTGGACCTCTTGCTCTCACTTTTGGCAATCCTGCTCGATAAGAATGTTCATTCGGAGAGGAAGAGAAGATGCTTGCCCTGGGTTAGGGGTAGAACCAGGGACAGACAAATGAGGCTTCCCACAGTTCAGCACCACCATTTTGGTTTCAGCTGCCATGTGTTTGTGTGCGTTTTCCATGTATATCACTCTTTAGCCATTGGTGTGATGTCATGTAGGCATTCCATCTTCATTTGGACAACAGGCTTAATAAACAATATATGAACAGTCATTACTCACCGCTGCCCTCTTAAGGTGTTATTAATGTACATATCTTACTCTCATTTTTAGCCATTCAGCTAAATGGCAATCAACACATGTTGATAATGTTTTGCTTGTTCAGACTGTTTCAATGGTTGACCTACTTATGACTACACCAGGACAGCCAGCAACCGATAAACCAGAACCATGAAGGACAGCGGAGTAGGGCTAAACAACAGGCCGCCCTCTGTCCTAACGCGCTCCTCTGAATCCTGTATTTGGGACGGTGGTGACACCATTCGCAGAATGCCAGTGTCAGCAGTGACAGAAAGGGTGATGTGATGGAGGTGGTGTGAGGTAGGGGGCATGTGGCCCCACCCGCACCCTTTCCTCTCGTTCGCTTTCTCCCCCCTCGGCACTATTCAAAAGCGCACAATGGTTGACACCTGTGTCCTTTCAGAGTGGTCACTGTTATTGTTTATGTGCTCGGCAGAGGGGAGGAAGAGGCCAGAGGTGCTGTGAAGCGGGCCAAAGCCATGCCCCCCCAACCCCCTACACTCTCTAATTAAGTCTCCTTGCCTGTGTCCAAACTCAAACCAAGAGTGTTATGCTGTCCCCGTGCTAAAGGACAACACAATCACTGCTAAACTGGACAGAAATTGTGCTGATGTAACATATTTTGTTCATAAACACATTTGATTTAACTTAATTCAATGCACAACAGTGGATGACTGACAGTCGAATGGTGGCTTATTTTGATTTAGGTTGTGGTTGTTGATGTTCTGGAACACTGAGGATATAATGAGGTACCAAAAACAATGGGGCTGAGTGTGTTTTTGAGTATCATTTTATGTGCTTTGCCTAACTTTCCAGCAGAGTAAATTCCTTGATCCATCACATCCACTCTTAAAGGACCCATACCCTACATTTTTTGCTATAATATTTTTTCACCCCATTTATTACATGCCAAAAATCATTCTAATTGTTATTATATTTTTACACTTTCCAACCTCTCTTTAACACTTTAACACCATAAAACAGACGCCGTTGTGCCTTTAAGGCTGATATATGTAAATAAGCTCTGCTCGGATTGGCTGTCTTGCATTGTGCCTTATTTAAAAAATCAATTGATGGGGCTAAACAGATACAAACTGAAGAGGCAGGTATCTGTAAATGTTTTTGGTTCTTGTGATATTACAAAAATATCTAATGCAGCACATCTAAGCTTAGTTTCCATAAATGGGCCATCTGGATTTTATTATATTTCAACTGTTGGAAAATTTGTTTCCCTTAAGAACCTTTTAGCTGATGGTTCCTTCAAAACCTCAGTCGACCAAATGACTCAACTGAAAGGTTCTTTAGAGAACCCTTTTAGACATTTTTGTTTTTAAGAGTACACACGTTTGAGCTTCACCCCTTTTTCACTGTCTCTCACTTTTTCGAAGGAGTATCAGAGAGTATGGGTGGCGAGGTGGGGGTTGGATGAATTCTTCTTTCTCTCTTTTTTTTCTCTCTCTCTCTCTCTCCTCTATAAAGGAGTGAAAGACCAATTAACAAAGGATAAGAAGTGAACCGTAAATACCCTCAACAAGGCCCAACAAGAACAAGAGCTCTCTCTCTCTCTTTCTCCCTCTCTCTCCCTCTCCCCCTCTTTCTCTCTCTCTCTCTCTCTCTCTCTCTCACACACACGCGCTTTCACTCTGCGTCTCTCCTCCCCTCCACCTCTCACAAAAAGAAGGCTCAGCGCGTACAAAGTGCCAATTAACACTGAATGTTTGCCCCTCGCACCTCCCTCGTCGAGCCGCTGACAGCGATGGTGTTTGGGTTAATACCAAAGGCCCGCAAAGAATTATAAATCTCCTCCTTCAGCCCCATCCCACCCCCATAGCACACACACACACACACACACACACATACACTCACATCACCCCCTCCCTCACTCTCCTACCCTCTCCTCCACAATCCCTTTATTTTGTTTCCAATGGGGTGGTTTTACAGTTCAGTGCACGTTCAAAGAGTGATATAAAATGACTTTCCAAAGAATGTTCGTTCAGAGAGGAGGAGAAGAGGCTTGCCCCGGGTTAGGGGTAGAACCAGGGGTGGGGCAACAACACCAGCTCTGGGGCAGACAGACAAGTGAGGCTTCCCACAGTTCAGCACCACCATTTTGGTTTCAGCTGCAATGTGTTTGTGTGTGTTTTCCATGAATGTCATTCTTTAGCCATGCATGTAATATCATGGAGGGATCCCATCTTCGTTTGGGCGTGTTCGGACAACAGGCTTGTCCTGATTGTAAATCTACGCTGACAATTAATTGCCATATCTATAATTGTAATTAACATTTCAATTACTTTTTATTTGTGTGGAGCTACTAAAAGCCACAAGTGGTTCCCTACTAGCAACAGACTCTGTGTGTGCTCAAATAAACAAACATTACTCACCGCTGCCCCCTCAAGGTGTTATTACTATACATTAAATCAACAAACATTACTCACCATCACCTTCTAAAGGTGTTGTTACTAAACAATAAATAAATATACATTCATTACTGCTATCCCCTAAAGGTGTTATTACCAAACATGAAATAAACAAACAGCACTAAATTCTGTTCAAGAGTTTTTAAAAAAGATAAAATAAACCAACTTTACTCACAGTCGCCATTTGAAGGTGTTGTTAGCAAACAATAAATAAACACACATTACTCATAGCGACCCTCTAATGTTGTTATTAACAAACATCACATACATAAACATTACTCACAGTCACTCTCTAAACGTGTTAACAAACACCAAATTAAACAGACAATACTCACCGCTGCCCTCTAAAGGTTTTATTAAACAACAATAAACAAACAAACAATACTCACCGCTGCCCTCTAAAGGTGTTATTAAACACCCTCAAATAAACAAACATGACTCACCACTGCCTTCTAAAGGTGTTATTAAAAAACATCAAATAAACAAACATGACTCACCGCTGCCCTCTAAAGCTTTTCTTACTAAACATCAATACACAAACAATACTCACCGCCGCCCTCTAAAGGTGTTATTAAAACACATCAAATAAACAAACATGACTCACTTTTGCCCACTAAAAGTGTTCTTACCAATCATCAAATACACAAACATTACTCACTGCTGCCCTCTAAAGGCAAAACCTTTTACAGCAAAACTTTGCTAACATTTTAGTTTGTTTTTGTAGGACCCCTAGGAACTCAAGTTTCAAAATGGCTGCTATGTAATTAAACAGGTTCCAGGGGAACATGCCTTTGGTCAGCTTCTCATATTTCAATAACAATAATCTGTGATTTTCTACAGCAGTTGGACATATATTTCTCCAAAAGACACTTTTAAAGCAATTAAAGTACATTTTTAAATTGTGTGTGTGTGTTTATGAATCATAAAATTCCCACCTTTATTATTTTAGTCAGTGTCTAGGTTGCGCTAACAAATCACCATTTAAACTATATCAGTAACTCA
The DNA here is from genome assembly GCA_037974405.1 of Brachyalestes nurse. Classification (NCBI taxonomy): domain Eukaryota; kingdom Metazoa; phylum Chordata; class Actinopteri; order Characiformes; family Alestidae; genus Brachyalestes; species Brachyalestes nurse. The sequence goes on from JBBPCY010000037.1 coordinate 10,955,938, forward strand.
GTGAACACTAGCCAGGCTACAGTTGACACAGCGCTACCCCACCCCCCCTTTGACATCTGCTTTACAATTTTTTGTTAATTGAACTTCAAATAATGTTTAAATAATTTAAAAGAAATTTTTATGTTAACTCATTTAAAGTTCACTCAATACAATTAAGACTTTTATTATTTTTACAAAGCATTCATTCAAGATGTTTTTTTTTGTGACATCAGAAATATGTCATGCAAATTGAATATATTGGGTTTAATTGTACTGACCTCTTTGTAGTCATTTCATTCTCTTTTACCTAGTCACATTCATTGTGATGCATTTTGTCTTTATGTATTTAGTTAGAAAGCACATCTGGAAGATTTTTCACACCCACTACAGCTAACATCTGAGTGATGCCATAAAAGTACCCTCCTGTTTCCCTGTAGAACTATGATTGAGAAAGAGATTTGTGCATGTGAAGAACCTTTCTAGAACCTCAATATAATGACACAACCATTAAAACAGAACCTTTACGTTAAGTGAAGGTCTTCTAAAAGGTTCTTCACATTATCTCAATAGAGTGTCTCTTTTTCGGATTCCCCTTTTGAGTCTTGGTTCCTCCTGAGGTTTCTTCCTCCAGCTGGGGGAGTTTTTCCTCGCCTCTGTCACTTTTGGTTTACTCACTAGAGGCTTTGACCTGGACTCTGTAAAGCTGCTTTGTGAGAACATGGTTGTAAAAAGCACTAAATGAATAAAATTGAATTGAATTGCACAACATGCACAAAACGTTTTAGCAAACATAGCAAATTACCAGCACCAATCATAACCTTCTCTAGAACACCCGACTTTTTTTTTCTCAGTATGAAATCTGTATTACTGCTGTCAGAATCAAACATCATCCAAAAAAGTTGGTAAAAATGGAAAAAAAAAACTTCAAATAATGAATTAGAATATGCCGTTATAAGTTGCCGTTATAAGTTGTTGCTTTCCTGATAGTGGCAGTGTATATATTTTTCTATATAGTGTTTGTTTACAGTCAGTGATGATACATAAACAGACGTAAACACATACAAATCTTAGGCTGAAACCCCACAAACTAAAACGTGTTGAAGTGCTGTCTTCTGGCAGAGCTGAAGCAGCCAAGGCTAGTTTGAATCGTTTATCAAAGGGCCGGCAGTGACACGGTTGTTTTTCCTCCCCTACTTCTGCCCATAAATCAGCGCGCTGAATAAAGGAGCGGGGAAGGCAGAGGGTGAGAGGGGTTAAACCCTCGGAGACACGCGCACCCTCTTTTCTGTCTGAGGAATCCTCCTGACCCCGAAAGCTGCTTCAGGATCAGTCATGCTGTCCCAGGCCTGGTGATAAAGATCACAAAAGAACACTTTCCTGATAGCCGCAGATCCAATGGCACATTATTACCAGGGCCTTGGCTGAGCCTGCGGAGACACCTGGATGACCCTGATTGTAATGATGGATTTGGAAACCGGGGAGGCTTCACTGGTTAATAAACTGCATCAGATACTGTGCAAATTTATAGTCAGTCAAGTTGCACATGCAGAGTTCTGAAATCTGATTGGCTGAATGTTATTAAATCCTTTGAAAAATTATTTACATACACACACGAGACAAATGAATTTGGTATCAATGCGCCTTAAAGTTATTGTCCTGTTCATGAAATAACTTTTGACCAGTATGTTGCTCGGCAACCAGCTGTTAAGAAACTGCTTTGCTTTGTTGAAGAACTGTTGATTTCTGTGGTGTATTTTACCATATTGTGGTCAGTTACCAATGACACCAATTCAGGTCATGCCTTGAAACATCTCTTGGAAAAATCACTGTAATATACGGCCTCAGGTGGTGTATTGTTTTATTCCCTAATGCTTGGGTGTCTTTTGAAGCACTTAGCTTCTAAGGAAGATCAGCTTTGGATATTTTGATCATCCAAAGAACTGAAACAGCATCAGTCTCTTTGCATTGATCTTACATTTATCCAGTAATTCAACAGCATTCACTTATGGTAGAGTACCTGTTGGGCTGTTGATTTAACAGCATTTATTCAATGATCAGTATTCAGTATTCGGTGTTCAGTATTTATCAAATATATGACTTGCTTTAAGCAGACTTTCCAGTTCAGAGCACTTTACAGTGGTAGACAACATACCTGGGGACTTTTACTCCTACATGGCAGGGCTGCCTGAGAGGAATTGAGCCTCTAGTGGTCCGTATATAATGAGTTGTCAAGCACAAATTTGACCAATGTAAGCTGTCAAATTAATATTGTTTCAGTGGGAGTTTGCTATTTGGGTTAGACCTCATACTGAAAAGACACCACGTCTGAAGACAATTACTTAAATGTTTAGGGCTGGTTGACAGCCGAATCCTCTGCTAAGATGGGTACCCCCTGAACTCCTCTAGGCCGGACTCTCTCCATGTCTAGAGCACTGTTGTTCAGTTTGAGCGCAAATCCGACACCTATTTTTTTCCCAAATGTGTCAACCAGTTCTTTCTACCTCACTTTCTGTGGTTGGTAATGGAGTAACATAGACTTCTGTTATTTCAGTAACTCTGTCACATTTGGGCTGTGCCCGTTCAGGAGAGAGGAGGCACAGATGCAGATTCCCAAGATGTTAGTGGTTTTATTGAATATAAAACAAAGAGGCACGAGGGCCAAACTCAAAACAAAGCCTAACTCCTAAACAGACACAACTCAGAGGTAAAGGTGATGGTGAACAGACAATGAGAACTGAAACAGACACACTATATATACACAAGTGCATTAACCAAAGACCAGTGAAACTTAAACGTGATTATGACTTAATCCCTGATCGGCTGAGAACCCTTATCCCTAATGCCGACCAGGGAAGAGACCCTACGCAGTGTCAACACAAAAGTCCCCGCCAGTTCAGTCCGGTGCTGACCCCTAATGGCCACTGACCAGGGACGTTATAAACTGATTATTCCCGATCTTCAAAAGGCTGAAGAGTCAAGACCACATCCCTACCTTATATACAGAATGTTTTTTTTACTGATACATCAAACTCCAGATAAAAGCAAATCTGTAGAGGACTAAAATGTCATATAAGTCTGTTATCACTGAGCATAAGCTTATATATTAGTAAATCAACAAAATGTCATTTGCTTGTAATGTGGAATACACCACATTAACAATAAACAAAAACAGAATGCTTTTTGAAAAACAAAGTGTCCCCAAACTTTAGATGCAGACCGTTTTTGGTTCAACAGGACCAGATGAGAAACGCTGTCCTGCCTGGATGTAGTCTTCTATAGCATTAGAGAGAGAGGGAGAGAGAGAGAGAGAGAGAGAGATAAAGAGAAAGGCCAGTCAACAAAGTAATGCACGGCAGAGGTGCAGGGGCCGAACAAAGGTCAACTAGAGGACAAAAAGGAAGTGTATGTCAAAAGAGAGCATTGGGCACTTTGGAGAATGGACAGAGCAGAAAAGCTGAATGGCTAAATGGCTGTAAGCTGAATAGGCAGATAGGTGTAAATATGCTGGCATTCAGAATATCCCAAAGGCAGTTCATTCAGGTCTAAGCATTTGCTGCTAAGTTTCCTCTTATAGATCAGATGGACTGTAGTATATTTGTATATTAACATACAGTGTTCAGTATGACACATAATAAAGTGTTTTGGCCTTTCATGGTTTTTGAAATTCCACACCTGTAGCTCAGTGCAGAAATTGTGCCAAAATATGGGCTGTAAACATTTGGTTTCGATGCTACATTTACACTTGTCAGTGGAAGAGGAGCGGTTTCATTACAATGTGAATTTAATGTCATTTTTTGTTCTGCTAAAAACCTTTTTTCAAAAACCTGTTGATAAAGGATGTAAATGGAGTGTAAATGCAATTCATTATGTAAGAAACAACACAGTTAATTATATGAATACATAATTACATTTAAATAATATGAGAAAACCTACATGATGAGACGATGAGGGATGACTTTGCTGGTCTGTGTGTTTTAATATAGCTGCTGTACTAAGCTGTGTGAATGTAAAGCCAACAGGGGAAATCAGCTTTAGCTTGCAGCACATCAGCATGCATCACCATTCACCTCCCGTCCATCTACTGCCCACAAACAGCCTCCTCACTGGGCAATAATGCACTAGAAGACGTTTATACAGCCTGACTCAACTTCGTTTATTGGCTCACACAATAGCTCAATATGATGGCGGTTAAATTGCCCTGTTTTTTTTTGAGGTGAAGATGGCATAGCACCTCACACACACGCACACACACAGGCACACACACACACATACACGCAAACACATTTAAAGCAGCTTCAGTGGAAGCGATTACATCTAAGATTCACCATCTGGGAGCGATTGCCTTAAAAGACGAGTTTCAAAGCAGATGAAGATGACAGAGCGAAAAGTAATTGTACGGGATTCGCCAATCTGGTATCCCATTCACATCTTGTTTTCATGGCCCCTGACCCCCCGCGTTCATGCATTTATTCATGCGTCCTCTCTGACTCGCACACAAAGCTGTTTCTCATATTGTTTCACCATCCACTGTGACAAACAACTGCACTATTGACTTGGGATTCCATTCTGTATGTGTCTTAATTACAGTTTGGATGCACTCTAAACCATTTTGCATTGTTATTGTCTCTTGGCTTGAACATATCGAACCTTATCCATCATGTATAGGTTCTTCACCTCAGGCTTCCACACTGTTCAGCTCTCAGAGAGGTTATCGTAAAGAATCGCTCCAAAATGTGGGCACCTGTATTTTAAAGAGTATATTTCATAGTAAACGAAAAATGAAAGGTGTTTTTTGGATTGATGCCATAGAACCACTTTTGGCCCCCCTAAAACACCTCTTAGTGAATAGTTCCATTATCAGCCATTTATGTAACGGAGATCAGCAAAAATCCTCCAAAATCAAAGGTTCAGTACCAGTTAAACCACACATCTAACCCCAGTCCTGGATGGGGAGTGTCCAGCAAAGTATAGTAGTTCCCCTCCACAAACACATTGACTAAATCTAGTAATTAACAGGTGAGTCTAATTAGGTGTGTTTCACCAAACTTTGCTCGGCACCCCACCTTAGCCCAAAACCAAACAAGCTCATATAGCTAATTTCCCCTGCTTTGTTAATAGGAGTCTGATGTAGTATATAAGTATTATTTCAGAATGTTCTCTCTGCATGAAAATGAGCTGCAAAAACATGATGAATGTCTTGATTGTGTGATGTCATAAAAAAACTATTCACCTTCATAATAAGTCTAATCGGGTGGTGGTGGTGGCATAGTGGGTACCAAAAGGTCATGGGTTTGAATCCTACCTTCAGCATAGCACCACTGGGTTCCTGAGCAAGACCCTTAACCCCAAGTTGCTCCAGGG
>JBBPCY010000037.1:10962257-11003280 GCA_037974405.1 Brachyalestes nurse
CTCCGGACCAAGAGATCATGGGTTCGAATCCTACCTTCAGCACCACCACTAGGTTCCTGAGCAAGACCCTTAACCCCAAGTTGCTCCAGGGAGACTGTACCCTGTAGTTAGGGAATGGAAGTCGCTTTGGATAAAAAAGCGTCTGGTAAATGCCATGAATGTAAATGTAAATGTTATCAGCCTACAGAAGCTTAGCATTGCCCATTTAAGCTGAAGTTATAAGGAATGTTTCATCCTGGCCTGTTTTCTGAATGCAGCACAATAAAAGACAACCAATCAAAACAAACGTCATTTACATAAAGATGCAGTAACAATGTTTATTCATGAGAGATTGAACATTTGTTGTTTAAACATGAATTATGACTGTGATGCCTTGGTAATAATAATTTAAAAAACACATAAAAGGCTATGGATAACAAAACTACAAATACTGAAAAGGCCGGGCTGAACAGGGATCCGCAACAGTTTCACGGCTCTATCTATTACACAATAGATGTTTTTCCTTTTGCTGTTGAAAAGAACTGCCAGTAGTAAGGCCTATCCTGGGCTTCTTATCTTTCAGAAGCATATAAAAGCAGTAGAACATAGAACAAGGTTTTGTGTTATCAGGAATAACATCATGGCTCAAAAACATTTGGTCATAATCATGAACCACTGTCCTGAAGTCACCCTCCTTCTTAATTAGATTCAAAGATTCAAAGATTCAAGATTCAAAGCGTTTATTGTCATATGTACAGAAGAAATTGCATTTCTTTGTGCAATGAAATGCCATAGAACCTGTGCTGTCCACATATAAATGCCGAGTTTAGGTTAAGAGAGTTATATAAAATAAAAATAAAAATAGAAAAAAATTGTTAATTATTCCGAAATTCTGTCAAATCTATGGAATTCCCCTCTGCCAATAATACACCTGGTTAGACTTTTAAAATGTGAAGTTATTACAAACTAGAAAAGATACATGTTCACTTACATTTTGTTATATTTTGCAAAGCTAGGACATCCCCAAACTTTTGACAAGCATCAAACAGATAAAATGTGAATGGCTGAGCCATGTGCATACATAAAACAGATCAAAATGTGATTGGTTGGGCCTCATACATACATGAAATAGATCAAAATGTGATTGCCAGAGCCACATTCATACATAGAATAGATCAAAATGTGATTGGTTGATCCACAGACATTATGTTGCACAATGTTGTTCATGCAATAATCTGATATCCTCTTGGTAGCTACTTTAGCATTCAGTGCAAAACTAAGAGCAAAACTTCAGACCCCAAAACATGACACAGCTGATTGATTGGCTGGAGGGGGAAAATATGAGAGGTTTTTCAATGTTTCTTTAACAATAACAGGGTTACTGTAATCCACAGCATATCATGGTTTATTGATTAAGGTCGTTTCTCGTAATGTGGCATGACTGGACAGGACATAGCTGTGTTGTTTGATGGCAGCACCCCCCCACACACACCTCTTTTGCAGCCCTTCTCTGGGCCCCCTCTTGGTCCTCTCTCTCTCCTCGTGTCCCCTGGTGCCCCCCTCCCCTCACAGCTTGCTATGACCCATCCCGCACCTCCCAGGGCCCACAACAGACGCGGGGTGTGTGAAGAAGGTCAACAGTTCAGCGTGCTGTGCCTGAGCGTTTCGCCTGATCTACTGTTGCCATTCAGGGCAGGTTCAAACACAGTGCAGAGCTGGCACCAGCACCAACACTGGGGGCAAGGGGGTGGGGAGGGGAGGGGTGGGGGAGTGGCAGAGAGACCCAGCACAGACAGAGAAAGAGAGAGAGAGAAAGAGGGAGAGAGAGAGAGATGTACTTGGTTGCTGATTATGCACCGCTAATTGCTGTGGCCTTTTCTTTGTCTTCCCTTTTCTTAAAGCGATTTAACAGCCGTTTTCAACAGAATATCTATCAGTCAACTCTATATCTAGATCAACTACAACAAATTCAACTGTCCCTATTTTTCAGATGATAAATTCTGTAAGTAAATGTCATTTTTTAAATATTTAATTTCACCTAAAATGTTTGAGATGAGGCAGACATAAGAGAAGGGCTTAGCAGAATTTTTCTTTTGAAGGTTCGTCGAGCTTTTCAAACACTAGAGCAACTTTGGTTACTTTCTCCTTATCTTAGATTTTCTGGTATCCGTGAAAATCAGGTGATGTCTGTGAAAGCTCCACCCACATCACTAAACTATGTATTAACACAAATTCTTCCCTATAAACACTAATCTCATCCTTAAGACAAAGAATTATGCTGTTTTATGCTGACCCTCCCTCTCTCCCCATCACCCGATACTATGCTGGCATCTGGAAGCTCAGCAGTTTTTTTTTAACTTTTTCCCCAGCAAGCGCTACTGTGCCCACCCACACAACCCACCCACCAGAAGCTTGTCTATTTTGCTCGATTTTTGTGCAGCTATCCATGACAAGTAACATTGAGTTGTTCTATGACATTTGCACTTTTTCAGATTTTTTCCCCCAGATTTAAAAAAAAAAAATCAAAAGATCTTCAGAATTTTTTCTACAGCCTCCTTAGTGAAGTGTTAGCGGATGTAACAGAATTGGCGGTCAGTGTTCTCCTGTAAGTGTGTTGAGTGGTCAAATTATGTTGCATTTGCAGCAAATCTTGTTGCATTTGAATATATGCTGTGTGTGACATCATGTGTTTTGGAGGTAGCATGTGCTAGCCTTCACCCTAGAGGGAGACCTAGCTACTTACTAGAGAGTGAGAATTGGACCGGACTAATTTTGAAAGAAAACTTGGGGGGATGGGGGGCATAGTTCAGATACCAAAAGCTTGTTTCCATTTTCTATGTGATTTTTCTTATGTTCCTCAGTGTCTAATTGCCACCATATGATGACCTCCACTGCGCCCCTGAGGAGAGGCCTCAAGATCCAAGGCTTTCAGCACACTGTACTGATCTACTATCACAGGGACAAAGAAAAACTCTTGCAATGTATTCATTGTCTCAATCTTTACTGAATGTTCGATTCAAAGTGCCATTTTTCAAACGTAGCCTTGAAGATATGAGTAGAACTTGCTGAAAGCGTGTACGTGGTGAATGTGTGTGTGCATGTGTGTGTGTGTGTGTGCGCGTAAATCCAGAGCTAACAGCTCAGCAACTGTGAAAATATGTGTGAGAGAAAGGAGCAGCAGTAGAGCAGATGTGAAAATGGGAACATGGCCAACTCGAGCCCCTCTGTAGACCACGGCCTTCATCTCAGGAGAACACAAAGGAAAGGTGGGGGAGACAATGAAAGCGAAAGAAAAAATCAGCAAGAAGGAGAGGAGGACTTTCATCTGCTCGCTTTCCTCTGTTGTTCCATTATTGCCTCACTAATCCTAGCCAAGGCCTTCCTCAGCAGTTCATTAGCCTCTCTTGAGCTCTGCACTTAAAGATGAAGATCAAGATCACAATCAAGATGAAGGCTTTTGTCATTCCATCCCACTTTACAGTGGAAGGAAACACTGCTGCTTCAGGGCTTCATTGAAACACACAAGACAGTGCTAGGATTTAGTGCACAATTAAAGTGACAAAGACACAGGCTCCACATAATACACTACTTAGAAAGCAATACATACAAAACAATGCAAAAGGAGGTAGGGATGTTACCAATCTGCTGCCCAGTAAGATTCTGCAATAAATCAATCCTCAGATGGATGCATGAAAGGATGGAAACGTGAGTGGAGGGATGGATAGAGGAAGAATAAACATATAGATGGACAGACAGACAATGGATAGACGCATGGATCCAGGGATGATGAATGAATGGCCAGATGGATGGATGCATGGATGGATGGATGGATGGATGGATGGATATAGCACCAACCTGCCTGGATTGGCCCATTGCCATCTTCCACCAATCAGTGGGTGGATGGGTGTTTGAGTGACGCAGGGCTGTGCAGATGGCCAGCAGACTCAGTTCCAGACAGACCCTTCAGACACCATCAGGAGGGAGAAAGACAGCCCCACCAGGATGAATCTCCATGGCCAAGTGGAAATTACTTCCATCCACCACCACCCCAGCAGCTACATCACACAAAGTCTGTCTGTGTGTGCACCACAGCCTTGTTTTTCCATCAACACTGGACTGCTGAACAGGTCACTGGTCATCCGAGTGCACCTTCAGCTGTGTTTTCCGAAGTGCATGTGGTGTGTGTGTGTGGTGGGGTGGGGGGATGGGGTTTGAGCAAGGCTGCGCTCCATGTCGCCTGGAAACCTGCTGTTTACGGTCTGATTATTTAAGTTTGAGGGCTGATGAAAACTTAGTCATATGGACATAAGCATAGCTATAAAATATCATATCGTTAAAATTATGCTCGGCACAGAGTTGTGCTTTCCAACCTGCTTGTTGAATGACGGAGTAATGGCTTATAGAAAAACCTCACTGAAAGACACTCAGCTGGATAACTGAGGGTAGTACTGACAGCTTTTGGAAATGTGAGCATATATTTGGACCAGTCAGTCCATGTTTCAGTGACGCCATGAGCTGAAAATCATTGTGACTCATACTACTGCAAGAAAAGAATGTCTGATTCCTTTCGTCCTGGTTCCAGTACTTGAGGTGGAAAGATCATGCAGCATTAAGCACTGATTTGGTTTGATCACGTCTGATGTCCAATAACAGACTTTGTGGTAACATCTTACTGTAGCAGAACTGGCAAAGATATTCATACCTGTCAGCAGTGGAAAATATTTAGGTAATTGTAGTATTGTACTTCTTTTGGAGGATTTGTACTTTACTGAAGTATTATTGAAATAGATTACTCGTACATGTATTCAATTAAAATTTCAAGTGAAAAAAAATCACCTGTTCAAATTACTCGTTATAAATAAAAGGCCTTTTCTCTTTATTTCTTGGCATTTGGTCAAGTTGCTTTGCTTTAATATTTAACGTCTGTATTACAACATCCAACAAAATTCACATTAGTGAACTTACTGACAGATGAAGCAAATAAAATTTTTTATCTTGTTACAATGCAATCTGTCAAGGGGTGATATATATTAGGCAACAGCTGAACTGTCAGTTTTTGAAGTTGATGTGTTGGAAGCAGGACAAATGGCCAAGCTTGAGGATCTGAGGGATTTGACAAGGGTGTAATTGTCATGGCTAGACAACTGGGTCAGAACATCTCCAAAACAGCAGGTTCTGTGGGATGTAACAAGTATGTAGTGGTTAGTACCTAACAAATGTGGTCCAAGAAAAGATAAAAGGGTCATGGGCAGCCGAGGCCCACTTAGGCATGTGAGGAGAAAAGGCTAACTTGTGTGGTCTAGGATGTGCTTGACAGACAGATCCATGGAGGCTCCACCTCACTACTTACAGGACATAAAGCATCTACTGTTAATGCCTTAGTGCCAGATACGACTTCACACCTTCAGAGGACTTATGTGGTCCATACCTTAAAGGGTCAGAGTTGTTTTGGTGGCACAAGAGAGGCCTGCACAATATCAGGGAGGTAATATTATGGCTGGTCAGTGTTTGTTTGGCTCCATTAGTCGATTCACATCTACTAGCACTCGCATAACTGTTTTTTCCAGAACTCCTTTACTTTCTCTGTTACTTTTATTATTCTCTGTATAATTATTCACAAGACTTTTTTAGCTCATACTGTCACAGAAACATGGACTTAGTGCCTCAAATCGAAGCTAACATTTCCAGAAGCCATCACTGACACTTTGAGTTGTAGGGACTGAACACAGACTGACTGTGATGATATTACAGGCTTACTCCATGTCATTCTCTTAATGACACATGTTTTTTGACCGTTCCAACATTATCCATAAATGGTCAAGATAGATATTCAAGAAACTGCACTCCCGTTGATATTATTGCAAATCTGCAGAACGTAATGGTCTTCTGACTTGTCGAGCTGGTGAGCACGACCTACATGGACGTTTGTTGCGTGTAGCAGGCTGGAAAGTTTCTTGCTGGAACTTTGCGTGAAGAGACATAAAGCAGCAGCCGCCAGATCTTTATGCATGCTCTAGATACTGCAGTTTCCTCCTCAGTAGTGCCGCTCTTTTTCAGACAGAGCATTTGGAGGAGAAGCCTTCAAGCAGCATCTGCACTCTTCAAATGGACCAGATGTGCCTTTGGCTCCACGGCCAAGTCTTTTAGCAACAGCGGAACAAGCCCGCTGCCTCCCCAGGGGAGACTCGCATAATAGCACAACTGTTTCAGGCAACAGGTAGCAATCCCTCCTTCCCTGCGCGCACACACACACACACACACACACACACACACACACACACACACATACACATACACACACCTCCTTGCCACAAGAAAAGATGGAAGCCTTCTGAACAGTGAAATTCACCTGAACAAAGCATCATATGAGCTTTATGACTTTTAAAGCTCATATAATGCTTTGTTCAGATGAATTTCACTGTTTCAGGCAACAGGTAGCCCTCCCTCCTTCCCTGCACACACACACATACACACACACACGGACAGACACACACACACCTCCTTGCCACAAGAAAAGATGGAAGTCTTTTGAATGGTGAAATTCACCTGAACAAAGCATCATATGAGTTTTATGACTTTTAAAGCAGGATTCTTTTGAAAGTATATTTTGGTAATTTCCTTGCTCAACTTCACTTGGGAGACAGTGATGCACTGTCAGCTAACAATGAGAGGGTTCTAGGTTCAGTTCCTGGCTCTGTAGAACATCCTTTCGTTCTAAATATTCCTCCAATTCTGTATAGGCTTCTGCTGGGAGATGCAGTTTCCTCCCACAGTCTAAAGCCATGTACATCAAGAGATGCTAAATTGCTTGATGGTCTGAATGTGTGTTTGTGCTTGTGTCTGTCCTGGCCTGGAAACCCTGATCAGAAATGAATGAAAGAAATCAGCTTGGTTCAGTTCAAGGTTGCCAGGTTTAGTGTCCTGCAAGCTTGCAGCGGAAGAACCTTGTCTCAAAATATTTCGGCCATGCCAACAATAAATGTAAGAAAGTAGCTTGATATACAATGTAAGAAAGTAGCTTGATGAACGACTAATGACTTAAATTCGTTACTACCTATTTCTTTAACATTATCTGGCAGTATGGTCAAGAGTGGTGGAAGAGTGGTAAATCTAAATAAAACGTTTTTTCCTTCCATTTTTGCCATAGTGTAGTCTTTTTTTGTCATACTAAAAATAAATTTTTCCTTCTTTAGTTTAGCACAGGTGCTACATAGTGCGTCCTAAATGACAACCAAGTTTGTGGCTTCTTAATGAAGAGCTGGATGTGGTTTGAGTAGATTAAACGATTTGGTGATGCATAAAAAAAAAAAAAACAGCTTGATTGATTATTGACAGCACTAAGCTGAAGAAGGAGAAAATGTTATCAGACATATCTTGGCTGATTGATATGTGGCGTAGGTAAAACAGTAAATCTGATTTCTATTCTAACATATCTACTCTTCATACAGCACTAAACAGACTTAAACACCAGCGGGTGACATGGATTCAAGTAATGCATAAGGCTCCTAAATTATGCAATAAATGACCAGAATTTCTTATCTCTTCAACTCTGGTCTCTACTCCTGTAGAGCACAGCTTAACACCTAACTCTTCTCTCAATGTTTTTTCTCTCCTCTCTACACTCACTATTGGTGATGTTGTCCTGTTGGTAAGTTTATTCCCCATAAAAATCTAATCCTCACCAAGGTAGGATAAAATCTGGTGAGTTGATGCCCCCTTTGCAACTATAACAGCTTCTATTCTTCTTGGAAGACTTTCCACAAGAGTTTCTGTGGGAATGTGTGCCCACTCATTCTGTAGAGCATTTATGAGGTCAGACACTGATGGCCTGGCTTGCAATCTCCATTCCAGTTTATCCTGAAGGTGTTGGATGGGGTTGAGGTCAGGGCTCTGTGCGGGCCAGTCAAGTTCTTCCACACCAAACTCTTTTGTCCTTTTGTATTTTTTCATTACCGTTTCATAATACAAGCTGAACTCCCAGGGGCAAGGATCTGGGCAAAACCGGTCTTTTGTTGAACTAGGTGGGATAGCATTGGTTGAAATGGCTGATTGTCATCCTCTAAAAGATCAATGGGAAATCCTGAGCCAGTCAAGCACAACGCTAAGGATTAATGGCTACTCATTGTATCTGCAATGTGCCTGGTCACTGGTCTTAAGACCTGTTAGTCAGTTACTACAATGAAATTAATTGGAATTGGAATTTAGGCCCAGATACAGATCCTCACAAATCCTCACAAATTTGCCCTAGAGGTGAAAAGCTGCTGCATCTAACAGCCATAGCTGAAGCAAATTGCAAGGGTAAACATGTATATTGTAAATATGCTGCTTTGAAAGCATCTGTATTGGGCTAGAATGCCTGTTGCATTCTAATGTGGCCTTTACTTTCAAATGACTGGACCTTGTACGTGTAACCCAAGCTAGAAAAGCCCTAATGCTACTAGAAAGCAACCATATTTTAAACTGGTCAGCTTGTTAAATTAATTCCTGATCAAGTCTTTACACCTTAACCCTGGAATCTGAGTGGAATTATTCTTGTTAGCTTTAAAAAAACCCAGGCCAAAAGTGCAGTGAACTGCTGTGTCTAACAGAACTGTAGTTGTGTTAATGTTGAAAAAAAGAATGCCTGTTATACCTATCCGCTATACTTTTGTTGGAAAGCCTCTGTTGTTATTGCAGTATTTTAAACCGGCCAGCCTGCAATAGTAATTCCTGAGGCCGTCTTTACACTTTAACACAAATCTTTCTTCATTATGTAGGCTGAATTATTCTTATTGCTTTAAACAGGTATGGGCCAGGAGAAGCCCCCAAGACAAACAAAGAGAGAAGAACAAAGAAGGTGAGAGGAAGCTCGAGCCCATGCTGACAGACTCTGACTCGTCTTTCAACCGGCTGTGTGTGTGCAGCACTCTCCTTTCAAAGGCGCGCTAGGTCTTACTGAAAGATGGGTAACACCGTTAGAACACCAAACAGCCCTCCAGGTCACCACCTAGAAGTTTGGTGGTCTGGTAGCGAGTTCCAAAGAAGGCCAGATAACTCATATTGGATATGTCTATGTTCCAAGCAAATAAAACTGTAACATTTTTCTTAAAAACATTAACTTTGCCAAAAAAACCTAAATGAATGACGATTCTACGCAGCAGAGTAGAACTTCAGTAGTGCTTCAAGACCTGGTCTGCCTAGTCTACGATGTCCAATCACTGATTTCAGTTTTTTTTTTTCATCCCACATGCCACAGAGAGGCCAGTTTACTCACTCTGTTTTTTTCTTTCCCTCTCTTTTTTTGTTTTGGTTTCCTCCAACCAAACTGCAGGTCTTCAGTCAGAGCCTTTGCTTTGACAGGTGAAGATCAACCAGAGCCATCGCTATTGGCCACCGTGTAGGCCTGAAAGGCTAAGGTCAGAACGGGGTCACCGGCAGCTTCGTCATTCTATACCCATTCAATAATATGCCCAGCCCCCTCTGGGTCAGAGGTCGCACACAACATACCTAACCCTCCGGAAAGTTCTCCAAAGCAGTGGCTCAGGATCACCAAAGCGCGCTCACATTCACAAAAAGGCCCAATAACAACAACGGCTTAAAGCCTGCTGAAAGGGAAATTGAACTTGTCAAAGGAAGAGATATTGGTTAGCCGTGCCAATATTGTCCCTCTGTATCTCTCTCTCCCTCTCTCTCTCTTTCACTCTCTCTCATGTTTGCAGTGGAGGGCACCTCGGTTTCGCCTTCATTTCGCACATTAAGAGAATTTAACTTCAACAACTCAGTCAGTTGAATGCAAGCCATAGTCAGGCCTAACTCTTAAAAGGATATAACAGAGTGAGCACTCAGACTTTCATTAGCAATCATCATAATGCCAGTTGAGGCTGTCACTGAGGGAAACATGCAGTGGAGACAGTAAAGTATACTTAACGAGGCCGTACTAAACGCCAAGCTTTTAACTGCAATTAAGACTTAATGCTTTGCACATGGGTGGAAGCACATCATTCTGCCAAGCTACCTCATCCCAGGGCCTCACTGACCAGTTTTTACAGCAGCCACAGCAAACCAAGTGTGACCAACTGCCCGTATTTTCAATAGCAGAACTCTTGCATGGAATATAATTGTTTCGCTTTGACCTTTCAAACGCCACCCATTTCCTTTCACTAACTCAATTAGTTATTTCAAAATTGTGACAGCTTCACATTTTAATTCACTCTACGATGGGATTTCTCGGTTCTGCTGTTGCAACTGCTTTGAAATCATCGCTGTTGCAAGGAAATCTTTGGTAAGGTTATAGTAGGAGGGGAACACTCTCTTAAAGGGCTCATATCATGGAAAAACCAAAATGTAATTGCTTTTTTCATGTGAACACTGTTAAAGTTTTAGAACGAACCATTCACTCCTCAGGCTAACATACACACTACAACATATAAAGAACATTAAGCTACAAAAAAAGTTGGGAAATTGTCAAACTAAAATGATTTTGACTGGTACAAAAAACTATACTAACGTTATTAGCGGTGAAATATGACAAATGTATTGGTCCACAGTGGAACACCTCTCATGATGCTAAAATTAACTATAAATATTGTTGCAGCACCAAATATACTGTTATAGGTGATGTACTGCACACCACTAAACGTAGTTAAAAGGTTAAATGTATTGTTGGAGGGAAGAAAGTGCTTGAACTTTAGTATTCCTTGAACTCAGCATTACCTGCGTCTGCCTCAGGCCCTGTCGTGACATTGGTCCGCTTATGACCCTTCAGAGGAAGACTTGGGTTAAAAACCAACAAATCCCATCTTCTTCTTCTTCTTTTGCACCCTCCTGGGCTCGCACCGGACCCCCACCCTCCCCCCACCTAGCACAAACACTCTCTGAAAAGTGTTTGAGAATTTCTCTCGGGAGACGGACGCAGATAATTGGTCACAGATTTTTTTTCAGGAAACAAAGAGATCTCCTATTCAGGCTGATGCAGCTGTCCCATTCACAGGCCTGTGGTGCTGCACCCCGCTAACTGGCCTCCAGCGCAGCTTCACCCTGCAGCCTCTCCCACTGACCGTACCTTCCCCTCAAACACAGCCCCATTCACTGCCCCTTTGGAGGCATCCCCTCCCCTGGCCCTGACCCTCTCCCACCCCCAGGATCCCTCCAGTTCAATAGAATGCCCAAAGCCGTTATTAGTCCTGCCTTTGATTTTGGGGCAGTCATCAATTAGAGGCCTGTGGGCCACTCTGGGACGCGCACCTGTTGGACGAGCCACATTTCGATCGATGGTCATCACTGACAAGGGTCATTTTAGCTTGATTATATCTTGGTGGAGGAATGACTTTCTTGTCAAGGGTTCATGAGACATTAGGGAATAGTTAAAGATGATCCAATATGTTAAAGCTGCCAGGCTTTAAATAAAGAGGTTAGGGTTATTAAGAGAGAAGCGAGGAGAGGAACCAGTGTGTAGAAACATTTTGTCTAAAATTCTACACTAAAATGATCAGCATTAGTGTCTGTGAAATACTGAATTAAAGAGAAAAATAGCAGTCATTTTTAATGTCAGTAACATATTCTTGAACTTTATATTCAGTATAACCTGCGTCTTCCTTAAGCTCCAAGATAACCAATTTTTTAAACTATTTTTTTAATTAATAAAATCAATTAAATACTCATTGACCAACATTTTCAAAGTCATATTAGTACACCACTTTCATAGCAGATAAATGTGTGGATAATTAAGGATAAATAAGTCCTTAATATCCTTATCATGCACATTTCTGAAATGAAAGACTAAAATGGCATTTAAACATTTTTAAGATTCTAAGATACAAATTATGTAGTTTATCTGTTTTTAATTCATTGTTTTTGTGATGCCATGACATTTTTGGAACTCGTTTTTGAATGAGGTATGAGACACAACAACCTGTCAGATTTACACACATCAGTCTTATAGACACAGTAAGAAAAACCTGTTTAATTGTACGGGATAAAGAGAGGAGTGGAAAATGACAAAAAATAATTTATTACTGATTGTGGTACATAAACCTACAGAAATGTGATAAGAAGTAATAAAATGGAAAACAAATGTAGGACATGGTCCAGAAATAGGTACTACATAATGGGAGCTTCAACAATAACATGTGAAATTTTAAGAGAAAGCTGTTTAACATCAAATTATAATATCATTTTTAAGTGATGATTTAATCTCAAAGACAGTAACGTATAACATTATCCATCATTCACCTCTTGTTTTCTCCAGCTATTGGATATAGGTAAAAAAGTAACCAATATTTTGATCTTGTATGATATCTGAATCTAGTTTGTACACATTAACAGGTGAATCCAAACATTTGATCTGTAGTGTATCTGACAAGTTAATCCAATTAAACAGTCATTACCTAAAAAATATTAATAGATTTCAGTTCTTGGAATAATGAAAGTGACCATTCTGTCATATGTGAACACACCACAGCACACAATGTGAACAGCACAAAATTCTTTCTTTGCATTTAACCCATTCACCAAGTGAAGCAGTGGGCAGTCAGGAACACAGCACCTGGGGAGCAGTGTTTGGGAACAGTATTTTACTCAGGGTACCTCAGAAGAGCTTAGCAGTCTTGGGAATCGACCCCACGACTTCCTGATAGCAGGGCAAACGCCCTAACCACTCGGCTACCAGCTGAATACTGGACCTAGATGAACAAAACGAATACATTTTTATCATACATTCTTATGAGGCCTCCTTTGCCATATTTTACCTGCTACTACCTCCAGGAGCCTCTGTGTCTCTGAGGCTTCCTGACATGCAGGCATCTTAATCTCTCTCTCTTCTCTGCTCCGTGCTCCATGCTTCGTTTTACTCTAAGAGCAGAATCATTGACATCTGACAGTATTCATGTCTAAACGCTCTGAAAATCACACAGGGAGGAAGTGGAGGGGAACTGGGGCAATACCCTGCCTCTGGAAACAGTTGAAAGTAGGCTAACACGTTTGCAGTGGGACTGCTTCCTGTGCTTTCTCCTGACTCTACCTTAATGGATTGCATGTGTGGAAATGATATATAGCACCAGAAGAAAAGCGCCAGAGACTACATGGCGGCTACAACAGAAAGAGCAGAGAGCTCCAACGCTGAAAGTCCAGTAAGACACTGAGTGGAGCTCCGGAGTCTTGGGGGGTGGGGGTGCAGAATGATAGCTCTAGCAGTCACAAACAGTCTTGCAGAGAGTGATGATGGCATAGCCAGGCTCAGTCGTCTCTCGGGACCCTCTGGAAGCCAGGGGTCAACCACCCCTTTCCTGATGTGCCATATGTTAAAGGAATTCAGCGGTGCATTGTGGGAATTGAACCCCCACAACTTTGAAATTACTACCACATACAGCCCCTGCGCTCTCAGTCAGCCTCCTGCTCTCTCTAGAGCCGTCTAAAGCCACTTCTTCCAGACTCAGCGATTCCGGCCAGAATGAAACTAGTGAATAATGGCCTGGATGTGCTCTTTTCACACACTTTCTGTCTTGAACAAAGGAAAATTTAATCTTACTGCGCCGTGTTTGCGGTGAGAAATTTGAAACAGACTGTTTTTCTCAGAAAGCAACTCCGCCTTAACACTTGGATTCACGATTTACGACTTGGATTTATGACTCGAAGAGAGGGCAATATTGTCAACATGAATTTGGCAATGAAATATGGTCTCTCCAAAAAGTGAAATGCTTCTGGCCTTTACATGTGTGTACATGTATTTTAGTGAGGAACCAAAAATCATACATACAGTTACACAAAGTTAAAAGATTCTTTGCGCACTATAAGAATAAAATTCTCTAGACCATTCTTTAGAGTGGTTTAGTAGAGTATGAACAAACTTTTATAACTTTAACAAACCTTTAAATAGTGTGACGGTTCTTCAATCTCACATCTCATTACTGTCTCCAAAGAACGATCCAGTAAAAGTTCTTTGGAGAAGTTAGCGAGGTGTGTGAACATGAAGAAGGTTTAGAAGACCTTCACTTGATGTAAACTCTTGACCTGGTAAAGAACCTTCGCATGGAGATTCTTCAAATCTTTAAAAGGTCCTTCACATTAACAGTTCTCATTTGCAAGCATGGTTCTTTTAGGAAATAAAATGATTGTTCCATCACTCAAAAGCATTGCGTGGCATTTTTATTGGTGTAGTTAATAAAGGAGTAAAAAGGAGTCCTGAAGTTCAAACAACAGTGAATCACTCCAGGTGTTGAACCAACAGAACAGAATAAACGAAACCCAAAAGAGAAATAAGAAACTGTAATTTAGTCAAAACCACTTTTGGTCCTTTGAAGAACCATGACTCCAAAAGAGATATGAGAGTACCAAAAAAACCTTTCAATCTATGAAGTACCTTAACATAATGTAAAGACCTTATATCAATTTTAGGGTTCTTTCTAGAACATTTGCATTTGCATGTGGAGGTTCTGTAACCTTAAAAAGCTTCATCATACTCATACATCTCATGTTCATCTCTCAGGAACCATTCATTAGAAAGTTCTTTAGAACAACTTTGGTTCGTCTACAGCATTGCACAAAAAATCCTTAAAAATAACACAGTTTACATGGAACTGAGAATATAGGACAAGTTACCACCCACCTCTAGGCCAAATACCTGTCCACTGCATGCCACAAAGTGGGGGCTGGAGGGGGATCAGTGACAGGACTGATGGATGTCTGTCAGAGAGCTTGTGGGAAGTGAACCCAAAGGAAAACAAACTAAAGGTGAAGCTAGCATAGTGGTGGTCAAGTATGTGCATGTGGGCATTAAGGTAACATATTTAAGTGACGTATCCTTTACTTTGGATGTTGTCTTCTTCGGTAAAGATTTAAACTCAGACACTGTCTCTTTAATTTACTCTAGCGAGGCCAAATGTGGTCCAGTTCATCCAGTAAGAGCTTGTTTACAGCAAGTAACGACTCTGTCCAATCATCAGTAACATAGAATTTAATGTTGGTGATATGTTGTAGTGATAAGAGCAGATAGAAGATGTGATTCGGCCAACTACTCTGGAGAGGTTTTTTTTTCTTTCTTGGTATTACTTAAAATCATTAGGCTTCCAAAATTAAGCAAGAGTAAAAAAATGCTACATTGGTTATTGTCTGAAAATTCCTGGAGTTAATAAATGATGACAAAATATAGCAGACAAAACAAAGGTCCAGCATGGCGAATGGGACGGAGGGCAGGGGGGCTGGCTGTGCTGAGGAAATTCCACAAAGCTGAAGGATGTGGAGGTTAGGAGGTTGCTGTGGACCCTTTTGGACAAACACACACACACAGAAATGGAGAAATACGCTTGCAACACACACACACACACACACACACACATAAACACACACACACACACACACAAAACTGGAAACTATTGGTCCACACCCTACATAGTAAATACACACACACACACACACACACACACACATTTGCAGAGTATCCCTCAGGCAAAAACTGCCCATAGTTATGCGAGAGGTAAAAGAGTTAGTTAGCTCCTCAACCTTAACCTTAACCCTAATCCAAGAAACACACTCTAAAACGAGCCCCACTCAATCACACTCTCACACACAGCTCATGAACACACAGGCTTGTTTTCCTGTCTTTGTAGGGCATTACTATTGCCCTCTGCAGTATTGCTGCTGCGCTCTACTTAACCCAACCCTCACCTTAAAAGAGACTTTTCTCCAGTGTAATGTAGATCTCAGTGCTTTTTGAAAGACAACTCTGTGTATAAAACAAAGTGTGTAAAACACATAACAGCTTTAATCTCTCTTTTAAATGAAGCGTTTCAGCCTGTCATTCACTCCACTGTGCAGAACAGCTCATTATACAGACACTGATTTTGTATATTAATGGCCACTGCTCTCATTGGCTGTCTCAGAAGAGGGGGGTGTGGCTTTAAAGAGACACCGAGCACATTATAGAGATACCATGAAATGCTTAATGCAAAACCTTGCAGTTCCCTGGAAAGCAGCTTCTATTTACATGCCTTTGGAAAATGATGTCAGTTTCCATTAGCCTGGTAG
This sequence comes from Brachyalestes nurse, assembly GCA_037974405.1. NCBI lineage: Eukaryota > Metazoa > Chordata > Actinopteri > Characiformes > Alestidae > Brachyalestes > Brachyalestes nurse. Next base: position 10,978,236 of record JBBPCY010000037.1, read on the forward strand.
GCTAATAGAGATAAATAGGCATCAAACTAATGGTGAGGAAGGTTCAAATTTTATAGGAGCTATAAAATGTTAATGATTAATTAATATTTGTGATGTGACATTTCATCCATGTCTTGCATTTAATTGTCCATCAGAAACATCCGTACATTAGACAGCAGCTGTGATGGTGTGATGGTGAAAGTGTGAGAGCTGGCGAGTGGGTGTTTGTTCAGGGTGTGAGGTTTGGGGGGGGGGGGGTCAGTGTCCCAGACGTTTGTTTGATGTGATGCAAAAACAGAACCTTCTGTAGAATCGCTTCGAGAAGTAAAATACAGCAAAACACCGTAAACCTTACACTTCAGGGTAAATGCAATGATACATAACATATCTGTGGCTTGGTAAGGATGCATTTATTTTTTGATCACTCCTTTTTTTTTGAAGAGCGGCCAAAAGTCCCAGCATTGGTCTTCCCAATGAGCTAAATGCACACACACACACACACACACACACACACACACTTTTACAACCCCACAACAGTGTGGAAAATTAGCGTAAGCCACATTTGCCCATTCTCACACCCACACAGATTCCTAATGGCCTGCTGAACTATAGGTGCAGTGCACTGAGCACAGCCTCTCAATGAGAAAACCATGCAGCTCCACTGTGGACACACTGCACTCACACTGCTGGATTCCTGTTCCTGTGTGTGTGTGTGTTGGAGGGTAGCAAAGAAAAAGATGATTGCAACAGGGAATACTGTTGTTATAAGATTTGTCTTTTTCTTATTTTTTTTTACATCATAACCCTAAACTCCAGCTAGTGTTGTTTTTGGTGGCCTGTCTCAATTTTAGTTTTAGTCTAGTCTTTGCATCAAGCTGTCATTTTAGTTTTTATTAGTCTTAGTCTTGTCCATACTCTTTTTAGTCTAGTCAAGTTTCAGTCGAATTATCCACAACTATTTTAATCTAGATTTAGTCAGTGAAAACTGATGACATTTTAGTCTAGTTTTAGTCAATGAAAGTTGTATTTTAATCTCTTTTTTTAGTAATGCAGTTCTATTTAACCCAGTCAATATAGTATACGTACCTAGTAGAACAGACTTTTCTTTTACTGAAACCTATTTCACAACAAGGTTATCTTATTATTATATTATTGTTGCCTTATAGACTCAGGAATACTGTACATCCATTTCAGACACGGAAGACTCTCAGATTTGAATTTACGGCATTTATTTTGCCAACCAAACATGTTAGTACTTAGAAGTACACGCACATACATTTAAATAAAATAAATAAATAAAATAACATCACATCACTAAAAAGTGCAAATAGAGTGTAGTTTGTAAAACTGGTAAAAGTCTTCATCTTCAGTGTGTTGGCCTGAACTGACCTGAATATTTTTTTTATTCCAGAAAAAATATAGTCTACACAACCAAATCAGAACAATTTAGGATCAGCGTTTTTGCTTGGATATGGGAAAGGCCGCTTATCAAAATGCTGTGTGTGTGAGACTTTGTGTGTGTGAGTCAACGAAAATGAAGAGAAATTTTAGCATATTTTTATTTTGTTAACCACATTTAGTCTCGTTCTTATTCGTCAACAATATTACATGATATATTTCGTTATAGTCACATGACCAGCATTTACATTGCCTCTCTTCTCGTTTTTGTCACGTGATAAATGTTTGTTGATGACGATATTTAGTCATAATTTTCATTGACGAAAGCAACACTATCTCCAGCTGCTCTCCATGAACAGTTTATGATAAATGAACCAGCAGAAATAGTCCTAAATGACTTTAAGAGCGCTGATGAAAATAAAAATACAATGTCAAAAAGTTCAAAGAAAACTGAAATTCTATGAATAGCTGTCTAACTAAGATGTAGAAATTGTTTGGAGGCCCAGTATGTGCACGTTAAGGCAGCACATATACTAAAATTGGAACGATACAGAGACGATTAGCATGGCCCCTTTCACACTGTTCACACTGTGTGCTGTGGTGTGTTTATACGTGACTATAAGGGGCCACTTTACTTTAATGTAACAATGTAAAAATAAGACTGATGTAACCAAATTACATGCTGGTTTTAGGGAGAAGCCACTATTGTCAGTGGTGTGAAATCTTGAGTTCTGCAACATCCTTCACATTCCTGCCATTTAGCATTTGGGTCATGTACTCGTGGCAACCGCACCGTTGTGTGAGCTCAATTATGTGGGATACTTAGATAATTCGCCCTGGTCGAAAAATCATTTGTGTCTTAGTTTTGGTGGAGGATTTTGGTGCACTCATTAAATGTCTGGGCTAGTTCCACAGGCTGAGATTGGGTTCCTAAAGGATTTTTGGCTTGGATGGATGGTTCAACATCCTTAAAAACAGGTTCCTAAATAGTTCTTTGCCTGGACTACACTCTTAAAGGTTCCTAAATTGTTCTTGGCTCGATGGAAGGATTCTGCACTCAAAAAAACATAAAGGATTCCTAAATGGTTCTTGGGTTGAATTAAGTTTTCGACACTCATAAAACAAAAAGGCTCTTGATTTGGACAAACAGTCCTACACTCCTAAAAATGAAAGTTCCTTGATGGTTCCTGCCTTAAATGATTCATCCTATAGTCTTAAGCAGTTCTTAGCTTGGACAAATGGTTGGTTCTATAGGCTTGGACTACACTCCAAAACAAAAAGGGTCCTAAATGGCACATTCTGTGCTCTTAAAAATGGGTTCATAAATGACTTGGTCTACACTATTAAATGTTAAGGTTGCTAGTTGCTTCTATATTGTAAATATATCTATTATGTATTATATCTGTAAGACAAATTCTTCACTCAGTTAAGAGTTCTTAAATGGCTCTACATTGTCCTACCCCAGTAAACTGGTTCTTGGATTAAATGTGAATTTTGTAAAATCCTTTAATTATTAGAGAACCTTTACATTATGAAAAGGTTCTTTTAATTTTGAAAGGCTCTTCACACTCTTTAAAGAGCTGATGGGTTATTAAAGGAACTAAAAGTGGTTTCAAATAGGAGTTCTCCTATTGAAGATGAAAAGTCAGACAAAATGAATGACGTTTTGAAGTAAAGAAGTGAACATTTCTATTGCATGAGAACAAGGTAAAGTGAGGATGGGTTGAAACAAAACACAAATATCCAAAGTTAACAAGTTTTCAACCTTGAATAACTACATTCTCCCCTCTCCACTCTAGCAGAGGCAACAATACTAACCGTGAAGACGACATTGCTTTAAATTTCGTTTAATGTTCTGAGGGCTTTGAAGAAAGTTACAAGCAACTGGCAACATAAGACAGTTTCTTTTTCTCATGGCGCTTGAAAAGCTGCTGATTTATGGGGGATAAGGCGCTTACATGTTCCTCCAAAATGTGAATGTGAAATGAAAATGTAAAGGGTGGAAAAAATAAAGTGCATATGTATTTGGACCTGGGGCCAAAAAACATGATGCTGAATTTATGAAGTGTTGCCGGAGGGATTAAGTGAACCCTGCCGTCTTATTTATTTATCCCTGAGGTTGTTTTGGATGTTGCTTCTTTATATTTTTCACATATGCATGCAGTCCGTGTGCGGACTGATGGATTTAGTGCGTGTGAACTGTCTGTTTCACGTCCCGGGCTTCAAGGAGACTGGAGTGGCGGAAAACACTGATGAACGTTTTGACTGTGTTCCCAGAATGCTTCGCTCTGACAAATCATGCGTTTCAGGATTCAGGATACCTTCATCACCATTTGAAGGGACAGGTGCATTGGAAGTATTGTCTCCAATTGTATCAGATAAATATAAAAACAAATATACACATAATTTTCTCCATGTTCCTCTTTGAGATTCCAGTTAGTGCTAAGCTAATAGCATTACACAGATTTAGAGACTCTTCACCTCTAAATGCAGAACCGAACGCCACAGGAACTCCTTTCTACCTGTGACAATAAGCATAACTCTGTTCCATTCTGAAGGGGTTCTTTTTCAGACTTTTTGTCATGCCGTTCTCATTCAGATGTGCAATGTAACTCATCGTCACTTTTCATAACCACTTGCACTACTAACCTGCCATTATATGAGATCTGTTACAGTTATTTTGTTATTGTTACTTTGTTATTCCGTTTGCACTATTGCACTACTGTTAAACTGTTATTGTCTTTTTAAAACTCTTTATTGCCTCTTGTTGCACTCAGCATGTTCATGACAAAATATTTTTTTTCTTATCATATTAATGGGCACATGAACATGAAAATGTAAGTAAAGACATTTTTTGGCTTTTTAAAAATCAGACTCCACTGGATCATTTGGTTGGTCCATCACACAGATCTAGATCTAGAAAGGGCTCTGACTTTTGCACAGTCCATTGCAATCATTTTTCACTTTTTTTCAGCATCAAACACACGTTCAACTGCATTTATAACAAGTCCAATCAATGAAAGAGCAAAGAACATTCAATTTCATTTCTCCAAATGAAACACTAAAAAAAAAGACGTGGTATGGATTTTTTTACTGTATTGATGTAAATACTTTGATAAAATACTCATATCAGAACTGGAGGTATTGCTATTTCAGTGTCAACTGTCCCACCTCTAGTGGTCAGTTGGGCAGAGTGGGTTGATGTTCAAGTTCCTTTTCAAGTTCCTGTCCCTTGTCTAAGGTCCTGGAACGCCGCCACTGAGGAAATGTGATGGGGGTGCCGCGTGTTTCGAATTACCGCGCGGGTGCAGGGAGGATTTTATTTGTCTATCAGGTGGTATCAGGGGGTGAACCCTAAAATCTGACAAATTGCTGAAAATTGCAGACATGCACTCGTTCTTGTTTGGACGCTCTTGCAACATCTGGTTGTGATTTTGGCACAAAGGATCCTCTACAATCCACTCAACCCCCCTCGGTCCCTCCCGCTTCCCCTCTCACTCTCCTCCTCTGAGCTTTGCCACATTTTCTCCCATGATGCTCTCTCTCTCTCTTTCTCTCTCTCTCTGTCTCTCTCTCTGTCTGTCTGTCTCTCTCTCTCTCTCTCACACACACACACACAATCTATTTCTCTTTCTCTCTCTCTCTCTGTCTCTCTCTCTGTCTCTCTCTCTCTCTCTCACACACACACACACAATCTATTTATCTTTCTCTCTCTCTCTGTATTACTCTTTCTTTGTCACTCTATTTGTCTGTCTATATATCTGTCTTTCCTGCTCTGCCTCTGTCTCTCACTCTCCCTTTCTTTCTCCCCCTCTCTCTCTCTCTCTCTCTCTCTCACTCTCTCTTTTTCTCTCACTCTCTTTCTGTCTCGGTGGGGGGCACAGGCGAGGATGCTTGGCAGATGTCCTCCTCTAAGCGTTCCTCCATGCTCTCCTCAAACTGTAATGGGAATGCATTGGGTTTTAACCCTTTTAGGTCCTGGCTGGCTTTTTTCAGTTCTTTATAAAAAGGGTTATTTTCAGAGTAGCCAAAATGCAAAACCATTTTAGTTTTCCTACTGCAAACAGCAGAAAACAACAAATTGTCCAATGTGGCCTACATACGCGATGCAGCTGCACATCCTCCCATAGATTCCAGCACTCTCCCCAGTCGACTGTGTTACCAAGGTTACAGCAAGGATGTTTTTGAGACAGCAGATTTTTCTATAATTACTATAATAGACACATTTTAATTGGATGCAAAGAAGATGGATGGCCAGCCGGAACTGTGTTAAATGAATGTTTTGCGCAAATTTCCATGTATCCAGGTGTATTCAGTCATCCAAGACATATTTGGTGTCCAAGTTTGCTTCTTTAGTTTTAAATCTGAGATATGAGGCTAACCTTGCTAACAAATCCCAAATGATTTGACTATTTCGAGAATTCAACAGACAAATCATTTGGATTCAATGCATCTCCAAAGCAGCTCTCAACCCACTCTAACTGCATCCAGCTCTTTAGGACCCAGTATGACTTACTGTGAGCTATAAAAAAAAGAGCTATAAAAAACTGAACTCAGGAGAAAGCCATTACACACACCTGTTGTGACCCAATCAGAACAAATGTAAACATTTGGCTTTATTAGATCATGTTCTTTAAATGTGAAAATAAATGTGACAACACACTGAATCGTCCCATTATTAGATGAGAAGAGCAGATTAAGAGTAGGCATTAAAGTGTTAAAGAACAATGGAAGTATTCTGTTAGGTATGTATTTATTGAGGACCCAGTACACAAGCACAGTTTAGAAAGCCTCCCAGTCTGGTGACCTAAAACGGAGCAGATAAAAGATGTGCAGATAGATTTGGCGCGTTTGGCGGCACATTGGCCCATACTCTAATGATTAGTGCTTCAAAAGGCCCAGACACCACTGACAGGCTGATGGAGGCTGCGCGGCTCTGCATGGCCCTCTGGGTATTAGGCTCCACGGCTGATTATGTGACTTATGCACCAGATGACTCCATGTTCGTGTTTCTGCATTCTGATCGTAGCTCTCGGCGCTGCCTTGCATTTTCACTCTCGTTAGCCACTTTATTAGAAACGTACAAACAAAACTCAGACTTCGAGTTGGCTGCTTCTCCTGTTTTTAGCCAAGTTTGTGCATTTTTGCAGATAATAACATGGAATCCAATATAAGAAAGCACATAGTTAAATGGTTAAATGGTCTCTTATAGTCACGAATGAAAACACCACAGCACACAGTGTGAACAGTGTAAAATTCTTCTTCTGCATTTAACCCATTCACCAAGTGAAGAAGTGGGCTTCCACCAACGAGGCGTGCCCAGGGAGCAGTGTGTGGGGACGGAACATTCCTCAAGGGTACCTCAGTGGTGGGGGTGGCCTAGTGGGAAGGATACTTGCCTCTGGACCTAGTGGTCATGGGTTTGTATCCTTATTACTCTTTGTTTTATGTCTTTTATTTATTAAAGGTGCTATATAAATAAAGATTACTTACTTACTTACTTACTTACACTACCATTGAGTTCCTGAGCAAGACCCTTAACCCCAAGTTGCTCCAGGGAGACTGCCCCCTGTAGTTAGGGAATGGAAGTGGCTTTGGATAAAAGCCTCTGCTAAATGCTGTAAATGTAAAATATAAATGGTTCCACTAGCCATGTTGGGATTCAAACCCATGACCTTCTGTTCAGAGGGGCAACTCTCTAACCACTGGGCCACCAGCTGCCACTCTGCTCTGTAGCTGCAGCCCTACCACACACCGGAGCAAGCCTGTTTGTGATTATTTAGCCACTTAACATAGTTTGAGGAAAATCTATGAAAATGTATGCCAACTTCAAAGCAATAGACACGCCACTGTTATAGGGTTGTAGGCGAATAAACCTGTAAATTCCTTGATCAGTAGCTTGATTTTTTTTCCAGATCCACCCACTAGCTAGGACTTCCCGAATCGCTTAAGATAGGACAGGATAAACCCTTATTAGGCCCACAAGTGGGAAATTTGCATTGCTATGGCAGAGATAAACAGACAGTACAAAGATAAGAGCGGCAAATCAATATATTAAAAGCAATACTTGCAATGTTCACATATGGGAACCCAATAGCAGAATACAATGAATTGAGGTTTAATGAATTACAAAGTTGGCAAAGGCAAGAAAACAATATCTGAAAAGTAGAGTCCACAATCCAGTAAATCCAATCACCAGGCAAGAAGAACAAGCCCAAGGCAAGAGAAATCCAAAGTCCAGAACAGGGTCATAGAAAACACAACAGAGAAAACCACAGTAACATATAATGATAGAACGCTCGGTAACTAGGCAGGCTAGCATACACACAGAAGGATTGTCTTTTAGGTCTATATGTACTCCTTGTAAACTCATATGTAAACTCAGGTGATCCTGATCTTCTAATTAAGGGCTTGTGCGAAACTCCAGAGTGGATCTCTGGAGAGGGTTGTCTGTTTGTCCCTGATTCTGACGCCAATCTGGGGCCAAGCCTTGCAGTACAACATAACAAGATAAAATAAAAAGTGCACTTTACAACTAATCTTGAAATTAAATAAAAAAATAGAATAGGGAAGAAATAAAGGAAGAAGCTCAGAAATGAGCAGAGCTGCCGTAACAGGCTGCCATAACACCAACATTGGGAGGGTTAATGTGCTACAAGATCTGCTTTAACAGTGGTTTCTTTGAATGCTAAGGTTATTTCAGCAGCACGAGCTGCTGGTAATAATGACAGATAAAGAATAAAATAACACTTCAAAATTCATTTGATTTTGGTGCGTTTGTCACCAACAAAGGCAAATGTGAAAGTAACCGAGTGCTTGTACCCATGACAAATTTCTGACAAATAAATAGACTCCTGTGTGTTTAAATTGGTGCACTTTCTAAATTCTAGTGCTAACTAATGAACCGGGTGTTAAAATGGCCTATAATGTTTCCTATCCCTGAAAATCAAAATATGATTGGTTGATTTTTCTGTAAGATCATCTGTCCAGCTCCTGATGGACTGACCAATAGGAAAGCTCACTTAGCTATTTCTATCTGAAACCATGTAGAACCTCAGTGGGCAATTTGACAGTTACTGTAACACAAGAGTGTTACAAACCACCAAACCACAACTAGTCTAAAGTCAAGTATGCTCAGACATTTCATTTTCAGTAGTTTTGCAATGCAGTCACTAATGCAAGTTAAAGGAGGTTAAAAGAGCAAGGTTACGACAAGCAGCCGGTATAGAAAGGTTTTCCAGGAATGAACTCGTGACTGGGTTATCTTTTTGATGAATGCTAGTCAAAAATGAACCCCAAGGACACCACAATTAAACATCACTCAGCTTTCCCCATTGCAGAACGGCAAGAGGAGCCGGACACAAGGCCAAAATTCTCACTCACAGTCCTAATGCCGTCCAGCCCGGCCTTTCCAACACAGCTGCTGTGCTTCTCAGGTTTCAGATTCCATCATCCAGTTTCCTGCCCTCAATCCCAACAAGCTACCAAACCCCTCAGCAGACCCCACCATTACACCCCCACCTCCATCCATTCATTACAGAAGTATGATGTCACCCATGCGCTCTGTTCACCTTCGTTTTTGCACTTCTATTGTTTGTTAAATAATAACAGGTGCAAGACCTCATGAGCTTTTCCCTCTCATCTCTGTTCCTGTCACATCTGCTTTAGTTTGGATGGCCACTTGTGTTTGCCCTTTTTTCCCCTGTGCATCCTTCCTGAGAGGGGCAATGGCCACACTTTAATGTCTCAAGCCTCTGAACCTCTTTCTGGACCTCCAGACCTACAGACATAATTGAATGTAAAGCTCATTTTTTGTCATTGTAAAATGGGTATGATGGCTATGATGGTCTAATGTTTTAAAGATATAGGTGCACTAACTTAACTAATATTGCTGATGCCTGGATAGGGCAGCTAGCAATCTAACAATTTTGCAAAATAGGCTACCTCAGCAATAGAACATGAGAGGAATTTTGTTATCACTAATAACATAATAGCCTCCAGTCTTCAATTTTCTTTTATACAGTTCTGAAAGCAAAAAAGAGCAAAACGGGCCCAAACACTGTGTCAAATATGTTCTAGTACATTCTTTCTACAGATCTAGTTTTTTCCTACAGTACAAAGACATTCATCAGGTAAACTGGAGATTGCCTGGGTGTGGCTGTGTGTGTGAATGAGTTTGCCTGTGTGTGTATGTCCTTCGATGAACCGGCAACCTATCCAGTACCCCCCCCCGCGACCTTGGTTAGGATAAGTGGCTCAGATAATGAATGGAGAGATACACGGATGGATGGATGGAAGGATGAATGAACCTCTTCTGCCAAAAATAGTCCGCAGTGGTCATTCTTGAAACACCAAGACTGATTAAGTGGAGGTCCCTTGAGAACCTTTCATATCATCCAGCCTTTTTTCAAGCTATTTACATCCTTGCATGTTTACAGAATGATATGCTTTTTTTCTGACAAACTCCTATGTTCAGTTGTTCTGCCATCATGGGTGCCGAGCGGAAAGCTAGCTTAGGGGCAGGTTCAGAATATGCTGTTGGCCTGTTGTTACTCTCTTTCTGTTTTCTGTATGCTAAAATAGAAAACAGTTGGTTTTAGCATAAAACTAAAAAATGTGAGCACTCCTGGTCAAATTACATTTTCCTAATTTTATTAATGAAAATAAGTACAAATCCTTTATAAGAATCAAATACAAGTAATGTAGTTTGTTAGTGAAATTAGCTTTGTGCATGATGCAGCTCCAGACACCAAACATGCCATGGCTAATTGAGTACACTTCGGTTGAGGAGTGTAAATTATATTTGTGAACAAACTCAGAAGTTGCTTCTGAGTGATGTGAGTGATACGACCAGATCATGGAAGGACACTTGAAAATCAGAACTACATCAGCATCTCAGGGTGGCCTCCCAAGGTTTGGCCCAGGAGCTCCGTGCTCCAATTCCACACACAAAACCAAACTGATGCACTGCTGTTGCTCTGAGACCCGCCCTTAGAGAGACAGAGCGCCTGGTGGGGAGAGCCGAAGTGTCTCACAGCCTGAGAGAAACACATGAGGAATTAGCTGGCTTCGTTGCAAACACTGTCGTGCAGCTGTGCTCGCCAAATTCCATTCTGTAGCAAACAGTACCATATTCTATTTCACTCTGATCACAGCACAAACACACAGACACAACAGCAACAGAGCTGCTCTACACAGAGAGAGGAAAGAGAGAGAGAGAGAGACAGAGAGAGAGAGAGAGAGAGAGAGAGAGAGAGGAAAGAGAGAGAGAGAGAGAGAGAGAGAGAGGAAAGAGAGAGAGAGAGAGAGGAGAAAAGAGAGAAAGTAGTCAGGGTGCTCATTACACCTGCTGTGGGCAGTGAGAGCAAGCAACAACTGGACATACATTGTAGGTGTGTGTGTGTGTGTGTGTGTGTGTGTGAGAGAGAGAGCATGTATGCTTACTCTTCAGGGCGAGGCCAACATACATCCATTTGTTTGAGAGATACTATGTGTGTATGTGTGTGTGTGTGTGTGTAAGTGGTCTCCGCTCATTTTAACCCTCTCCTGAAAGCCAGGTTGTCGCCAGGGGGCTTTGGATGATTCCATTCTTTTCCGAGAGTGAGATATGGAAAAAATGTGTGGAGCAAGGCGGAGATTATTGTCCACTGACGGCTCGAAGCCAGTGGTGCCAGGGTGCCCCAATCTGGACTTTTCCGCATTTGGAAAGTATGTTTGCCATGTCTTGTAACACTGGCACTCAGATACTCAGTCATTATTTAGTTTAATGTTTGTGTCATCTCTCTCTCTCTTTCTCTCTCCCTCTCCCTCTCTCTCTCTCTTTCTCTCTCCCTCTCCCTCTCTCTCTCTCTTTCTCTCTCTCTCAGTGTCTCTCTCTCTCTCCCTCTCTTGTTCTCTCTGTCTCTCTCTCTCTCCATTTTTCTCTGTCTCTCTCTCTCTCTCTCTCTCTCTCAGTATCTCTCTCGCTCTCTTGTTCTCTCTGTCTCTCTCTTTGCCCCCTGTCTCTCTCTTTTCTCTCGATCTCTCTCTTTATCTCTCTCTCTCGCTCTCTTGTTCTCTCTGTCTCTCAGTCTCTCTCGCTCTCTCTGTCTCTTTATCTCTTTCTGTCTCTCTCTGTCTTTCTTTCTCCCTCTGTCTCTTTCTCTCTCACTATGTCTCTCTCTCTCTGTCTCTCTCTGTCTCTCTCTCTCTCTCTCTCTCTCTCTCTGTCTCTCTCTGTCTCTTTCTCTCTCACTGTGTTTCTGTGGGTTTTTTTTCATACATTTGCAGGACAAAAAATGTCCTCAAAACAGGAGGAAAACTACTAACCCACACTGAAAGATCAGACAACTTGCTGCAGGTCTTTTTTAACAAAAGCTACATTTCACTGATCTTGAAGGTGTAACTGAGCTCATAAAGGAGTAGTTTGTGTGTAGTTTTAGACACTGTACGGCTCACTGTTATCTATAAACGAACACACATCTAAAAGAGGTTGCATCACTATGCATCCCCAAATTGTTTTTTTTGTCCATTTTATAGGTAACAGTGTGTCATGCATTGTAAAAGACCACTTAAGAAAGTCTATAAGAGATTACTTAAGAGATTTAAATAAATGTATGATGATGGAGGCATGCAGTTCGTAATAGATTAGCTGGTGCAGTATAAACTTCTATTATTATTATTTTTGTATAGGTCTAGTTCTAAAGATACAAACACAAAAGTTGTCTTTGCTGATTGATTTTACTTGAGATGAAAATTCAATTGCAGAAGTTTAACTGGTCCTTTAATGTTTAGGTTGGGGTTTGGCTTAGCATCTTCATACACCAAGGTACTTATAAAAGACACATGTATGAACCCAGACATAGGATAAATATGAGTGAGTGTGTGTGTGTGTGTGTGTGTGTGTCTGAGCGAGCGCCTGCGTATGAGAGCATGTGAGGGAGGATTACTTGTTGAAATAGCAATGGATCAAGTCAAAGACAACATTGGCTTGATTTGTAATCACTGCCATTGGAATGAAAGGCCAGTGCAGCTGTCTATTTGAACAGCTGCTCGTTTGAAAATATTTGACAGAAACAAAAAGGAATCTGAACAAAGTAGGAATAGCCAGTGGCCTTTCTTTAGACAAAGTACATACAGGCGTCCAACTGTTAGTTTGAGTCAAGTTAATACTTGATGAGCTGCAGTCAAGTACCCATGATTTATGACATTACAATAATACACGACGTGTCACTGGACTTGTATGTCTATAGAGGGGCATTTGAATAATTATTTAAAGACGCTCTAAAAATCCAAAAATCTTGTATCCTGAGTCCTACTGGACCATTTCTACTGATCCATCCATCATGAAGCTTTCACAGAGTATAAATAGTATCTGCATTTTCAAATTAAATAAAATGGTAAAAAAACAGACATGCAAAGTTTTGTCCAACAATAATATGTACATGGACTTACAAATTCATTATAAATAAATGAATTTATGAATAAATTCGCAAAAACTTGAACACGCCCAGATCAAAATCAAATGATATGTATCATCATGTGCAAAGAATTAAACACAATTTTTACAAGGATGGGTGAAATGTTCCTGCAAATTTTGGTTCAGTTTATTTTGGCCCAATCTGTTTATTTTAGTTTAGCATACTGGAAAAAAAACAAAACTTTGCACAGCCAAAATGTACCCCCCCTCCTCCAAAAAAAAAACCCAACACACTGAAATCAGGAAATAGACAGTAAATGTGCACTGAGTTGCATTACAAAGAGTGTAGAAGATATTCACTTAGAAAACCAACTAAAACATGTCTTTTGACCAGGGGTGTCAAACCTCTGCACTTGATGCCATGGTGTAACAAATAGTGGTTGATTATTCAGTGTCTCCAACAAACGACGCACTCCAAACACTCTGATAGACACCTCAACCATTTGCTACATAGCTGCGTGTGCTCATGTTAGCCGTGTGGCTTTACCACACAGCCCATTCACTCAGCCTGTCTATCTGGGCTTCGGAGAATATGGATGCTGGCCAAGGGCGACACATGTTGTCAAAGCCTCTGAATGTGTGTGTGTGTGTGTGTTGTGCATGTTTGTGTGCATGCATGTGAATGTGTTTGCTTTTTTCCCTCTCTCTTTTTTTCCCCTCTAATCTCCCTTCCCCAATAACCGGGAATCAGAGAACATCGGCCAGGCCGAGGCTAATCAAAGTGCCGATTCTTTAAGAGACAGCTGTTGTCATGTGTATTAATTCCAGGCTATCTCCGTATTCAGAGTGAAGCCGGACACAGACGCATGGCATAATTGGTCAGGAAAGCAGAGTTAATTCTACTCTTGCAGTGAATTGCTCCTCCGCCGGCCCTCACACTGTATACTGCAACCGCAAAAATCAGAGGTAAGTTCCTTTTAGATTTCCTGCCGTCTTTATCAGAGCTCCTCATAGGATTACACTGCCTGTAAAACTGACCCATATTCAAGTCACTGAATGCTGGGTTGTTCTTGTTCTGCAGCATCATCTTATAGCCATGATTACGAGATGTTCTGACCTGCTTTGTTAAGTCAGATGTACTTGCTGGCTACCGTAAAAGCCAGTAGGTAGTCTGAGGCATTTAGGAGTTCACTGTGATGCCTTTTGTGAGTTAAACGTGCCCCTGGTTCTGAGGCTCACTTTTTTATGATTGGTTGAGGTGCACCAACATAGAATTACAGGGGGATCTGGACTAAATCTCTATTTACTTACTCACTGCTTCACTAACTTTGCCAGAACAACTGTAGCAACACCTATAAACCTTTAGAACATCTAAAACATTATATATATACTAATAGCTTGACATTTGACATGTTTGGGGTCTGAGGTTTGCTTCTATAGTTTTGCACAGAAGTCCTAAAATTCATATAGTTTATTGTCAGTGGTATGCATTGTCTAAAGTGTATGCTTTAACATTACACTCTTACTTCAAACCAAGTTAGTAGTAGTAGTAGTAGTAGTAGTTATTTTGTAGGCTGAATTATGAATGTACTTTTGTGTAACACACTACAGAAAACACATACACACTGTCTTGATTAAATAATGGCTGGTCAGGTCAAAAATGTGAGGAAGAAAGCCATGGGGGTCATGAACAGTCCAAGACCGAAAAGTGCACCATTCTTATTCAGTATAGATTCTAGCCTTTCTGCTTCAAATGAAATAGCATTATGTTTTTGATACTTTGAGAAACTTGATAGAAGAAACTGATCTTGTTTGTCGTGATCTGAAGAACTATCCTCTGTGAAACTAACGTCTTGTTCTGGTTCCGGATCTTAAAACTGAAAAAACAGAGCAGAGGAGGAGGAGCATGGAAGGTGGTTTGAGAAGACACCTTGATCTGGCCTTTGGCACCGTGGGCAGCAGGCCACAAGCGCTTGGGGTTATTTAATAGCACGTAATGATCTAAAGTGACCAGCCAACAAAGGTATTTTCACACATGCTCTTTAAGTGAAAAGTGCATTGTGTTCCCATGCCTGAATTTCTGGACTGTGTGGAAAAAAAGAGGTTGAGAGTGAAGTCCTATTTGATTCTGGGGATTTATTCAGCCATTGTGCGCTCCCACACAGTGCCCTGCAACAGCTGAAGGGTTTGAAATGGGATCCAGAGCAGGTGTTTGAGTGGGAGAGAGGGAATTTAGGAAAAATTCGCACTGCTTCTCCTCCTCTGACTGCCCTCTCTTCATGAGTGTTACCATTTGCAGAGAGAAACTAAAGAACTTTTACAAAAGTTATACAGTAAAAAAAAAAAAGCCTAGCAGGATAGATGGGCGTTGAGTTTTGAAAGTTGGAAATATGTACAAAAAAACTAAAATAGTTACATATTTTCACGCAAAACCTTGTCAGCTTTCATTATATCTTCTGAAATAATAGCAAACATCAGTATTTTAGATTGCCAATCAGTGATGTAGGCCTGAGGCCTGATTCCACTCAATGCTACTGAATTTTGGGTTGTTATCTCAGCCACACCATTCATTACAAAATAGTGTACTGAGCATTTCTAGGGTATGTCTGGAAAGTTGTATTTAGATTTTTATTTTGACTTATGCTATATTTTACATTGTTCTTGTCTTTAAGTCTCTGTGTGTCTGTGCGGTCATAACAAAAGCCATTTCCTCCAGGATCTGTAAAATTTTCTAATTCTGATTCTGAAAATTAACAATAGAAAGAATATAAAGTAGGCTCCCACAGTTGTAAACCATCCACTATAATTACACCATTAATAACACTCACATTTTTATTTTACCATGAACAACATATGTCCAAGATTTTACAGTAGTAGGAAAAAATGCTCTTGTAATGGCAAGATTTTATTGTTCCATTTATAATTTATAAACCTGTTATTTCCAGATTATGTGATGGTAACAGCATGATATAATGTAATGATTTGGTAACTGCACATTCATTAATTAATCACATGTCAAATAACCTTGAGATTTTATATGCTGCTGTATGTGTTTATCTGCTGTGTTATGCGATTCCTAAAAGCTGAATACAATAACAAGCAGAACAAACAGCCTGGTCCAGTCGTTTTAGACTCTTCTGTCGGGTGTGGATTTGTTTTAGTCACCTCAGCAGACCACAAGCTATCGCATCTTTATTTGTTTCTACCACCTTACCTCATCAGCTGGTGGGGCAGCTGGTGGCCTGTTTAGAGAATTCGTCCTGTGATCAGAAGGTTGTGGGTTCAAATCCCAAGACTTCTAGTGGCACCACTGGGGTACCTTTCAATAAGGTACCATCCCCACACACTGCTCCCCGGGCGCTGTGCTCCTGCCGTCCCATGGTTCACTTGGTGAATGGGTTAAATGAAAAGAAGAATTTTGTGCTGTTCACACTGTGTGCTGTGTTCGCATTTGACAAATTGTCACTTTACTTTACACCTTACACCAAAGCCACAAGATCCCATGACCCTGAGGTCACTTGTGGACGTCTGGTTTTCCAAAGCACTGACAAAGCGCCTCCAAAGGCATCTCCTTACAGGAAGAAAAGACCTAGTCAACTGTTGCACAAGTAACGGGTATTGGCCACAAATCATTTTTACTACTCTCTGTGACATACAATGGGATTCAATACAGATTTGTATATTATTCTAGTGAAATGCAACACTCTTTTACTTTGTAAAATGAAGTTACTCTTTTACTTTTTAAAATGCTCATTTGAAACTGAGAAAAACATCAGTCTTTGAGGTTTTTTGAATTTCTTCTACATAACAGTATAACTAAAACTGTCTTTTAGTATTGCATCATAAGAATGCCAATATACCAAATTGTCACTGTCAGGGATTAATAGGACCACTCGAACCGCCCGAGAAGGCCCCACTTCCCATACCTCGCCAAGCCCCAGGAGTCTGGTTGGCCATCAATCAAAGCAGCTAAGTGGGATTCTTCAGCAGAGATGCTATCAGGAGCAGCCTCTTATAGGTCCTCACACTTCTGTCTCTGTTATCTACGATGATAATTGCCCTGAACACCCAATCTCCACTCCCCTCTAAAGCAGATCCCTGAGCTACACTTCGGAGTCACTCAGCCAGTTAAGTTTCATTTAATGGCTGAAACGAGATGAAGCTGCAGCCTGTACAAGTGTGTATTTCCTTATTTTGCATGGGACCCTGTGTCCAGCCTCGGTTTGTACCACTTTTGTAACACTTCTCAATAGAGGAGCTGTTATGGGTGCAGCCCTTGCTTTGCTCGGGATGGTCTGTCCCATCAGTGGACATATAAGAGGAAAACTTTCACTTTAACGCTTTTTTATGAGCACTTGTCCAAACAGATACATACTGGTTTAGGCAGTCTTCAGAGTTTAGAGATTTGCAATAGACTTAGACTTTGGAAGACCACCTGACTTCACCTCAAAAAGAAAAAGAAATATATCTTGCACTAAAATCCAAAACATGCACTAATAATACATGCAGAGTTATATTAATAATGATTCAATAATCATTGAGAAAGCAGGTTTGTCTTTCTTTTCTGAAATATATATTCATAGATTTATTGGGGTTTTTTTTAGATTTATTTTCCCACATCTGCATCACGGTGTCAAACGCCATAAACAATAATGTCTTTATGATTAGGAAGGTATAGAAAAAAAAAAACCCTCAAAACACTGAAGCACGTGCCCGTTGGGTTCTGTTATCAGTGTGTTCTGAAAGCAGGTTTTCTTTTCTTTTCTGAGCATGGGGAAGTTCAGAAAAACATATCGAAATGATTATCTGTGTTAGATGACCAGATGCCACAGATAGGGCAGTTAGAAATTATGCTGAAAAGTTCTGGAGTATCTCTTTAAGTGCAGCCAGTAGACCAAACCTGAGCGCCTGGCCCCCGTACCGCAGTGTGATGGCCTTAATAACAAAAACAAGCCACACGGTGTGGATCTGCACCCGCCGTGTGAGCGCCATAATGAGAACCATATGCAGCTGCCCAGACATACAGTCAGAGGAAACCCAATACTCTTTCCTCTGACTCTCTTTCTTTCACTATGTCTCCCTCTCTCTTCCCTTCCTTCGTTTCTCCTTTCCTTCTCCCATGCCTTCCCTTTCGCTCTCCCATTTAAGGGCTCGGTAAAATTTCAGACAGTTGGCCAGCCTCGTCACTTTCAGCTGTTCTTTGTCGATTCTAGCTGATCCCACTTCAGTCTCTTTCCATTTTTTTTTTATTCAAGAGATGACATTCTAGGCTTCCAGCCAGTGGTCTTATCCTGCTGTCTTCCTCACTTTTACCAACCTCTTTTTCTCTCTCTCTCTAGTCACTCTATTTCTCTCTCTCTCTCTCTCTCTCTCTCTCTCTCTCACCCTCTCTCTCTGTCTCTCGCCCTTTCCCTGGTCTGGCATTCAGACTTGCCGTGAAGCGAAGGGCTAATTTTACCAGCCTGACATCATTCCTCTATTGTACAAAGAACAAGTGAGTCAGTGTCAGTAGAAATGCACTGACCTATTCTTCCTTTCCCTTCTTTTTTCCTCTCTTCTTTTTTCTCTTTTACCTGATTCATCCCAGTAATTGACATGCCCCTCCCTCTCCCCAATCCCCAATATGTATATTCACTGGATCATGCAATGTAATATGGTCCCAAGCTCGGGGGGAAAGAAAGAGCCCTTTCTCCGCCCATCACCCTCATCCGTCCATCCTCTGGCAGGAGGTGCTTGTAAGAGGCTCACCCATCCATCCACCTGACTGAATGAAAATGTTTGCTTCACTGGTCTGTATCTGAATGATGCCTCTGTAGTATCAATACCCTTACGGGCCTGAGAATGGAATGACTTTTTGGGAGCAGCCAGCTCTCTCAAACCAGAGCAACCATGTAATTAATTCTGCCACAGACACAGACAGCGCTAATGCATTTCATATTGTGGAAAGGGCTGAGATGTTGCCCTCAGCAACAAATCCCATATAGTTAATAAGTTTAAAAAGTGGTTTCAAGTGATTAAAGGAGAAGTTCAGTCAAAAATAAAGCAAATGCTGCCAAATAATATATTATAATGAAGATCACCAAATATCATTATGTGCATCAAGCAAATTGGTGGCCATCGGCTTACATTTAAAAGCATGTCTTGTAAATCTATACCTTTAAGACTTTGATAAATCACCAACAACAGGCTGTTGGATCACCATGCTGTTGGGTCATTTTTAATAAACTGTTGCTTCCTGTCTTTTAGAACATCAAATGGATCCTGGAAACTTGGTATTAAAGAGGTGAGATAAGTGCATATCATATCCCTTAAAATGTCACAAAAACTATAATCTTATGATTCAGTTCTTCATATTAAAGTAATCAAATCATCTGGACACAATTTTCCCTTTCTCGGACAGAGCTCATACAATATGAAAGAACTTTATTTATCCCAAGCAAACTTATTTAGTCAATTTAAGCCAATTTCAATGTCTGATGCTCAGATCTTGTCATCAATCATGTATTGACATTAGATTTTTTCTGTTTAATGAAATAAATGTAAAATCTGGAAGCCCAGCTACTCACTTTTACAACAAAATCATGTTTACAGTGGGGCAAGACAATGAATGACTGGTGTTTTGACTGGTTTTTACTTTTTTAGGCCAATTTCCCAGACTTAAATTAAGCCTAAGGGTGGGATTTCTAAAGGTGACTCTCCAAGAATCCTTAGTGTTACAATAATGACTTTCTCACACATTCAAGCTGTAAGCCGTGCTAAACAGAAGCGGAGATGTTAATCAGATTCAGCAGAAACACAGCTTGTTTGGGGACTGAATGTTTGAGAGTAACCATGTAAAATAAAAATGTGCCCAGAACTGCACAATTCTCCTTTAGGCTCTTCTGAATTTTTCAGTGGGAAGAGTTTATTAGTAGAGGGGGATACAAGCGCCTAAATGTTTGTGAAAGAAAAAGCTACTTTGGTGACATTATAACTCAAGCAAAGGGTAAAGTTGTCTAGTAAAAACAACTTGAGCAGCAGAACTAAAGCATAAACTAGTGAAAACCACAGAAATTATGCTAAATAAAAGAAAATGTTTAAGATCTTGTAGTCAGTAACTACTATTTTATACACATATATATGTGGCTTAAGAGAGAGAAAGAGAGAGAGAGAGAGAGATGTTTGCACATCTTTTAAGCAATGTTTTTTTTTCTTTCTGTAAGGATACAGAATATATAGAATGTATAAAAATCTTGAATCTAAAATGCTGAGCTCCAAAACTCCAAAACTGGAGATGTGACCACATAAAAACATAAAAACAAACAAAACTTCAAATATTATTAGATACTGGGTCTAACTGACCTTAACTGAGTAAAAAGCAATGAAGGCATCGATGTGTTTAATACTATAATCATGTATAGTAATACTGATGCACTTACTGGAGTGAAAGTAAAAGGGGATCATAAACACCTGTATTTTAGGCACTTAGTCTCGATCAGGGAAGTTAGGTAAGATAAGATAAGATAACCCTTTATTAGTCCCACAGGCGAGAGATTTGCATGTTTGGGCAGAAAGTGAGCAGAACAAAAGTAAGAGCAGCAAAACAATAGATTAAAATATATACAGTATAGTATAAAGTACAGTAATGAAATAATAAACACATATAAATATAAACATTTGTGTGAATGCAAATATATAAAAATGTATATATAATGATATATAAATATATGTATGTATGTACACAGTGGGTATATGTATATATGCATATAGGTTTGGGGGCTAGTCAGGATCCAGGAGGGGGCTGGCAGATCGAGGCTCCACCCGTGGGGCTGCAGCTTTAGGAGAGGAGATGAGAAGTTTGTGTGGGTTCTTCTTACACCCTCAGCTTTGGAGAGCAGCAACAGAAGCAGCCCAGGCAGCCGGAGAGCCCCATTCTAACTGAATGGATTGGCATGGGGAGAAGCGGACCTTTCAACCTGGCTAAGCTGCAGCTTTGGAACTGGATTTCCCTTCTGATGCTTTCTCTGTGCCTGCTGCTCCGACCAGGTGAGGCATGGACTTTGGTTCTCTCCACTCTCATGGTGGGACTGGTGGAGTTTGGAGACCAGTCCCAGCCTGAGAACATGCAGAACTTTTTAAAAACTGTTTTAAGAAGCTTGCGCTTACCTACTGATGCCCAGCTTGCACTACATGCTCTCATATAAGCTGTGTTCTTTATTTATGTGCTTGAATACACTTTGTGGAGACCTTAAGGGCATTTACGAGAACATTTATCCCGAGCACCATCACCTGAACTCGGCTACACCAGCTAGCAAACAACGCAGGCGTGCTAAGCTAAGCTAAGCTAAACTCGTCGAGATTTTCTCTTAAAGAAGCAGAAAGTGGGAGTTTTCTCAGTTTCTTTTTGTGTATTTAGTTTCTTTGGCGTATAATGAACAAGCGTTACTATTTTTATATAATGTGAAAGCACGAAAGTAACATAGTTAGGTGTTATTTATTGTTTTTGTTCAACTTTATTCAGATTCTGGGCTAGCCGTGCTGGCTAACAAGGCACGAAACTCACTCCAAACTGTTTATGTCGCTTCGTTTTGGAGTTGAAAGGGGCTTTTGTCTCAAAGAGAAGTGTTAGGTTTTTTGGACAGTAAGAGTTTCTAAATGTTGTGAGAGAGAAAAATAAGTGGGCCTGTTTTTCAGGAACGAAGTGTTTCTGCCATTCCGTCACTCTTTATAATTAAAACAAAACACTCGCAGATTTTTATGCAGAGCAGAGCAGAGACATCATCTTTACAGCATTTAAATTGATAAACTTAATTAGCAAAGGTTTACTTACCTTCGAGTACAATGGAAGCGGTTGGATGGAGTCCAACCTACAAAGATATAACTGCATCAGGGAAATTGGAGGATATTATTTGCTACCAAAATGTAATGACAATCCCAGTGACAAATTAGCTCCTTTTTTCTGAGGGTGTAAGTCATTACATGAAAAACAGAAATTTTGGTCTGCCGTTCTGCTAGGGAGTCACTGGGGGACAGATCTGAGCACGTAAAAATGAATGAGAAACATGTCAACTCAAATCAAGTTTATTTATACAGCCCATTATCATACACAAAGGTCAATCAATTCAATGTATTTTACACTAATAGAATGATATTATTAAGCATAAAAATCGTAGCAGGTGAAAAACTAAAATAGATAAAAGAAATAAAAGAATAAAATAAAGTTTTGGTGCATGTACTTTATCAAGGCACTGACACAGTGAATCTACTGGACCAAAGTCACTTGGTGAAACAGCTAGATAGGTCTGAGTATCATCTGCAAAGCTTTGATAGGAAACATTAATCTTTCACCCAGGCCCAGGGGGCACCATGACCGTAATGGGAGAGCATTTCGTTGTTGAATGTGTTAGCACTGCTGTAATGTGGCTTAAATTTCTATTTGTTGTAAATGTGTCTGGGTACATTAATCCTGCATTTTTATGTGGCTTGTCTTCATCCAGATTTAATCTTGAAACTCAAGATGCGTGAAGTGACCAGGTGTAAACGGGATCTTGGTTCTCCTCACTATACAGAGACAGCGGTCTTTCCAGCTTCTTGGCGTAGCCTTAAATGACATTATGGCTGCAGAACAGTTTAACAGGGTATGTTATTAAGGTGATCATTTGATAAAGTTCAAGTCCTTGCAAAATAAGACTGAATGTCTAGATCACCACTGTGGAGTGGACTTAAACTGCTGACCTCTACAGCTGCAACCACAGTTATGCAGGCCATGCACACACACGCACAAATGGTGGTAGCTGCCCAATTAGCCCAGTGGCAAAGCAGCAATGGAGGAGAGAAACTGAGCTATCACACTCTTTTCTCTTTTTCCTTGTTTCTTATAGAAAGCCTAGAAACTGTAGGTGCTGTGTTGGAGATAACAGGTTTGTGTAATGATGCAGGGGTTATCTGCACGACTGAGTCTACCATTACCATTGATAACGTGTATTTCACAGTGTGTGAGCTATTGTGCATGTGTGTGTGTGTGTGTGTATGTGTGTGTCTTAAAGTTATCATTTTGTGTAAGAGAGTGTGTGCAATGATGCCTCTCTTTAATTTTTCTTTTATGGGGCGAGGTGAAGCCTTTGCTATCCTGCTGCTCCGCATTCTGGATAAATGAGGGGTTGAAGATGGCAAAGGCAGGGACATACAGCTGAAGATAGCTAAACTCGATTAGGTTCAAGTTTCTCCTCAAACTGCTTTTACATGCCCTCTGGCCATGGGCATACGCTCTTGTTGTAATGAGATGGTCTTTGCTGGGTGCTGCCAAAACAAATCTGCACTTACACATTATTAGGTGGGAGAGAGACAGAGAGAGTGAGAGAGAGAAAGAGAGAGAGAGAGAGAGAGGCAGAGAGAGAGAGAGAGATCCATAGCTCATGGATTTAAGTGGAGAAACAGATTTTAAACTTTTTTCAAAAATAGAATAATAAGATGGGAGAAAAATATTGATGAAAAATATTTTATTTTTGGAAGAAAACATTTTTGCCATGTCTTTGTCTTTGCCTGGCATTATGGATGCTGAGGCACAGAGAAATAACACACGCAACATGAAGTAAACATAATAGAATTTAAAGCATATTGCAACTGCTCTTTTTGTCATGAAGAGGGACAGTGTAATTATGTTCATGAATAGATCAAACATTGGGTTTTTTTTTTTTTTTTTTTGCCATGGCAGCCAAAATTTGAACCCTAACCAACATCATATATTAAAGCTAGACATTGCTGAGGTTCCAGTTTGTTATTCCAATTTTCTGTTCTTAAATAGTGCAGCAGCGTAAGTGCAGGAAAATTTGAATAAGAATCTAATTTCAGCTTCATATGTGCTGGTGGAGAGTTTATTTTATTTCTAGGATAGTACTGTATATCCTTTCAAAAATATATATGCCAAAATTGTTGGCAATCTATCTTTCTTTTTATTCCTCATAGTCTTCAGAACCTCCCTTGTTGTCTATGTCCATTTCTTCTCTGTGGTATAAATATAAAGTTTCACACATGTAACATCCTTTTTAACCAATAGATAAAACCAAAAGCTCTCATATTTGACAGAAGATGGTGGGTATGAGCTGGGTATGGAAATGGTTACAAATGATTTAGTAGTCAGTTAGTATAAAATACAGTAATATAAGACCATAATAAGTTTAAAAACTATGGATCAGTTGATAGATTGCCAGTAAGAGGACACATGAGTATACTACCCCAACGTACAGTGAGAGGGATGAGAAAGAAGAAACCAAAGATCACATTTAGTGACATTGCATTCACATACATAGACTTTAACATGGAGATGGTCCCCCTCTGCAACTCTAATGGCTTCTACTCTTCTTGGAAGGCTTTCCATATGATTTTGAAGTTTCTGTGGGAATTTGTGCCCATTCATTCTGTGGAACATTTATGAGGTCAGGCACTGATGTTGGATGAGAAGGCCTGGCTCGCAATCTGTTGGATGGGATTGAGGTCAGGCCAGTCAAGTTCTTCCATACCAAACTCATCCAACCATGTCTTTATGGAGCTCGCTTTGTGCACTGGGGTACAGTCATGCTGGAATAGAAAAGGTTATTCCCAAAACTGTGTCCACAAAGTTGGAAGCATGGCGTTGTCCAAAATGTCTTGGTATGCGGATGTATTAAAATGACCCTTCAATGGAAGTAACGGTCCACCTGAATTAAATAATTAAGAGGTGGGTCCCATTTAAGAGGTGTGTCCACAAAAGTCCATGTAGTACATCTAGAGACCATGGCAAATCCCACTGCTGGGATGGTATAATTAATCGTCCATTCCTGAGCACTGTTACAACTCAGATACTAGATCTAGTTCATCATTTCAAGATTGGACTACCTCAGTTCACTCCTGGTTGACATTCCTTTGAAGGCAGCTAGACCTCCAAAACTGATTCAGAATACAACAGCATGTGCTGTCTTCAACACACCAGAATTCTCACACACCACTTCACTGGCTTCCAAAAATGACCCACCTCCTATTTACCTCAGCCAGGATCAGACCACAGCGCACAGCTGACCCTCTTAGTACATCAGTTATAATAACAGTTAAAGTCTGAATAATTGACATCCCTACCAGTGCATCCCTGTTTCTAAGGTTTGATTTAGCTGTAGGAGTAATATTGCTGATATACAGTATTATACCAGTCTTTAGAAGGTCACAAATATAGTAATACCAGTGTGTGTGTGTGTGTGTGTGTGTGTGTGTGTGTGTGTGTGTGTGTACATACGCGTTCACAACATACATGAGAGTGCA
>JBBPCY010000037.1:11003380-11014355 GCA_037974405.1 Brachyalestes nurse
ATATATACACACACACACACACACACACGCACACTAAAATATATTTATTTATGTATATATATTTATATGTAAACTTGGTCCCTGTCTAATGTAGTCTGATGCCTTGGCGAATGTATGTAAACCCATTATCTTGTTTAAATAGTAATTTTTTCAGACCTGAGCCAGATTGCCCTTAATTTGGATTAAAATACACTAGAGAATAATCCGCCCTTTCTGATGTGAAAGTGTTTTCCATTACTACATGTACAGTAGTGCAGTTTGCACATGTCCTTTGCATTATATGTTCCCTGCAGGGTTGGGAAGATCAGAATGTGTTTTTTAAATATTAGTTTTAATCAGGTATTGTGCACTCAGTAGGTTCCCTTTTCCCAGTTACAGATTTTAATTATTTCCCATTACTTTGGATTTCCTTTGCCTTTAAAGGACAGCCAGTGAAGTTCAGCTTGAAGTGTTTGTTTTATTCCTGCCTGGTGAAAGCCTCTCCAGAGGTCGTGCGTGCTGTCAGAGAGTCATATTTCTTCCTTTAAAAATGTTTTGTTACTGTTTCCCATGGGTATAGGAGTCCTGCTTTCACATGTTGCTTGTTTCACTCTTTATTACTTTGTTTCTTAAGACAGTTATAAATATTCACTTTGCTTGTCTAAACTGGGTTATCCAGTTTATGTACAGCTCAGGTATGCTCTTATCTTAATGATATAATCCTAAAGATTTGATCTTAAACAGATAATATTACCACTATTATGAACATGTGATATGAGCAAGACAAAACTGTAAATGCTCACCTTTTGATGATGGCCTTATTTCGCTACTGGGTTTTCCCTCATTCTTAAAGAAGGATCTCTCAAAACTAACTTCAGTGTAGGAATCAACAATATAAACAATCTGTAGTGTGCAAGTTTAATAATGTGTTTGTCAGATTAGTGGTGTTGCTGTGGAAACGCAAACCACAAAAATGAAGGTGTATGTTTGTCATTTTATTACATGTTTTTATGTCACTTTTTTGCAAGCCTTATTTACTTTGTATTTATATCATAACTTAACAAATATACTATAATATAATATAATATAATATAAGCTCTGTAGAAATCTATGTATTTTTCCTTGTACTGGTCTAGGTATATGCAATTTCTGTATGTTATAGATGTTTGTTTATTAGCATCAGCAGAAATGTACGTGAAAAATATTAGATATTGTTTAGTCGTGTTTAATATTGTGTATGCTGATACGTACTCTGAGCAATTATGTTGTCAAAGGCAAAACAGCGACACACTGCAACTTTCAGTTCATTGAAGTTTGTAAAACCAATCCTGTCTTCATCAGAAACAGGACATTTATAAGGCTTTGATTACATGCTGCTTTCATATTTAAGTGGTTATATAGTGAACTGTATTTATTTATCCTGGTTTTACAGTTGTATTACAGCTAATTTATAATAACTGCATGCTCAGCTAGTCTAACCATGTTGGCGTAAGGGAGCTTCACACAGTTAAAACTGTGCTGCAGATATTACAAATTGCTTGATTTCCCACTCCATGCTGCAGATATTTAATGCTTTTGAAATTCCTTTTATGTCTTACACTTGACAAACTTTCAGACTGGATCAGGACATGTCTGTTTATGACTTTTGGGAGGAGTCAAAGTTTAGCCCTGCTCCTGGACTGTATTCTCTTTTTAGGATCTATTGAGAGTGCTGTGTAGTGAAGGCCTAGTCTTAATATCTGTCCTGGAAACACCCTTGATATTGGCCAATGCTGACTGAGGCTCTGCTCTTTCTCTCTGGTCCCTGTAGTTTACTGTCAGACATGTCGGATCCAGCGGTGTAATGCAGAGTACCTGGCCTCTTTCTCCCCCGCTGGCGGCCTTCAGGAAGAGGTCCTCCCTGACGTGGACCACTGCATCGCCTTGAGGGCCTACTCCCTGTGCACCAGACGCACTGCCCGCGGGTGCAGAGGAGACCTTGTTTACCACTCGGCTGTCTTCCGCATCAAGGAGCTCTTTGCCCAGCACAACTGCTCCAGCGACGGCCCCACTTCTTCGGCCAAAGCCCCCAGCACTTCCAGGCCAGCCGTGGTGGACGTGTGTGACTACGAGAGCCGAGTGCTGGCCTTAGGCCCCG
Source organism: Brachyalestes nurse (assembly GCA_037974405.1). Classification (NCBI taxonomy): domain Eukaryota; kingdom Metazoa; phylum Chordata; class Actinopteri; order Characiformes; family Alestidae; genus Brachyalestes; species Brachyalestes nurse. Next base: position 11,005,497 of record JBBPCY010000037.1, read on the forward strand.
CGGCACAGCAGAAAAAGTATGGCCACTGTGGATTATTTGGGGACCCCCATTTACGGACATTCAGAGATGAGTTTCAGACGTGTAGAGTCGAGGGCGCTTGGCCGCTCATTCATAATCGCTACCTGTCAGTGCAGGTCACAAATGTGCCGGTTGTGGAAGGATCAAGTGCTACAGCAACCAGTAAGGTATGTCATTAGTAGTAGAACTGAAATTCTGTTTAATTCTGAATACATGTTGTCAGTATATAATATCAGGGTCAGTGACAGTTACTGTGTGTGCATCATCAGGTTTACTTTGATTTATTAGTTGCATCATTCAAAGCACATTGGCATCTATAGACAGTTGTATTTGTCTATTGACATCTATAGACAGTATGATGGTTCCATCTGTATTTGGTACCATTGGAACCTCAGCATAATGGGGGGGAGGCATCCACTGATTGCTTTTTGCTGGTGGAATTCTTACAGTTTTGGTTTTTAATTGTTTAAAACGAAGTTACTTAAACTCGCAAAACATATTGTCAGACAAGTTGATGTCTTATTGAACCATTTCCAACAATTGAATATGTATCGCTACATAGATGCAGTTACTACATGTTAGTAATCAATCTAATAGTCACGGCTTAAAGCACAGCAAATATCAGTGCATGTGAAAAATGTTAAGATGAAGGCAGTTAGATTGTTTAATCAGTCAGAATTTTTACTCAGCAGTGAAGTATGTTCTTTTTATGAACGTCCAGTTCTGCTCATAATCCAATTCTACAAATCCTAATGTGATTTAAAAAAATGAAAATCAGCTGTGCAACAGAGAATAGCTCTGTTTGGAATGATCAGTTTGGGCTCAGATATTGTCATTCTCCTTTGGTACTCTGCTTATCTGTCCTTCTACTGCCACACTGTGGTGAAATGTGATACCTCACCCCACAAAGATCTTAAGCTCCACTTTATTATTCAGTCTACTCAATTCATGACTTGAAATGAAGTGGAAACAATTATAAAAGTTTGATGCTAAACTCCATAAATCCTAAGGGGCATTGGGGGTTTATGGGGTTAACTATCAACCTTTTTCATTTATGCTTGTAACTGTAAACTTGCGTATCAGTCTCAAAGTAGGTAGTAAATTGTTTGTAGTAAATTTTAGATTAACTGAATAATAAGTCTACAGTTTAAGGTGAGAAAGATTTTCACTCTTACTCATCAGCCCTAAACGTCTGAACATCTCGCCCACAGATAACAGTCATATTCAAGTCCTACCACGACTGCACTGAACAGAAGGTGTACCAGGCCACCACGGAGGACCTGCCATCGGCCTTTCAGGACGGCACACGCAGCGGTGGGAAGGGGGGCAGTCTGTGGATTGTGGAGGATGGTGGCGGGGGCTCGGGTGGGCGGCAGGTGATGATCCAGGCCCGCTACCTAGGAGCCTCCATCATCGTGCGGCAGGTGGGCCGCTACCTGACCTTTGCCATCCGTATCCCAGAGGAGCTGGCTGAGGAAAACGGCGGCCTGCAGCTGTGCCTGCATGGCTGCCCCCGCAGTGAGGTCATTAAGGCCCATGTGCTGACCCGGCAGCAGGGCCTGCGCCCACCCCGGCTCCTCGGCTCCTGGTTCGAGCAGGTGGACGAGGAGGGGGGTGGGGAAGAGCTGCAGCCTGGATCGGCCCCCCACGCCGACATGCTGGAGCGTGCCACCACCAAGTGCAGGGAAACTCTGCAGGTGGAGGACGTTTACTTCCAGTCGTGCGTCTTTGACATCCTCACCACTGGAGACCTGGAGTTCTCCATGGCTGCATATGGGGCCTTGGAGGACCTGAAGGCACTTCCGCCAAGCACGCTTAAACAGAGTTCGCCAAGGACTCCACACATTTATAACAGAGCCACTGCAGTGTCCTCATCCCTTCTCGTGGCAGTACTTTCGCTGTTTCTCCTGCTAAAGTGACCAGATTACCTGGCATGAGAGAGCCTGAATTGCCAGACTGATCTTCTCTTTTGAAGCTCTTTCATGAATTCTTATGGTTCATTTCATTTAGTGGGAAGCATTCAGATCAACTTCGTAACAGTTTTGCATGAAATCCAGAGAAACTGCAAGGAAACCAATCAACCAATCAAAAAACGTGGACACACAAGACAGTGATTTCTACTGCCACTTAACACTTGTTGCGTGCCCTTTCCAGAGTGGAATTATGTTTCTGAAGAAGGACAACACAGTCTACGAAAGCTGAGGGCAGCTAATCAGAATAGCTTCTTGGTTCTCAACACGTAAATCTCAGTAGGGTGGACCATGTGTGTAGCAGCACTATTTGAATGTTTTATAAGTGATGCTCACTAATGTCAGACCACAGAAGGATAGAACCTAAATGAAACATTGGCATGGACCTGTGATGGACTGGTTTGTGCAGACAATGGGTCGGTCTTCTTGGGGCTGAATTTGGCACTTACACTCCACCCTTACAATAAATACGGTACTGAAATTGGATCCAACAACAGATCGAAAATACTACCTATCCATATGTCTGATTCTAGGTTGATGATTTCTGTCAAGAAAGCTACAGGTTTAGTATAAAACACTCATTCTTCAAGCTGCTTTGCTTCCAGCATTAATGTTTAAGGTTAAGATACAAATTCTTTATATAATAATATATTGAAAGAGTGTATATATGTGTTGTATAATGTGTACATTCTCCTGTGTATAGATGATTTTAAATGTGATATGTTTTGCAGTTTTACTTAGGTTTTTTTTTAACTGTGTAAGAAGTGACTAATTTGTAATCTCTTTACTTTTCCTAATTAAAAAAACATTGAGACTACCTTGCTGTTTTATTGCCTTCTTTTGAGGTTTTATGTGTGAGGTGTCGCCTTATGTACACTTAATATGGCTTGATGGCCTGCTGTATTTCACTCCCATGTTTACGACACTTGCATCACATTTGAAACATAATCACCTCTGGACCTTGCCCAAGGACAATAATTGTTACCACAAATGAATCATGGGAAATCAAATCAGGAGACAGATGGTTGTTTACCTACCCAAGCAGGTAATGGGTAAATAAATACAGAAATGCCTGGGTATACCACAAACCACTGTGGGAACAATAAAAAAGTTTTAAAACATCTGGAACAGTTGCCAAGTTGCCAAGGGGAGAATCAACATGCAAGGTTGTCCTCATATAGTGAAGAAGGTGAGGGAGGTGAATGGCACCCAGTGACCACAGATCAGTTACTGCAGACATAAGTTGTATCTTTGGGTTGAAAAAAAACTTGGGTTGCACTTAAACCACCTTTTTCGGGAAGGTGCGCAAAGAACAATTGTGTCGGAAACACACCACTTTGCTTGTGAATTCCATTGACATAGATGGTATCAAAAAGAAAGCGATGATGATATCAAAAGAACCATCATCAGACTTTACAGTGGATAGTTCTAGAAAGTACCATAACGGGTAAAGAGCCCATATTCTATTTTTTCATTGTGTCCCCTGTTGTCCACTTGTGTAGTTTTATGTGCCAAAATAGTTCATTTTACCACAGTAATAAAGTGGTTTGGGAGTTTGCCCTGAGATCAGAAGGTTGTGGGTTTGAATTCCACCACTGTTAGTGCCATCACTGAGGTACCCTTGAGCAAGGTACCGTCCCCACACACTGCTCCTCGGCGCCCCTCATTGGTGCCAGCCCCCTGCCTCACTTAGTGAATAGGTTAAATGCAGTTTAAGAATTTCACACTGTGCGCTGAGGTGTGTTCACGCATGACTACAAAGGGCCGTTTTACTTTTAGTATTTTCTTAAAAAATAAGTGGACTGATTTTGCTACTTCTTAATAGTGATAGGTGTTGTGCTTGGCTGTGATTTTTATAACATAACAGAACTTCCTAACCATGGCTAAGACAAAGTAGATGACTTATTTCTCATAAAAAAAAATCCCTTCCTTACTTTTGTCTTAACTTCTGACTTTTCTTTGACAGGTGTTGTTTAGGTGTACCTAGCGTGCAGTAAGTTGGTTGAATAGCGGACGATAATTTAAGTTTAGCTTTACAGGTTTAAGGAACAGATGCAGACTACTCTGGATAAGCTAAATGCCGTAAATGTAAATGTAAATGACTCCATCAGACAAGAAGTCCATGGCAGGGATTAAAGCGTCTCCTAGTTTCATTATTTTAGTGTTAAGTAAATTTACCTCATGGAAAGAGTTGAATTGGTATGGTTCCTCACACTTGCACATCTACTCTAAAACAGGTTATTTCAGGTTATTTCAAGAACGAATGTTTCAGAAAGTTCTTAGGAATTCAAAAGTAATCACTCAAAAGACCCTTTTTGGCACCTTTGAGTATAGATGCATGGAAATCACTGAAGTGTGGCGGACACCGGCCCTCTAGGACTGGTACCCTGGTGTAGACAGAGCATCTAAAAACACTATGACACCAGGAACCAACTACCAGAAATGGTAGTCAAGAGTTTTCTAATCTGGACTAAAACTGAATTTGTGCATTCTGCTATTTATATCCAAAATCCAGAAGGGTGTTGTGCACGGGTGAATGGCCCAGGATCCTTCCAGATGTGTTTCCAGCCTTATTAAATATACAGAAATGGTGATCAGTGCTTTATTCTTAACAGGGGAAGTATTAAACCCAGAGGGTGCCCTTATAAAATGAATACTTCGGAAAATGTCTTAATTGGGTCTGTTTTATTCCATAGTTGCAATACAGTATTTTCAACCATGGCTTGTTCTCAATGTTTCAAACAGTTTCATAATTATGGTCTTGAATGTTGCCCATTTCTTTTGTGAAGTAAGTACATTATATGGACAGAAGTATTGGCACACCTGACCATTACACCAACAGGGACCTTGCATTCAAATACATACACGTTACTATAACAGCAAGAACAGCTTCCACTCTTCTTGGAAGACTTTCCACAAGATTTTGGATTTTGGAATTTGTGTCCATTCATTCTGTAGAGCATTTATGAGGTCAGACACTGATGTTGGACTAGAAGGATCACAATCTCCATTCCAGTACATCCCAAAGGTGCTGGATGGGGTTGAGGCCAGGACTCTGTACAGGCTGGTCAAGTTCTTCCACACTGAAGTCCTCCAGCATGTCTTTATGGAGCTGCTTTGTGTACTGGGACACAGTCATGCTGGAATAGAAAAGGTTCTTCCCCAAACTGTTGGAAGTTGGAAGCATGGCGTGGTCCAAAATGCCTTGGTCTGCTGAAGTATTAAGATTGTCCTTCACTGGAAGTAAGGGGCCTAGATCAAACCCTGAAAAACAGGTGTGTCCCTATACTTTTGTGCACATAGTGTATTTCCCAACCATGCCTTTTAGACTGAGGTATGCAGTTCAGACCATACAATATAAACAGTCAAAAAACGAATAGAAAGCACACCTCTAAAGCACTGCTAGTTTCTGCCCACTAGGATTGTAGTATTTGAGCATAAACTACTAGCATTACTACTAGCACATTTAACAATTTTGGAGTTGTAGATTAAACTTAAATATCTAAAGCTTCTACAAGCCATTCAGTGTTTTATGTGAAGCTTGTAACAAACCTTGCAACAGATTTAGTATGTCTAGAATGTTTTTTCACAGAGCTTCCATTATCTACCATCCGGCAGAAACCCATTGATTACTCTGCCACTCATATACAGTCAGTGATGTTTCTCAGACTCAAAGAAGGCCTGAAGTGATGTTTTCCTTCATAAATTGTAAATCAAAATGATTTTGGTTAATTCCACTGTCATGCCCTAAATAATGAAAAGGGCTGCAGTTTAATTCCTGACGGCTCAACCAACAGGAAAGATTTCTATGCTACATCCACCTGGAACCCACAGAGATAACCGGATAATTTTTCATTAGGCATTTCTATAATTCAACCCTTGTTTTTTTCCAATAGAAAAACTTTGTTTTGTCTTACAATAGCCTTTTTATAATCACAAAATAAGAGTGGATAAAACCGGGCCACTGAATAAACTGGAGAAATATTGATCACTTTTAAACATCAATCATCAAGACAGCAAATATATAGTAGAAGATAAATGCAAAGTGTGATTGCATGGTTGCTATTAAACCAGTGTTTGGAGACTAACAAGCAGGCGCAATTCAGTCATCTGGTTCAAAAACCGGCATCCGCACCAGCTCTTACCAAGCCATTTTTGGGTAAAGCTGAACGCAGAGCAGTGTTCACTGATTTATTATTTTTAATTAAACCACAACAAACAGTCACGTGTCTTTTTTTATATGACTGACCAGAGTCTTAGTGTCCATTTTATGAGTCTGCTGTGTTTTTTGCTCTAATTTTGTTTCTTCGCATTTGATTTTTTCGCCTTTATCTCTTCCTACGCGCCGCACCATCTCTCCACACAGATTTTAAAGGAGGCTCGACCATTGTCTCTCTCCCAACATGTTGCAGAGGTCTCGACCAGTTTTTAAACAAACAAAACCTGCCCCCTCATCAACCAATCATAACATTTCATGCACTAACATGGATATTAACAGATATTTTGCTGTTGAAGCGGTTCTGAAATTCAAGACAAACTCCAAGGAGAAGCGGCACCTATTTTGGCTATAAAAAGAATATAATAAAACTTAAGAAGAACAGTATAATTACCTGTTTGTCTAAATCTGACATATTTGCACCAACCTTAATAAAAAAAAAACTCCCTCTCTTCTAGTCAAGTTGGCCTTAAATGTATAGAGTAATATTACACCATCAATATTACAATACATCTTATCCATAAGTGTTTCTGAGGCTTGCAGCTAGCCTTTTCTTGCTAACTATGGTCAGGTCAGCAAGCAGCCAGTCACAGTACTTTCACTACTTAAGATTGCAATATACCACCCACATAATGTCATCAAGCAGACAAATAAACCAAAGTGTTATAAAGAAAAGTAGGTCAGCATTGTAAAACAAAAAATAATATACTTACTATACTGGCAGTTCCTTCCCATATACTCCCCCGGGCATTCGCAGGAGTAGTTAGCCACCAGATCGGTACAGATCCCTCCGTTTCTACATGGATCCCTTTCGCATTCATTAACATCTGCAAAACACACACATACACACAAAGCTTGGTCATTGCTGTGAATTGGCAATAGATGCAATTAGTGGCCCATCTCGTTCATTGAAATGCACTGGTGGCAAGTGTTTATTGAGCTCGGCCTGTTTGTTATTTGATATTTACTTCTCCCCGGATAGAACGGGTAAAGCACTTAATCAAATTAAATTAAGACATCAGACGCACAAAAGTTTGCCACTATTGATGAGAAGAGTGATGTTATGGCTTTACTAAAAAGTCTTTAATGAATGTTCTTGAGTTGTGTGAGAGTGGGAGCTGATAAATGCACAAAAAAGAAATATAAAGGAAACGCTGCCTAAATTAAAGTGAAAGGAGATAGTCTATACTGAACTCTGAAGCTATGAGGCTAATATAGCTAACAAATAATGACAGCTTACCCCAGCCAACAAACAATTTACTAACTGCATGCCGGTATCATCAAACTTGCCTCAAACCACATCAAGTTGAATAATCTGAAATATACTTTATGTTGTGTCTAGCACTGAATGGCATATTCTTGTGGTGCTAGATATGACCTCAAATTGGAAACACGCATTTGGAGGCAACATTTTAAACGTGGATCCAGGAAAATCTCCCACTAACAAGGATGGATAGATGGATGGATGGGTAGACAGACAGATAGACAGACAGACAGACAGACAGACAGACAGATAGACAGATAGATAGACAGACAGATAGATAGATAGATAGATAGATGATAGATAGATAGATAGATAGATAGATGGATAGATAGATAGATAGATAGATAGATAGATAATATAGTGCATAATTTTGTAATAATGAGTTAATATAGTTCTTAATAGTGCTCTATTCTTACAATTTTTGAGGTTACATTCGAGGCAACCTATATAAGGTTGTTCTCATCATACCTAGTCTGCAGTCCTGCCCATACTTAGCCCAAAACCTGTGTAAAATGTCATATGTGGAAAAAAAAATTAACAAAACACTGTGCATCACTTTAATTGTAAGGGAAGCTTTATTCCACAGACCTGTAAGAATGTTTGTAAAGATATTGGGCTGATGTACTAAGCTTCTAGGCACAAGCTGGACACCTGTTATGTATGAAAGCACAGTTTGTGAGCTGTGTGTTTGGTGAAAATGCGCTTCCCTCCCTTAAACATAAGCACGGGGAGACCCAAGCAAAACATAGGAAGATTGCAAAAAGCGTGTGGAGATATTACACGTGCTGCCGATTCCGCTCGAAGTTTAGGCAAGTAGCAGCAGCTGGTTTACATCAATTTTCACCCACCTTTTAAAACCAGGTGTGATTTTTCATTAGGGTCTCAAAAGACAAGATGATGAAAGAGCAACTTTAGGAGCAACAGCATAGCAGTGAGACACAGCACGGGGTATAAAAACCTCCAACACGTGCCGAAAGAATGCTTATCATCAGACTAACACTGTTTAAACTCTTGGGAACAGATGGACATGTGAGAAGACACTGAGCAGAATATACTGTGTTGCAGCCGAAATTTGCACGCACGGCCTGTGTTATGTTTCACATACCCTGTTTTCATAGCCGGAGTGGAATTACACCCTGGAGAACGTTTCGGTGGGAAAGAACTTGATTTATGAACTCCACTATTTCTCTCTCACTAAACTTTCATTTCGTGTTTGGTCTAAAGTTTGTTGACAACTCCATTATTTCAGTATACCTTTAAATTCTGTGCTCAGTTAGTGGGTGGGGTGGGGCACAGTTTCTCCAGCAGCACTGCTGTGTGTGTCTGTGTGTGTGTGTTTATGTCGATCACACACAGTAGTGCTGCTGGGGAAACTGTGCCCCACCCCACCC
>JBBPCY010000037.1:11014455-11039613 GCA_037974405.1 Brachyalestes nurse
AGAGAGAAAGAGATAGAGAGAGAGAGAGACAGAGAGAGAGGGAGAGAGAGAGAGAGAAAGAGAGAGAGAGACAGAGAAAGAGAGAGAGAGACAGAGAGAGAGAGAGAGACAGAGACAGAGAAAGAGAGACAGAGAGAGAGAGAGACAGAAAGAGAGAGAGAGGCAGACAGAGAGAGAGAGAAAGATGGTAACAGAGTGAGAGAGAGAGAGAAAAGGAGAGAGACAGAGACAGAAAGGAAGAGGGAGGGGAGAAAAACAAAGAAACCACAAAGTAGCAAAACCACAAAGTAAGATGAGAAGAAAGAATGAGATAGGGAAGACGAGATTGACCTGATAACAACAAAGACAAAGGTGGAGAGAAGGACAGAGAGAGTTCATTTGTGGCCTTCTACACCCCACAGAGGGTACAAGAGGAAGGTTCTGGTTAGAAATGCATAATACGGCCAAAATATTACATAGCCAAGTAAGAAATACACAATATTATTTTAAATTCTTCCTTCTCTAATCTGAGAACACAAAACAATGCAACTTCATTCAAATCATGTGACTAATTGCTACACATCACAATCAGTATGAGACTTAAACTAAATCCATAGTAATAAACCTGGTTGAAAACTCATGCCTATATTGCATTGTGAAGGCTGATATTGTGATAACAGAAAAACAATACAGCCTGCAGGTATTTTAATACTGTCACTACCAGAACTAGAGAGGGGTTTGGTTCCCATTACTGCAGCTTTCCATGATACCTTATCTCCAGCTGCAGACACTGTCCGCTGTTTTTATTAGTTCATCTCATCCACAGAGACCAACTTTCCACTGACCTCAGAGGAGCAGCGGGACCAAACACACTGCCAGACACACCGGCCCTCAGGACAAATGTATCCTTTAGTTGATGTATCCTTAAAGTTACCAAATGTGTCCTTAAAGTTACCAAATGTGTCCTTAAAGTTACCAAATGTGTCCTTAAAGTTACCAAATGTGTCCTTAAAGTTACATCAAAAGTATACCGTGATATGAAATGAATTATTTCTCACTTGTAACTTTTAAAACAAGCTTAACATCTCATTTGCATTTTTAAGTTAAGCTTTGGGCAAAATCTTACAGCTGTGTATATACTCCCGTTGTGGGAAAAAAAAAATTTGACATTTGTCATTTCCTGATATAAAAACAAATGGAAAACGATGATGCGAACCGAAACCTGTCCATACAGGATGTAGATGGAATGTAAATGTCATGTCTTACATAACAAACTAATTATAGCACTTTAAATTGTGATTCTGCACTTCATTATCCTCCCAAAGTGTTCCTGATGAAACCACTATAGCACAAACTATTAGCAAAACGAACTTCCATAATAAAAATCCTTCACAAAGCCCTAGCAAATATGCTGCTATAATTGTGTCTTAGGGTGAGCAATGATTATTGCTTTTGCGTTATAAAATGCAAAAGCAATCAAGAAAACGAATGCCACTAAAGGCCGGGGGGAAAGGGAATCGAACGTATACATATATCACACTTTACGATGCTTTTAATCACAGCCGCCATCGCTGTAATGTAATACTTACAATATGTAGGTAATCACTCCGACGCTCCTGGAACACGAGAGAGAAAGAGAAGCAATTATTGCAGAAGACGACGAGTTATAAATAATCAGACCTCAGTTTGGTGTGCGGTGTGTTTCTTACCACATATCTGCCTCCAGGCCCAGAGGCTCATAGTTTACTACTTCTGGGGCTGAAAAACAGCAAAACGGAAAACACATCTTAAACCAAAATGTCTGAAAGTGCTTACAAAGAAAAGTCTGGAACAGAGCATTCACAAGAGAGGAGGGAGGTTTTTTTTTTTTTTTCCACGTTATTCACACCAAAATATTTGAGCTGTGAAATGAGTCATTCGTCAGGAGTGTGAGGAAATCTCAGTTTCAGATGTGCGAATGATAAAAATGGAAGGCCTGAACGCAGCATTTAAGGGGCTGCATCTGATCTGAGGAAAGTTTCCTCTGGTGTTGCACAGAAACAAAGTGAATATTTTGGTACTTTCCACATTTATAATGGATGTGAACAGAGGAAATGTGTACGGTCTTCTCTTGAAAAACAACAATATCAAATTTACAGCAAAATGGAACTGATTGTTGGTCCTCTAGGGCTAGTTTCCAAGACATGGACTTGTCCTTGATTAAACTGCATTTTCTATAGCGTTTCACCCTAAAAATGTGCGCATAGTACATTTTTAAGGCGAAACACTATTGAAAATGCTGTTTAATCAAAGACAAGTCCATGTCAGTAAAAGCATTCCCTAAAGCTACATATAAGACAAAATCTCAGTGAAGGGGGCACTACAAGATCTTCTACTAAAAATGGCCAACTGCACGATATGGACAAAGGTATTGGTATGCCTGGCCATTACACCAATGGGGACTTTGATGTAACATTGCATTCAAAGACATAATATGGAGTTGGTTCCCCCTTTGCAGCTATTTTCCACAAGATTTTGGAGTTTCTTTGTGAATTTGTGCCCATTCATTCTGTAGAGCATTTATGATGTCAGACACTAGGCTGGACGAGAAGGTCTGGATCACAATCTCCGTTCCAGTTCATCCCAAAGGTGTTGGATGAGGTTGAGGTCAGTTCTTCCACACTGAACTCCTCCAGGCATGTCTTTATGGAGCTGCTTTGTGTACTGGGACACAGTCATGCTGGAATAGAAAAGGTTCTTCCCCAAACTGGGTCCACATGGGTCCTCTTGGTACAGAATGTCTTGGTATACTGAAGCATTAAGATCACCCTTGACTGGAAGTAAGTTGCCATCTGAATTGAATCGTTAAAAGTATTCATTCAATCATTAATACTTTTGTCCATATATTGTATGTGTGTAGGAACCACCTAAGCACTGGTCTGAGACAGTGTAAAATACTCCGTTAAACCCTGGGCCCATGGAACGGGTTAGAATGTCTCATAATTTCAGTCTCATTCATCGAATTATGCTAAATCTATTCCTGCAGGGTCACCTACCCGCACTTCCCTCCCTAGTCCATAGCGCTTCATCACCCTCGGTTTTAATGTCATCCAACATGGGGAGAGGCGACCATTTCTCAGGGGTGCTAAAACCTGTCAGGAGTCGTTCTGCCCGCGCAGCAGTGGGCCCGGCCGAACCTCTGCTTAACATACTGACAGCCAAAAGACTCTTTTACTCCCTGTGGTTATATGGGGCGTCTGCTAATATGGGGTTATATGCTAATATAAGGGCCTGCCAACACAGGAGTTGGCAAACTGTTCTTCCAAAATGTTCTTCCCACCCCAAACAGTAGACTAAAGTTCTCGCCGATCACAGATTTCCCTTTAAATGTTTAAAAGCAGACCATCATAAATGAAAAAAAAAAAGAAAGCAGAATCTGCTTCATTACATCCTCACTTTCCTGTTATAAACAAGGGCAATTATTTTGCTAATAGTGATAGAAAAACCCTCAGGAGTGATTGATAATCACAATGAAGAAATTAATGTAATATTAATAGGGTATTTGGCAAGATAAATTGATGGTACAGGTGACGTCTCCTCCTTGATTGATAAATTGCTAGATTGATGGCTATCTTTTCGCAAAGCTTTAAGTGGTCTAATTACGCTTATCTCTAATTACGCTTGTCTTTACCCCCTCTTCTGTTCTTTTTAGGCTCATACAATGACAAAGTTGTCTAGACACCATAACTAACAGCTAAAATAATGCCTATTATTTACATGTTTGGCTCTGTCCTGTCTTCTGATTGGCTATTTGAGCAGTTGGCTACCTAACACTTACCTCCTGACTGAATTCCGATTGGCTACTTCAACCCTGTTGAATCCCCCTCCTCTGTTGGCTAGTTAGATCCTGCAATTTGATTGGCTCATTGGGTTCTGCATTCTGATTGGCTACTTGAATCCTACGACACAAGCTACACGTAGAAGCAAAGTTTAAGCTGCAAAACCAAACAGCTATGTGTTTATGGACTATATTCTACATATTCTGTATCTGTTAGAGTACCTGATACCTGACAGGCACTAACAGTAAAGTGGCTCCTTATAACTACATGTGAACACAACACAGCACAGCACACAGTGTGAACAATGTGAAATTCTTTCTCTGTATTTAACCCATCCACCAAGTGAAGCAGTGGGCAGCCAGACACCCAGCACCCAGGGAGCAGTGTGTGGGAACGGTACCTTACTCAAGGGTACCTCAGTGGTGCCGCTAGCAGACCTGGGATTCAAACCCAAGGCCTTCTGACCCCTCAGCCACCTCAGGGCTATTTGTTAGAAAGTTTAGAAGCATGGATTTGTGACCAGACCCAAAATCTTCACGATCAAATATTTAATTTTAAACCCACTGTAAACCTCATGCAAAATTAAGCAACATTACCTGAACATCTGAATGCAGGACCCTCCGCCAGGCGCTCCCTGTTCACCCTCATTACTCGCTCTGGTTCACCAGGTCTGTCCAGCTGCCTCCCAGCCATCTGATCCAGCTCACCACCAGGTGGAGATCAGCTGATAACGAGCTTTCCCATCAGTCTGCTATCAGTGAATGGTCTCTAGTTTCAAATCTTATAACAAACATAAAGTAAAATATATAGTCTGTATATAAAATATACAGTCATTTCATTAACATTGTTCGTCCAGTGTCATGTTCGCTTCAGGATAATACATTAACATTTAAGATTTGAAACTAGAGACCATTCACCGAAAATTGATGGGAAATGCTCATAACACTCAGCATTGCTTTATACAGAAAAAGCACCCTTCACTAAAATGAGACAGTCAGCTTGCTGGTGAAGTCACATATGTATTAATTTAAATGTCTTTTAATTTTATTGGCCGGCCCCGCAGTGGTCAAGTGGGTAGCCCTGTTCCCTCACATCTCCACATGTTCTCCTCGTGGTGCTGTGGGTTGTCTCCGGTTTCTCTCACAGTCCAGAGACATGCGCATCAGGTGAACTGGAGATTCTAAATGAATCGTAGCAGTGAGTGAGTGTGTGTGTGTTAAAGGGGTGTGTGCCCAGGGTGAGTCCCTGCCTCGCACCCATTGGCCCCGGGATAGGCCCCAGGTACCCACGACCCTAGTGAGGATGAAGCTGTTACAGAAAATGAATAAATAATATTATTGGCCAGTTAGCATGTTGGCTACCGGTCAGCCTCATTTAATTACTACTTCAATTAACCAAAACACAATCCAGAGATACAGAGACTAAAATGTAGACCAGAGAAATAGAGTTTGTTAAACTGTTTATATGTGTAGTTTTCTATGTTGGCTTTGCCTTGCTTCATAGTGCAGCCCTGAGCTCAATTAATCAATTCACTGAATCAAACTATTTGGAAAAAAGCAAACGAACAAACAAAAAACAGTTCAATAAAATGAATCAAACTACATTTTAGACCAAGGATGAAAACAGCTTTTAGAGGCTACTGTATAGGAACAAGAATCCTGTCATTGTATTGTTGTAGTCAAATCCATTGTATATCTCAAAAATAAAAATTAAAAAAACATTTGTCGAAAGTGACCTCAGCTGAGATGCACAGACAGTGAACTGAGCATGTGCTCCATGTACAGGCCACTCTCCATTCTGTCCAACTACTACCACAAAATAGGGCAACTGATATTGAAAGTGTGTGTGTGGAAACATACTTCTCTATGCCCTGACAAGACAGATGGAGGGTGTTTGGTAGGGGGTCCACACGGGTTTTTTTTCCCTCATAAGACTCACTGACTGTACATTCAGTGTGCCGGGCACAAACACCCCCTGCATATTAGGTCATAAGTCCATGCCTCTAAACTTTCTAACAAATGGCCCTTCCACACCCTGAGCACGGAAAGAGCCAGCTCAGAAATTAGGCGGCTATATCATAAATCTTGGAAAGTTATAATAATTTGCAATTCACTCCCTCATCAAAGGCAATATTAGCCTAATTTATTATCTCCGCGCGTGTGGGGCGCTCAGAGGCCGTGGAGATAAGAGTCTATCAGGAGGGGGATTGATTTTCATTAACTGATTGTAATAAAGATGAACTGCCAGGCCCGAGCGCTGACCACGAGCCACACTTTATTGTAATTGGGCCAATTTATTTTGTGAGCCACTGCCTCCACTTTCTAGCCTCTCTCTCTCTTTCTCTCTCGTGCTCTGTCCCTCTATCTCTCCTGCTCTTTCTCTACATCGTTTTACTCTCTAACACGCTCACAGATTACTGTTAATGTTTCAATCCCACCTTTTATTCTCTCTGAATTTCAGCTCTGTGTTTGTGCCATATTGCCATATTCTTTTGTATGCAAAAAATAGTTCAAGCAAATAATGAACATACTTTGATACAGAAACAATGTAAGAAAATGGACCACTGTACACTCTCACACTAAACTCCTCAACAAATTTGACCTCTATGGACACTTAGTGATACCAACTCCGTAGATGGCCTATCTGTCAATAATCTTGTTCATGAAGGTCTTCTCTTGTTATTTATCCCCACAAAAACACTCTTTTCTTTCTCTCCGGGTCGACCTGAGAGGGTGGGTTCCCCTTTTGAGTCTTGGTTCCTCCTTTGTGACAACTCGGTTGTAAAAATATAAATAAAAAAATGATATAAATAAAAAAAATAAATTGAATTGAATTCAAATACACTTTCTTATATACACTATGTGGAGAAAAGTATTGGGACACCTGACCCTACAGGGACTTTAATGACACTGCATTCAAATACATAGACTTTTTTAATGTGGAGCTGTAACAGCTTTCATTCTTCTTGGAAGGCTTTCAACAGAAGAGTGGGAAATGTGTCTGTAGAGCATTTATGAGGTCAGGCACTGATGAGGCCTGGCTCGGAATATCTATTCCAGTTCATCCCAAAGGTGCTGGATGGGGTTGAGGTCAGGGCTCTGTGCAGGTCAGTCAAATTCCTCCACAACAAACTCATCCAACCATGCCTTTATGGACCTGGGGCACAGTCATGCAGGAATAAAAAAGGTTCTTCCCTAAACTGTGTCCACAAAGCTGGAAGCATGGCGTTGTCCAAAATGTGTTGCTGTGATGATGAAGCTTTACTGGAAGTAAGGGGCCTAGGCCAAACCCTGGAAAACAGGTGTGTCCCAATACTTTTGTCCATATAGTGTACATTCTCAGGAGGCCCTTGGTGGCTCGGGGTCTCTAAGCTTATATTGGTTTTAGCAAGAAGCATCACCATCTGAATCCAATTATTGTTCATAAATTATTCATTGACTGGTTCGCCAAAGAGCACTATCACTTTAATTTAGCATGAACTGAATTTGAGTTTTGTTTCTTCATTGTCTGTTTATGGATTGTCATTAGGTTCTACATCATTTGTGTAGATCTGCATGTTTAATGCATCTCTACACTGTGACAGGGTGCTGCACACTATGGATGACATATACATACGCTGAAAATCAATCCTGTTACAGCTTTGTGGTTATTGTTTAGACATGCATTGTCCATTCCCACTGTGGTCATTAGGAATGGGTATGGAGCTCCCCCTGGTGCAAACTCTGTCACATACATCAGTGGTTTTCAAACCAGTGCTCATGGCCCTCAAGTGGTCCACAGTTTTGATCCTACCCACCTCCCAACTGACTTGTATCAGGTATTAGGTGTTTTTAATGGCTCCATTCCAGCATGTTGGAAGCCAGGATAGAGCAATAATATGCCTGGAGGGCCCCAAACACTGCCCTACACCATATCAGCGACTTCATACAATTTCAAATTCTAAGAAGTCTCTGTCTCATGTGGTTAATGAACAGAGGTGGCTAGAGCAGCCCAAACCAAGCTCAAAAACAATTTGAGTTGTAGGACTGGTCAGAAAACTTTGAAACTGCTGTGAAAGTTCTTAGTACACCCAGCATCTTCTTGGATTATGCACTGGGATGTGCTGCTCTATTCTTTTCTTTTATATGCACTCTTCAGCTAAAATAAAATAATTAACCTCAGGTGTGTACAGATGTTAACATGCTGAGACAAAGAAGGAATAAGAAATGAAGGTACTAAATATAGTAAAACATATATACTTTTCTTCACAAATATAGTGAAGTGGAAGTCAACTTTGTGGACAACAGTATTGGGACACAAGGTTTGCGCTAGGCCCCTTACTTCCAGCGAAGGGTAATTTTAATGTTTCATACTAAGACAATTTGGACAACACCACACTTCCAACTTTGTGGACACAGTTTGGGGAAGAACCTTTTCTATTCCAGCATGACTGCACCCCAGTGCACAAAGCGAGCTCCATAAAGACATGGCCAATTATGAGTTCAGTGTGGAAGAACTTGACTGGCCCACACAGAGCCCTGACCTCAACCCCATCCAACACCTTTGCTATAAACTGGAACAAGAAGAGTGGAAGCTGTTATAGCTGCAGAGCTGGGAACCTAATCCATATTCAAGTCTGTGTATATGAATACTATGTCACTAGTCTGTGTTTGGGTGATGGTCAGGCATCCCAATACTTTTGTCCATAATGTGTATTACCAGTTAGAAATGTATTTGAGTACAAATCCATCAAAGTTGGACTTAAGTACATGGAACTGAGTGAATATCACTAGTAGCTACTCAGCATGGTGGCATTCACTACTGTGTACTCAATGGCCGGCTGTTTTGCTATCCGATCTTGACCAGAGGAGGGCGGACTCCCCTTTTGTGGCTCGGCTTCTCTCAAGGTTTTTCTCTTCTTGCTCTGTGAGAGTTTTTGTTCACCATCGTCACCCTTGGCTTGCTCACTTTGGGTTTGGACCTGAAATCCTGTAAAGCTGCTTTGTGATGATGCCCGTTGTAGAAAGAGCTGTATAAATCCATTAAAGGTGAATGGAATAAGCCCCAATCAAGATATCTGACCATGACCGGATTAAAAGAAATATCACCCTATTCACGTTTACACTGGATCAACACATTCAACAGATTTTGCACGTGATGTAACGGTTTCATCAACGGGCATCAGTCAAACGTACCACAGTCAATTTACATTTAGTTTAAAATTTTATTGTAAAATTGAAAAAAAGGAGAAAGAGAAAAGCCCATTATGGATTTGCTTTTGATGTCTTTTTTTTTTTCTAAATGTAACCATTAAAGGAATCCATAAACACATAATTGTCAGAGCATCATAAATAAATAAATAAACAAGTAAATAAATAAATAAATAAATAAATAAATAAATATCTGAAAATTAATTGGCAAATCGGTACAAGTTGGCATAACAATAAAATGTCGTTGAGCAGCAAATATCTGAAAAAAGCCAGCAGGAGACCACTTGGTTTCTCAGAAGACTCAACATATCTGCTCTTTATCATTAAGAAAAAAAAAAACAAGAAAAGGGAAAAACTGCCCAGAATTTCAGTTGGTCATTTTCTACAGAGCAGCTTCAAACATGTTTGCTTGCTCATGTCTCAGAAAACGAGGAGGGGAGGGGGGGGAAATCATATATTAAAAAAAAGACTAATAAAAAAAACAACTGTAAACAGCATTGTCTCATTGTCCCAGGCTTCAAGAGGATGGCCTGGAGTGCCTGGTTCACCCTCCGCACACGTCCACGCGTTTGTCAGCAGAATCAATACTCTTGATATATTGTAGACTTCCATATGCTTTGTGCTGAGAAACCAGAAGTTTAACATGGTCTTTATAAAGCAGAGACCCCTTCCCGCCCCGACCCACCCCAAACCCACCCACTGATCTCCCGTCATAGAATCTGAGAAAAGTTCCTGTGCTGCTGTTCCCTAATATACACATTTTATATCTATAATAAGCTACTTTCCTTAGCATACAAACCATAGTTTAAAGAATCATATTGTTAATACGAGTAGTACCGTTATTATACTTTAAGACCAGCCCCCCACCCGTCCCACCCGCGACCCCTTCTGAGCATGCTCAAAGATCAAGTTGGGCATCAAGGTGTGAGAAATGAAAGTGTTATGACTATGGAACGGAAATGGGAACAGATGGGAGAAACGCTGGTGACTTGAAAATGAGATGCGGACCGGGTTTTCACTGTAAGATGAACTCGCGTTAACACACTCAGTCCACTCCCTTTGAACATATTAAGCCACCGTCTCTCCATGTTTATTTCATTTTATTGGTTTCTCTAATCTTTTTTTCTCCCCTTCGCCGTAACGATATCATCTCTCAAACTTATTAAACTTCAGGCGAAGTTGCCGTTTTTAATTTGCAATACCCCTGCTGCTACGTGAGGGCCAAATTTAATTTGATTTTAATAATTCACATGTCTGGCATGTAGAGATTCGGAGAGGAGGGCCCTCACAACGCAGGGTTATTAGACCACGGATGCCCAAAGGCTGAGCGTGTGTATATATCACCATGTTCTCATATGCTACCAGTGGACAGGAGAAGGAGAGACAAGATGAACAGAGGTCAGGAGGAAAAAGCCATTATAACCTGTGACTCGATCCATTTCGTTTCCCCGCCGGGAGCTAAAAACTGTCATGATTCCGCGCTCATTCTTCTCAACAGAACCGATTTTCCAAGTTCTGCAAGAGCGAATACCAAACACGGCAATGCATTTCTAGCTATGACAAACAGGTCAAATAATGGCGCCTCGGAATTAAATGAGGTTAAAACGAGGTTTTTCCATCAGCGGCCTGTTCATATCTTCTATTTGGGCTGTATTTTGCGGGTGCACCCTGTAACTTGAGAGGACAGACAATGAAAATGACAGAAAAAGATGAGGAATGGAGTGAGTGGAGACAAATAAAAGGCAAAACTTTCATATCTTTATGAAGGACACTGCGCATGTTCAAGTAGCCTTTCTGCTTCTGATATGAAGGGAATGCAAATGCTGTTCAGATTCTACCCACGATGCATCTGAGTGATAACAGTGGAGTGTATGTTTGTGTGCGTGTGTGTGTGTGCCCACCAGACAAAACACCAGCAGCTGCTGTAAATATATCATAAAGTCAGTCAAAGTCAGTGGGCCATGTAAGTCACATCTGCCCTTCTTTTGGGCTCATGGAGGGTCAGTTTTTCTGCTATTCACCCTCAAAGGAGCCGTTCAGTCGGTAAAAAGGTTCTGGCTAATTTTGTTAATTATAAATGAAAGTGAGCAGCTACCTATTAATATTGTGTGAGGGGGGTGGGGGGGGGGGTGTTGGGGAGTTGGTGCACGCGTGCAGAGTCTCGGCCGTTGTCCGGGAAACAGAAAGGGGGGGTGGGGTTGAAAAGTGGGGGACCCCCCCCCCCCCGGCCAAATGGTTCCAGCGCCCATGCAGGGATGTCCAGTTCTCTAACCCTTACTCATAGTCACTGCTGACAATAACAAAGGCATGTTGTAACATTTAAACAAATGATTACCTGCTTGTAGTTCATTAAAATTCTAGGGAAAGTGAAGAATTGGCACTTTAAATCCCTACCACTTTTGAGTAGGGAAGATATTTTATCATGAATTTAATTTGTAAAGTTATTGTTATGGATGTTATATGTTATGTTTTTGTAGTTCTTAATAGCAAAAGTAGCTTCCAAAACTAGAGAATATAAATACAAATGTATTTCATAATGTAACTAATGTCATTTTGTGTAGCTCTATTTAAACAGTATGGCGAGACTTTAGTAGTGACTCTGTGGGTTAAGAACATTCTGACTTTTGATTGGCTTATAAGCTACACAAGCATCTTAATAAGCAGAACTGGACGAAACTGTATATATATATATATATTTATATACAAACAATTTCATCCAGTTCAGCTTATTAAGATGCTTGTCTGGCTCATAAGCCAATCAAAAGTATATATATATAATGATTTAATGATTTTTGACCTCTGTGTGGTTGTGTTA
Organism: Brachyalestes nurse; assembly: GCA_037974405.1. Lineage (NCBI taxonomy): Eukaryota > Metazoa > Chordata > Actinopteri > Characiformes > Alestidae > Brachyalestes > Brachyalestes nurse. The sequence goes on from JBBPCY010000037.1 coordinate 11,026,257, forward strand.
AAAAAATAATGTGCTGGCCTGTAGCTTTAGTTATATGGAGTGTGAAAATGGAGTTTGTCAGTCAGTCCGATGTAAATGTCAATGTGTAATTGATTGTGCATTAGTTGCCCTGAGGCAGAGGCCTGCCCTTTAATCAATACTGGTCTTATGCTAATCGTGTGGGGTCTGGTGCCTCAGGTGTAGGGACTGTTAGGGCTTATAGAAGCAGTTGCTAGAAGCCAGAGTGGTCTCAGCTGGGAGCGGTCGTAAAGGGCCGCATTCATGACCATCTTTGGATATAAGACACATTAATCAACATTTCGCCTGTAACACCAAAGTAATGGCTTATCTAAAAAGCTAATCTTGTCCTCACACAGTGTGGCAGGTGGTGGTGTTACCCGTGCGAGTGACTCACTGACTCTGCTGGTGCTAAGTGTTGTCAAGCTGGGCTCTAATTCGACGTCCAGTCACCAAATCAAGAGGATATGTGATCTAGAAGGGTTTTGTATCTTTGACAGACCAGTAAGACTAGTAAGGAGTTTACTGGTATATGTGCTTCATTTAAGTGTCCCGGATAAAGACTCGAAACATCCATGGAAGATGAGAAATGATTGAACACACCCATAACAATCTCCAGTCCACATATTCTACTCCACTAAAATAGTATAGCTTTTAAAATACTTTTTTTCTTCTTTTTGTTTGTTTGTTTTTTTGTTTGTTTTGCTATTTTTGTTTAAATATTCTGAAACCCAGTAGTAATAAATGTAAAAGGAAAAGAAATCAAAATCCCTTTCCTCTTTCCAACCTGAAGCAAGTATTTCTTCATACATCTTTTTTTTCTTTTTTTTTCTTTTTAAACATGTAACATCATTAGTAGTAGTTTGTAACTGTAGTACTAGTATCGTCATTAATACTATATATTACTGTCGAACAATAAAAATGTTTGGTCCTTTGGTCCCTTGGGGTGAAAGGTTTTTTTTTTTTTTCGTTTGTTGCGCTGTAGGCGATGGATCCTCCACGACCACAGAAGGTCAAAAGTTTCGCGCTTGCTGAGAGAGAGAAACGGCGACAGAAGAAAGGAAAGAGGGAAAGAGAGAAAGAAAGTCTGCCGGTGGCGTAGAGGAGCTTTTTTTTTCCACTGCTTTTTTCCTTGATCTTCAAGTTATAACCCTCATTAGTCCAGTATAATTAAAAGCTGGAAGCGCCTCTTCCGTTATATAGCATATATGTATATAATATGTATATAGAAATCTATGTTGTTCTTGCTGCTTGTGTTTTTTTGTTTGTTTGTTTGTGTAACTGACGACTTGAGTCTCAGCGAGAAAAGTTCCGGAGCTTAAAAGTCCTCGTCCTTAAAGATGTCCCTGCCTCTTGCTTTCGTCTTCCTCGCACTGTGCTGTTTGTCCGTGGGGCGCTGATTCCTCCGCACCTCTCCACTCTGCTGGACATCTTCGTAAGCAAATGCCGATATGTCTTCCAAAAAAAAAACAAAAACAAAAACCCTTTCGTCTTCTTCTTCTTCTTTTTTTAAATACTTGTTTTATTTAGTTGTAAAGAAAAAAAAACTGAACTCCTTTTGAGATTTCACTCTTCAAAACCTACGAAAGATCAAATGAAAGGCAGATCAGGCTCAGTTTTTACTTCAAAAAGAAGCATCTCTTACAGAACGGGACCGCACCGCGGAAACAAAGCCCGTTCAAACGGCTCCTCGCAGCGGTCAGGGATGGATTAGGCCTTTCTCATTAAATTACAAACTACAAATGAAGCCATTTGAAGCCATTTTCAAAATCAATTTCCATCTCTACAAACAATGGAGAACATTTTCTCTTAGCTCGCAGCCAGTGAAGCCAGTAAATGTCGTAAATTTCTGTAAAACGCCAAAGCGGTGAGGAGGGTTGAGGAGTCAGAACTTAAGATAAGATATAATGATACACTATAGACCAAAAGCTCTGCAGCAACGCTCTTTCTGTAAAAACATTTTTAAGAGAAAACAGAGAATAACATGTTTGACTAAATATCTAGAACATACGTGTCCACACAGTACAGGTAAAATGCTGGTTTTGAGCCAAAATGCTGTCTTTATTATCATTTTCAAAATGTGTGTTTTCTGAATTCTTTCTGAATTCTTCGGTGGTAACTGTGTGGATTTAGTGTGTATTGAAATACAAATATGTACTTTCAAAGGGTTCCATCTAGCATTACCATGTATTTCATATTCAGAGTGTATCTGGACATACTTTGACCAGATCCTGAAGCACTTTCACACAGATTATCATACAATCAAACAAATGCGCAAGCTTTCATTGGCTCAGGTGGCAAGAAAAAACCTAAACTGAAGTCTTCCATTTCCATATCTTCTTACCTGATATGTGACTGTGTGTAGAGAAAAAATGCATTCCATTTACCACCGTGTCATGAATGTGGTCAAGATTAATCTCTGACTGCCTCTGAAGGTGGTTAGGATGATCCAGACTGGTTTATATTCTGATCACAGTGTGTTTGGGTGCCTTTTCATGTGGTCTAATGAAATTCAAACATGATTCGATCCCTGAAACCGAAGGTGTAAACAGCCTTCATCTATACTAGTATGGAGGTCTAAGTTAACAAGGAGCCAGTGTGGCTGCAGGCTTTCGTTCCAAACAAGCAGCAGCACACCTGAGTCCACTTGATCTCAGTCTTTTTGTTTGGAACAAAAACTATTGTGCATAGGACACCCCTTGACACCCCTGGTCTAAACGTTTGCTTCTGCTTGTTCTCCTGAAAGCCCTAATCATATTTATCAGATTCCATCATTCAGCTGCTCCTGAAAGTGTGTTAGGAATTAGAAATACTGCCTGTGAAGGCCTTTCCTATATGATGTATGAGATTACACCACTGCAAACCAGTGTAATATTTAGCAAAAACTGGATCAAACAACTCATTAGAACAAGTTGTGTTGGTTGCGTAAATGGAAAGTAATGAAAAACTTTTGGTCTATAGTGTACATTCACAAACGTCATCTCACTGACCTTGGATTGTCCTGGTGCTTTCAAGGTCTGGTGTGTGGAGTGTGTGTACCTGTGCTGTTGCAGAGAGCCCGGTGTGTGTCGGGCTGTGTCAGTAGGGGCGGCTGGCGTCCTTTGGCCGTTTTAACTGCACTTTCAACCGCTTCATGCCGATCTGAAAGCCGTTCATGGCCTGGATGGCGGCCTGTGCACTCGCTGGGTTATCAAAACTCACGAAGCCTGACAAAGAGCACAAGAAACAGAGAGGATCTGAGGGTCAGCGCTTGTCCATTCACAAAGACGAGATGAGACCGCGGCGAACAGGCCGAATAAATTCTGTCGATATAAACTTCAATAAGTAAAACTTCCGGAGATCTTTCTCTTCATGAGCAGGGCTCAAGATTTATTCATCTGATGTAACAGAACATAAGCGGAAAACCTTCAACCCTGCCAGGCCCCCCATGGCGCGTACGCCTCAAAATGCCTCTTCTTACGGTTTTGTTGAATTATTTCTCACTGGAAGCTCACTGAAACCAGAGGAGAAGCTCTGTGAAAACTTTCAATCGATACCACACGTGCGTTCATTCGAAGAAGAGGAGATGTTTTATCATGACTTGAAATATGACTTAAAATAAAGTGGGGAGCAGAAGTCTTTTCTTTTTTTAAATTTAAGCCTGGAAATACATAAAAAGTTTTAGAACTTTGAAACAAAAAATAATAATTTATAGGTCACTATTCAAATGTAAGCAAATGTGTGCAAATGACAATGTTCAGGCTTTGGTTCAAAAAGACTGCATCATTTGAGTCCTATTCCTTCCATTGAAGCACGCTCCGACAACCCTTTATGAAGTCCATCCTTTATCTGAACTGGGTCACAGGATGAACAGAAGACAGGACAGACACACATACAAACACATTCACTTCTGTGGGAACTTTCGCATCTGATTCACCTGTTGTGCATGTCTTTGGACTGTGGGAGAAAACTGGAGTACCTGGCAGAAGCCCAGAGAGAAAGAACATACAAACTCCACACAAAGGACCCTTGGCTGCCTCTGTTGGACATCGAACGCTGGGACCTTCTTGCTGTGAGTAACTCTCAAATTGTTCTGCTGGTAATATAATTTGTAATGAAAACCTGTGGGTTATATATATTATAATAGTAACAATAGTAACTCTAAACTTCGGAGAGATACTCTAGAGAAAATCCTGAATAGGTAAGCCTAGGCTGTCTGAGCACTGTGACCTGCACGAACCACTAAGCATCTTATAAGCAAATCTCTGAAAGCATTTTTAAAAGCTTTGCAGCATGTACAGACAGCAGCGCAGCGCAGAAGAGGGCTGAATATCCCCAAAGGACACTGTAAGCAGAGTCACACTCACTGGTCACAGCTGACCCAAGCTTGTCCCTGTGCGTCTGGTTCCCATCACGCTCTAAAAGGCCAAGCCTGGAAAACCGGTGACCAGAAACTGTAATAGAGTAGAGTGTGCCTCTGGTGGCTGCATGCACTCTCTTTCCCCTGTTTTAAGGGACGGTAGGATGCAGTGGTGAACTGTGAAAAGCTGTGAAGCCCCCACTTTCCCTTCGTCTCCTGGGAGCAGTGCAAGCCGGGTAGCTAACCTGCCTTGAACCCCATTCTCAGGCTTACGTGCATGTTCATGCTATCGAACAGGGGGGGAGCAAGTGCTTCAACAAAATTCTTAACTTAAAGTGTCAATGGGACTTATACTTGTGTGTCTATCATTTTGTACAAATAATTCATTCATTCATTCTTTTTCTGTAACCGCTTAATCCTTACTAGTGTTGCGGGTACCTGGAGCCTATCCTGGGGTCTACGGGTGCGAAACAGGGCGGGCTGCACATACATACACACCATTCACTCACACACTCACATCTACAGTCAATTTAGAATCCCCAGTTCACCTGAACATAATAATAATAATAATAATAATAATAATAATAATAAACTATATTTGTACACCACTTCTATACATAATGCAGGTAAGACATATGTTAACAAGCTTGTGTAGTGTAACACTGCTGTCCTCCCCTCACAAGTATGGGGTTTAATCCCCCCAGCACTTCTCATATAAAAGAACCCTTGGGCAAGACTCCTAATGCTACATTCTCCTACACCTGTAACATGATTCAGTTGTAAGTCACTCTGGAGGAGAGCGTCTGCAAATAAATGTAAATGTAGTGCAGCTCAAAGTTCTTCAGAGTGGATTTTTGTTACATTAACAAATGTCCAACCATGTGAATATTGTTCTGATAGCTCGCATGAACATTTAATATAATGTCTACTTCGTGTTTTGATTGTTTGCATTTTCAGTCCTTTATTCACCAATCAAATCTGGATGTTTTGGTACACATTAACAGTCTCACTGTGACATTCCCAGTCAGTGGCTGCTAGAGGCTGCTACTTTTTTACTTTTATATCGGGACTCTTGTTTTGAAACGTTCTGTTCATTGTCTTCACGTGTGCTGTCAGCTGCCCTGTGTTTGTGTCAAGCTGATTGAGTTTAGTCATGGGTTCTTGTATTAGTTGGTTATGTATTTAAGTTCCAACGATTCTTGTATCAGTTGTCGGTCAACCCTCACCCTACCCGGCCTTCATGTTTCTCCTGTTTTAGGTATTTGTTGTGTTTTGGGTTCCCGTGCCTTTATGTTCCTTCTGTTTTTTTAATAAAAACATCAAAAGGAACCCTGCATCTGCGCCTCGCTACACACCCTGCATGTGACACTCACATGACTCAGATTAGTAGTCTTTTTTTTTAGCCATATGTTAAAGTATCTGAAAAACAAAAAACTTCAGAATCGTCCTCAATCTAAGAAAACTATTAAAAACTTTGAGATGGACGAGTTGGTTTAGAACAGTTTCCCTTGTAAAGTTTTAATTTCAAACAGAGTCGATACGAAAAGAACTGGACCAGAGGGACACAGGCCCAAATTAGTGAACCTCTGTGTGTCACTGCTCTTATTCTAGTGACACAAACCTGGCTCTCCCTCGTGTACTTCCTCAGTAGATTAATTACCCCACTAAGTGCCCATACGCCTGACGTGACATTGCGTTTTAAATGCACAGTGTATAAGTCAATACTGCAAATAGGTCCTCTCTCACACATTCATGTTATTAACCTCTCTCTGGAGGCTGCAGCCAGTATTAATTATGGCCTGGGAAGAGTTGCCCCCTGGAGTGATCCCAGACGCTGACCCATAATGGGGATTTTGTTTGTCTGAGGTTTCTCCAAGCCAGGCTTTTCAGTGCAGACATCGAATGGTCTTGACTTCGTGAGGCTGAACTGCAGAAAAGCACCCCTTTCTCCCCATTCTTCTCCTTTTCTAAACAACAGACCCTTTTCAGCTGCACCTCTCGGTTGGCACTACTACCCATTGATGTCCATTTAAATTCAAATGCCCATAAAAATGGCATTCAACATTTTTGAAAAGATCATCTTTCCACATTACCGTGAAACCTCAAATAGCCTGCTCTTTCGCTACTGAAATTCACACTTTTGGTATTCATTATTAATAGGAAAGGTTCACAGACAATTATCACAGGTCTTGGGTTGGTGTGCAATTTACAACTCTGTCTGTCTCGGCGAAACCCTCTGCCATTTCCTAAATTAATGGTCCAATACTTTGACTGCTTTGGGTTTCTGTGTGCCGAAAGAAGAATGACCATTTTATAACGTTCCCACAGGGGCACATTAGGAGACAGAAAAGTCCGACTGACTGAGATCTAAACTTTTTTACAAGCATAAGAAGGGCTGATACATGCTGAAGGAGGTAGCTGTACATGCTGCATCTGTACTGGAGTGTCTCATAATGGGTTAAACATTGGGGAGCCACAAAAAATCCAGTGCTGTATAAATATATATATGTGTGTGTGTGTGTGTACATATATATATGTATACATATGTATGTATGTATGCATGTGTGTATAAGAAATATATCAATTATTATATCAATGACTATCATTTATTTTGCCCACACACATACAAAAATCCATACTGTATATAAAATGTATATATTATTATATCAATTACTAATCATTTATTTTGCAGGGACCACTACACACTGGTCAGTTGGGAGCACATCTGTTCTATCCAGTCTGGTCCGCTGTGCCCCTTTACTAAACAGCACTGCGTTTAGTTCAAGCTGCACTATTTACTCACCACTTAGGCCACAAAATGGACTTTAAGCTTCAGCAGCTTTTGGAACATCTACTGTGACCAGGAAAACTGCCACAACAGCAGGAATTCAAGCAGCAAACATAATTCTGAACATTTCAGCGCATAAAGCAGCAGAAAAATCAAGAGATAACAAATGTAACATGAACACGTAACATGCACCACTGTCATCTCTTGTAATATTATAAGCATTAATCGTTGAGAAATATGGGCAAATCGATTTAATTACACACATGTCCTTGAACAAACATGCTCTGAATTCATTCAGATGATGGTGTTATTATCGGTTCTAACAGAAACAGGCAATTAATTCAGCTAAACCTCACGCTGTACTTGGTTTTTTTCTCTGCTGCAGAGGACCAGCTTGCCCCTCACCCCTCCCAGTGGGTGCCAGTGCACAGCAACCTTTTTCCACTAGGGTTCACTCAGGGTTCAGTGTTCTTCTGTTTGTGCGTGTGTGTGTGTATGTGTGTGTGTGTGTGTGTGTGTGTGCAGCTTAGCCATTGACATCACGTAGGCAAAATCATTTTCTGCCTCTTAAGACTCACCAAAGCACTTGCTCTGGTTGGTGGCTCTGTCCATGAACACTTTGGAAGAGATGACCGTTCCAAAGGGCAGGAACATCTGCATGAGCTCGTTATCGCCAAACTCCTGCGGTAGGTGGTAGATGAAGAGATTGCACCCCTCGGGCCCTGGAGCAAAACAACAGCATCCGATTAAGGATTAAACACAAAGCGAAACCTCTCCCAGGGAAGGGGGCGATGAATTCAGAAGAGATGGAAAAGTCAGAGAGCGTCTGCACACCCAGGCACACGGGCCATTAAACACGACCAAGAACGTTTACACTCCAAATACCACTAAACTGTAAAAGAAACATGGGCTGGAGAAGGTCATGCATGAAATTCAAAACAGTAGTAGGAAACTGGCCAACACTGCATTGCACATAATGATTCCAATGTATAAAGCTTTTTTTCCCCAAAGTCTCCCAGATGATGCTGTTATTTTCACCACTCTATGTCAGGGATAAGTGAGCTTAAAAGTTATTATCAGAAAAAAAAGTCTCTCACCCTCACCTTCTCTCTGCTGTTGCTGTTGAATGACCTGGGGTGGCTGTGGCAAGCTTTGGCCAATAGGGGTCAGTGTGGTCGCCGGATAGATCGCTACCAGAGAAACAAAGGGAAAACAGTGAGCTGGGCCAGGTACTGGAATGGAAAAATTCCTGTCGTACAGCTCAGAGTGTGAGCCTGAGGATGGACAGATTGTTGCACAAACAGTACTTTAAAATGGAAAACAAATGTCCGGTTGCCAAGATTGTTCATATTCCCATTACTTACTTGAAGGATCAGCCAATATTTCCTGTCGATGATGCAAATAATAGTAAAAAAAAATACGCTTCAGCCATGATATGCTCTGTATATCAATGCGTAGGCCCTTTATATAAAAAAGCCTGTCTCCATTGTGATTGGATGTCACAGCCACGGTGTGGTAGCAAAGCCAGCTCTAAGTCTGGCAGTGGTAAAAGCCTATTTCAACGTGCAAACAGTGCTTGCATCATGGATGTGCCCTGGATTCACATCTGCATGATCAGAATGTGTGACAGGTTCCAGATTCTCAGCAGGCGCTTAATGTTTGCTGATATAACTGACTGCACTTTGTAATCTCAGGGAAATTAATTTAATGTGAGCACATCTCGCTATAGAAATGTTCTAGGTTGGAACATTTTATAGCGAAACACGTTTCAGAGGTTTAATACATATAACATCACCTTACTTTACGTCACTGCATGTATGTTTTTAATGCCACAACCATTAAATAAGAATCATCAAGCAAAGCAAGGTAGCGGACAGATCCATCAGCCAAATTCATCCAAATATAACCCAAAAGGAAGGTGTCTGCAATGGGCACAGCTTCAGCAAGTCAAATGCCCCATTACTTTCATCTCAGTTTATTGCTAGAGAGAAAAGGTCGAGAGGTGGATAGGGCTGGAGTGGCAGAAGACTGAATAAACACCCTCAGTATGTAACCATGATTTTGTGAGAGGCTCAATATAAATATAACACACAGTCATTTATAGAGGTTTGGGAGGCTCAGCCAAATTGTACATTTTCTTGGTGTAATTAAGCACACATCCTCAACAGAGAATAAACTTCTACACAGTTTCTGATATATACGCGCATGCACAGTAAGGCAGTAAAGCCTTAGACACCTATGCTAATTATTTAAAGCCATCTTTCACAGCGTGTGATAAAGTGTCTTTCTGCTCGCAAAGTTAACACTAGAATAAATGCAAACAAACAAGAAAGCAGTAAAAAGTATCAAGATTTTTCAAGTATCAAGATTCCACAAGAAACACACTGACATACTGTCCATAAAATCACTATTTACACTGTAATGTTATTTGTGTGTATATATATATATATATATATGTGTGTGTGTGTGTGTGTGTGTGTGTGTGTGTGTGTGTGTACAGACATACATTAAAATGTGGGTTTAAATATTTTGCATCAGTATTATTCTTATTATTAGTAGTAGTACACTATGAAAAGAGTACCTGTGTACTGTTGCACTCCGGTGAAGGCTTGCTGGAGTGTGTCGGCGGTGGTGGGGCTCTGGGTGGAGTAAGGCGGCATGCCGTTGGTGTACACAGCTTCCACTGCTGGATGACCATTGGCCTGGTGGGGGATGCCAGTGAAGCCGTTGACGATTGGAGTGACGATGCTGGGGACGGCTGAAGACGTGATGTTTGCAGGCGGCGAGCTGAGACCTGCTGGAGCAAGAGCACCACAATCTCTAACACCAGCTGAGACATACAGCACTCAACACATACCACAAAGAAGCAATCACTAGAACAAAACACAGTACAGTACAGGTGCTCTTCAGGTCAGATTTCAGAGAGAAGACAATAGTTTATTCAGGTAGATGTTAAATTTTATATATATAAGAGGAGCTGCAGATATTTTGCAGTTATTTTGATGTTATACAGGGTAAGATTTTAAAGCTTTTTACTTGTAGCTAGCATGTAAACAGTACAAAGCTATCAAATATTCCAGTTTTGTTTAGTTTCCTGAAATGTGGAGGAGATTTGATTTATTAGCAATTCTGATGCAAGTTCACAATGAATTATTTTGCGCTTGTAATGGTATGAAAAAGAAACATATTGCAAATAAATAAACACAAGATATACAATATAAAATGATTTTATGGACTACAATGGACCTCATCATCTTTGCACGGACTGACACTAGTGTGGTGACAGGGTGATGGAGGGCCTCTGAGAGCTTATCTGTCAGTGCTATTGCTGAGGAGAAAGCTGGGAAAAAACCACTCCCATAGGACCATTTCAGTATGCACCCACCAACACCAGAGCGACTGACACACAGAGACTGTCTGTCACGCAAGCCCTCAGGCGTACTTCAGCCCCACTCTCAATCTTCTGCCACAGCTGAGGACCCTATGGAGAAGTCTTTACAGGAGCGGCTGTGGTCTGTGATAGGACTGGACAGAAAGCTGCTCCATCCTAATCAGCCCACCTCACTAAAAGCAGCCCATCCAGATTTGGTTCTTAACGCCACCTGAGCTGATTTATCCTCATACAGAGACGCACTCAAACACATGAGAGAAGGGGTTCATGGGTAAGTGCAGCTCGCTGAGGCTCGCAGATGCCACAATGTGCACACCTCCAAAAATCTCAGCTACGTGGCATCGCAATCTGCAGAGCTGTGCATCAAGCAAACGCTGACCGACTCCAGTAGTGCTGGGCGAAGGGTGGGGGGGCGGCATTTACACCATTACACCATGTAGAAACATTTACACCATTACACAATGTTCAAAATATGAGAAAACACTGAAGTCAGTGTTCATTCTGAGAAAGGAGGGTCGGGGGGTGGGGGGGTGGAGGGGGTGAGCTGTACATTCTGGTTTGGAGGCCTGGTTCACATGTTCACACTGCAAAGTATGTCTGAGTTTAGGTCCTGCACATGTTTGCATATAAGCAGAAGCAGAAGCAGAAGCATGATACAGCCTTTGCATCTTTACAGCACTGAATGTCACCCAGCCTGTGTTTCTCAGGTGTAGTATATCTGTGTAAATCCACTGCACTACAACGGTATGTGCAGTCACAAGTGTGTGGTGCTGGCACTGCTTTGTGGGATGTGTGACTGTGACTTCATGCACACAACAGACTTCATAGTTCGTTTTAAGGAGACAGTCGTACAATTTCATTACATTCTTATTGACTTTGACGGTAAACAGGCAGCACTATAGCAATTTTACTTAGCCATAGAAATGAACAGAATACATACCTTACATATTTAATATTAGAGAAAAAGGTTTAATTAACTACTGCCTCTAATGTTAAATATCTTCAAATATCTTGTGGGATGTTCCTGGTATGCAGTGATCGGTACCTACCGAAAGTGGTCTAAGAAAGGACAATTGGTGGACCAGTGACAAGATTAAGTAAACAAGGCTCATTGATATGCATGGGGAGTGAAGGCTAGCACGTCAGTTGAGCCACTGTAACACAAATTGTTGAAAAAGTTAAAGCTGGCTGATAGAAAGGTGTCCAAGCACACTATGCATTATAGCTTGGTGTGTATGGGGATGCAGAGCGGCAGACCGGTCAGTGTGCCCATGCTGAATTTTGTCCTCCACCGAAAGTGCAAACAATGAGCATGTGAGTATCAGAACTAGACAAGAAGAGGGTGGTGAAGAGGGTGGTGAGGTCTGTTGAATCACATTTTCTTTTACACCCTGAAGGCGATTGGGGGCATGTTTGTCACCAACCTGAGGGAAGAGATGGCACCAGGCTTCACTATAGTAAGAGGCCAGAGGGAGTTTGTTGCTCTGGGCAATGTTCTGCTGGGAAACTTTGGGTAGTGACATTTATGTAGATGTTACTTTGACACATACCACCCACCTAAACATTGTTCCAGGCCATTTACACTCCCTCAACAGTCTTGTTACATTTCTGTGTTCTAGGCAATGCTAGTTTTTAGCCATGGCCAGGTCAGCTAGTCACTGGCTTCTCACTGCTAAAAACTACACTGTTGGTTGGAACCTCAGGGAATTTTAGCAGCAATCAGTGAGCTACTGAGCTTCTTTTGTACTATTTCCCACTTTGAAGCCTCCAGCGATTGTTTTGCCTCCCACGCGCCACGTTGATGAATTAGACGGTGACTCGACCCGTTCTTCAGGAGCCCGAGAGACTGCTGGTGTCCGGGGAGATTGGACGGGCTGGCTGAGGCCGACCACACACACAGCTTCAGCAGGCAAGACTAATGCAGCCTCTTCATCACCACACTGCGCGGGTTTAGCCAGCAGACAGCACGACTCACTCGTGATCAGGGAAGCCACTGGTTGGGAAAATTGCTCATGTAGGGGAATGGGGAGATTTGTAGACTAGAAGGGTAGAAGTGGGGAAAGCGACGCGTTTTATGCACAGAGCTGGATCTGTTCACCCAGCATGTGCGACAGCCCAGAACTTTGAAGCACAATGAAACAGCAAATTCATCGATCCGAGAGACAAAGACAACACATTTTAAACCAGTTCTTCCATACGGAGCATGTGAGCGGTCCCCAATAGCCTGCAGGATAGAAGGCCAGCCAGATCAAAGCTGGGGTAAATGTGAAAGATTTCAGTAAATTAATATACTGGGGGAAAAATGTAGGTTTGCACCATACCATGTTTCTGAACCTTGTGTGTAAGTAAAAGTGTATTTATATTTGTATTATCAGCATCTGTTCTCTTTAAGCATCGCTGATTTACATTCTAGAGTGACTGTGGCATGGAATTACTTTTTGCATTATGCATTTTTCCATCAAAATAAGACTTTCTGGACCCATAGAGAAGAACATCTATGCTAATCACAAATGTTATTTTTCAACACAGAACAAAAAAAGCACTACTAAGTGCAAGGTTTCTGTTGTTAGAGATGTCATACCTGATACATAAGAAAAATGATGAACTGTGCCGTTTCATTTTATACATGAAAACGGCACCATGTGCCCGATGTAATTTCATGTTTTGTTGACTTCCTAAGTGAAAAGTGCAAGTGCAAAGAACGTCTGCCCATTTTCACACACAACTACAACCTATCTCTGTCTCTCTATCTTCATCTGCCTCTTTATCTATCTACATATCTATCTATCTATCTATCTATCTATCTATCTATCTATCTATCTATCTATCTATCTATCTATCT
>JBBPCY010000037.1:11041281-11080312 GCA_037974405.1 Brachyalestes nurse
TAGCCTATTGGCTAATTGCTAATGTGCGCATGTTTATCTTCCTATAAACGCATACATATGCTAAAATAAGCTTAAATGTGATGTCAACTAAGGTTAAATTTAGACTAAATGTCTAAAGGCTTATTGGTCACGGCTGTATTGTGTTTAAGTTAAGTGACTGTGTTTGTTCACTGGTTCCCATATGTGTTCGATGTTTCTTTTTTGTTTGTGTTTTGTATTTGTTAATAAAAGTCAGTAAGAGACAAAGGAACCTGCGTCTGCACTTCGCTACCCAAGCACGACGTGACACTTATTTATTTACCTAGTTGCCTATTTATGTAGCAAGAATTAAGTACTACACTGAAGGTGAATGCACAGTTATACTGCATGTTGGTACTAAGTGTAGCTGAGCATTCAATTACAGCATGAGTGTACTTATTTATATCACAAAAATTCAATGAAGTCAGCAGAAGTCAAACTAACTCTGTGCATTACTAGTAAAAAATAAAGACTTTTTAAAATGCTATCAAGTTACAATAACATTAGACTATTGTTGCTAAGCAACACAACCTTTTTATTCAGACTTCAACTGATGTGTGTGACCATATGTATGCACACATTTCATGGCTTCAAACACAGTTCTGTGATTTCAGAACCAGTCCCTCCAAAACGTTACATTACATGTGGTAAAAATGAAGCTGTCCTACTGCAATGAAAGCAATTCCAGTGTTCCTGTGTTACTAGCTGTATTCCAGACATTAACAGAGCAAAGACTAAAGCAATCTGGTATGAGTGCCTTTGTCGGCACCCTTGTTTGCATTGGATTTCGCCACAAAATGTAAAATGTATTTCATTAAAAGCAGGCTGTCGTTGCACCCTAACCTAACCAGCTGCATTAACAGAGAATGTGTGAGGTCAGGCGAGCCTTTTACAACAGCGCCGGACATGGTTCAGCCGCTCAGATCTGTTTTAGAATAAAGGATTATTATGACAACCCTTTAATAAAGCAATGCATACACTATAAAAGAACACTGATAACTGAACACGCTGAAACAGATGACTGTTGTTTCTGCTTCATACTGCTGCTTTAACTAGGATCTTTAAGCTTCTTACATCATGGTATGGTTCGTTTATAGTCAGGAATGAGAAGCAATCTCTGTTTTTCCCCACTAGAACCGATCAAATTTACTGGTTAAATTTACAGTTCCCTGCAATTCGTACGGTCCAGTTTCAGAACAAAGATGTTCCTGCTTTACAGAAATATTGAGCTCTCTCAAGCAGGGGTTTGAACAGCATTCGGTATATTCGACTATATTCAGAGTTTACAGTGTTGTGTTAGCTTCCACAGTAAATTCGACAACCACTGTGTGTTTGTGTGTGTGTGTTCGTGTGATTGTGTGCAGCAGATGTGTTGAATAAATCAGAGGTGCTGCCAGCAAGATCCAAAATAAATGAATGAATGTAAAAAAAAAAGGAATATCTTATTTATTGTAGTCCTTGGAATATTTTTCAACACTGTCTGGCCTGGGATTAATAATGCAACAGTTTCCAATAGGTTCAATAATAGAAGGCAATCAGCGGAGTGGAGCACACACAGGAGCGTAGAGAATATTTCAGCACTTCTCCAGGCCGCAGCAGGACGGCACAGCAGCGCCAGTCTCTTTCAATTAAGTCAGCGTAAGAAAGGCCAATTCACCCCAGCAGCCGCGCAGCCCATTAATATGACATTGATCCCAGTCAAAAAGGAGAAAATTCTAACAGAGGACCACACTTGTCTTACACACAGTAAGCTGGTGTTACAGAGAGAAAACAAAAAGGGTAAGACTGGAGCAAACAAAAGGAATCGGATGCTGTTGACAGTGGTATGTGATCTGACCTGAATTTGAGAGGAAAAAAACCCAGTTATTTTTAAGCTATCAACCTCTCTTACAAATAAAAGGGGTTCTTTAGAGCAGTTCATATCTTAGCCGTGGAGTTTCCCATCCTAAAAAAACCAAATGCATGCAATGATTTCATTAACAAGTCCTGGTTGTCTCTACAGTATGCAGGAGAGTGACTAGACTGAGAACCATTACAAGTGAAGAGTATGATTCCAGTGGTTGGTTCCATTTTTGTACATGAGAATCACAAGTATGACGAGTGTGAAGTTTAATGAACCTCCACCATTTGGGAAAGTCCTGTAGTCATGTGCGTAAGTTTGGGCGCTCCTGCTCATATAGTGTTGTGTTGAGAATAAGTGCACATTCTCTATGCAGAACTCAATTCTACACACTTGTTTTATTTGATTGCCACTTTTCCCACTTTGTTAAAGCAAAAAATAGAAACATTAAAATAAGCAGAAAGGGTCAGATGTAAGTGTGTTCCCAGTAGAGAATCAATAAAACATTTGACTAAAGGTATTGAAACTTTTGCACATGACTGTGTGCCATTAAAGATTTGACCCAGAAGAGTACACACAACCCAGCAACTATGTACACCATTTACACTGTAGCTCTGCATATTAAATTAAAATGTTTGTAAACAGACTGCCTTAAAATGTTGAGTTCACTGAAATAATAAACCAAATGTATGACACATATTACTTAATATTATCGCTACCCTTAGGCCTATGATCTCTAGGATAAGCTCCAGCGGCCCCCGTGACCCAGGTTAAGCCTAAGGAGTTCAAATAATGGAAGAACATTACATTACATTAATTAGATGTAATTATCTATTTTAAGGCAGCCCGGTTCCTCAAGTTTTAAAGTGAAATCAGTACATTACAATGATGAGAAACGGTACTTGTTGCATCTACTGTAGCTCTTGGCTTGCTGGGTCAGTGATAAACTTCATGCAAAGAGGGGCATCTTCACAGTTTTTTTCTGTAGGCAAATGTCCGGCGATGTCTGTGCCTTCACAAGATTCATGACTAATCGTGGTGCCTGGATGGTATGTCATCTTAAGAACGGAACGACAATATCTACATGCAACGTCACACATGGATGAGTTCAGCCTTCAGGAGAGAGAAAGGGACTAACAGCCTCGCATGTCATATTTAATTGGGCGGCTTGCCTGTTTCCCAATGGTGACTTGTAAAAGATGTCAGGCTGCATTCAAACCTCAGACTGATGAAGCCTCAGCTTCATTTTAACTACAAGCATTAAACTGGGTCCGTCATTTTACTGCCTACTGAAAATAGCTCGAGTTTACTTAAACCAACGGCACTGAACACTCTTTAAAACGTTGGCACTCTCTTAATGCTGATATGTTGGAAAAAGAGCTCTTGTTGTTTAGTGTTTGTTTATGCGCCGTACAGAAACGAGAATATCGCAGAATCAGCAATATCAGGGTCCCCTTCAGATCTCTCTCTTTCACATCACATGACGGGGGGTGTTTGATGTGTAGAACAGACGCAACTCCACAGATCTCCAAGATCTTGAAGTCAAGGTCAAGATAATGCACTATTTTTGAACCTAACATACATTTTCAATCACGACCCAACAAAGAAGGAATTGTAAGCAGGTTCTGGGCGTATCTGAAATGTACATGCCAACTCTACAGCTCTACTACCGCAAACCTACAGAATCTATAGGGGTCCAAGGTCAAGTTGGCTTTTATTGTCATCCATCCACATACACAGTATATAAAGTGGTTTCATGCTATAACAAACCATATCAAACATATATATAGTTTGATAATCCTGGCAGTAAAATATTAGAAGAAATAGTGCCCCCTGCACTTGGAGCAAAATCGTACTTTTGTTTTTAAATAAATGCTGACTTTTGCTATAATACTTTTGCATAATATATGGAAAGAAATAAAACATACTGACAACAACTAAATGATCATTGACTGAATCATTTTGTTCTTCACTGAGCCATAGGTGTCAAGCCATACAGTTTGCCTGTTTAAAGTGGAGATATTAATTTTGCCATTTTGGAGGTACATGGTCATTTAAGGCAGGAATCTAGGAAATATAGTCTTATGTAATATTCGCCATAAACTTTGCCATTAATGACTTCTGTAACGTTCAGATTTGTTTCCCAGTGGGCTGTGTGTGGTGCTATACTGAATTATGTTGAATTGTGAATGTGCTCACACTGTGAACAGACTGAAATAAGGATAATGCCACTTATGATAAATGATCCAAGTCATCAAAGCATCAGTAAGATGAATTAAAAGATGCTCTAGTGATCAAATTGTGGTTAGATGGACAGTTTAGCTTGTGTTTAAGAACAAGCATTACAAATTATTACTTATTATTATTTTGTACTTTGCTCAAATGAAACATCAACGCAAACATCTTCTCTGTGGTTTAATGAATATCCATTTATTGACTTTTAGTGAGATTTTAGGGAGATTTGATCAAATTTATTAAGCATGCAGTTAGATGTAACTCATCTGTTGATACACAGTATGTGTTTACTTTCTAGCCCTTCATTTAGTTTCACTAAAATAAGCGGCTGGATATTTTGGGTGGTGGACCACCCTTAACCTAATTGTGACAATGATGAGTTAAAACCCAAGCAAAACCTCTACACTTGCTGCACTTACAACAGTGCCAAACACACTGCCATTCTATTTCTGTGTCACTGCTGTGTTGGGAATGGTCCATCATTCCCAACAGAACTCCTGCAGTCTGTTACTGACCAGTCATGAATGGGGTAGAGGGTGGTTGACAAATTGTGCATGACAACAGATGGGCTACAGTCACTTATATAGTGGACCAATGAGGAAGGTGGCCAATGAGTGGAAGTACAAAAGTCTTTCTGTTCAAGTGGATGGCTAATGTAAATCTCACAGCTATCGCATGCTAACCCACAGTGATATCCCCACAACAAAGGAAAATAAGTGAAGTTGCTCACCCAGAGTTTGATGAAACTCACCCGACACCGGGGTCATGGGGGTGGGTGGGAGACTGTTGATGTTGAGCGCCCCCATCTGGTGAATCTGGGTGGTGGGGAAGGCCACACTGGGTGTCAGGTATCCTCCATGACTGGCAGCCATGAGGGCTGCCTGCTGCTGCATCAGCTGCCAAAGAGAGAGAGAGAAGTTAGTAGAAGGGGGCAGCCTATATGGGCGAATGATGGATGGGTAGTGCTCGGCAGAGTTGAGGAAAAAGTGGAGCGGAAAAAGAGAAAAATGTGTCAACCTATGTTTAGTGAAAGCGTCCATCTTCCTAGTCAGGGTGCTGTCATGAGGCCTTTAGAAACATTTCAGCAGCTGTCAGCCCTGCTCTTTCTAATGGAGGAATTGACATGCATATTCTTGTAGTCCTTAAACGACCTGAGAGTTCACAGCCTAATAAGTGAATTGTATTCATCTTTCCATTTCCAACTTCTAGGTAATAGTTTCTTAATGGTGGTGCATTATGGCACATGGCAGCTCTAGTCAAGAACAGTAGCTCTAGCCTTGCAGGTCTTCTGATATACTACAAATGTCTTTCATTCCAAAATGTATTCCATCAGTGTTGTGAAGCGGTGAAGGAGTTCTGTGGAGGAGGGATCTTGTTTTGGTACCAAGTTTCTAGGAGAACATGTGGTGTTGCCATGACCAGTATCACTGCATCTGCCTAGAAAATGGACAAATGGTTGATAATGAGCTCCATCTGGGTGGAAATGTAAAGGTGTGGGCGGTCAAATGGACGACTCCCATTGTGTCCTATTATTAGTTTAGTCCCCCGTTGCGAAACAACTGACACAAATACCCATCTTGCCACTTTAGCCGGCAATAATCCAGCATCCTCTCCTCCTCGCGAGCTGGATGCTAATCACAATATTGCGAGGTGTGCGGCGCTGTGCTCCATGCTGTATTTGCATGGAGTCCCTGGATAGGAAAAAGCCAATTATTTTCCCTCAATGCCCCTGTCAGGTAGGCTGAAAGCGGCTGTCCCACCACAAAACGCCAGCCGCTGGCACCTCATCCATAAGCTCCCCCTGACTCGCCTACGCTATCTATTAACTCCTCCTCTCATTTGCATAATTCTATCAACGTGACCAATGAGGATCATCCATTTTGCGGCGAGGAAGATGAATTGAGCTTTATAGGTAAAGAGAGGAGAAGGGAACAAGAGGGAGCTAAGCAAAAGCTTAACGACATGAGAAAGAAGAATATACAGTGGGTAAAGGGGCATCTGAGGGCCATGACAGTTTGTGTAGCATAAGGCAAATTGATGCATTTAACAAGTTTAGGCTGCAGCTATGATGAGATGGTCTTTTCTTTGCTTTCTCTCTCTCTCTCTCTCTCTCTCGCTCACTGCCTTCAAAACCTCAGTGTCACAGTAATCAGGACCTATTGTGCCCATCTTATGGCCCGGGCCTGCGAGCTGAATGGGACTTGCAGAGTTAAGCTGACTGGAGCGAGCCGGGTGCCAGTTTGCTAATGCGTTTTAAAAGCTGGAGGGACAGGCCTTGGGCAGAGCACAGAGCAAAGCTGAAGGCTTCTAGATTCTAATTTCTCACCATGCGCAGCTTGGCTAATGTCCCTTTTCATGGCAGCCACCAGATTGCTTCAGATAACAACGCAGCGTTCCGTTCTGCTCTTTAGGAATTAAAACACAGCAAATTGGAGGCTCAAGCATGTAATTATGTCGGGGGGGAAGTGAGCAACATCGATTCGTTCTTGGGAGAGGAAAAGGGAAGGAAGAGGAGGTAGGGAGAGAAAACAAAGGTCCATCGACTGACTGCATTGACAAGACTATTCAGAATCTCCCGAGCAATTTCTCTGCTTTCACCCGAATCTCACTCACACATCCAGAAACTCATTCTTCTACTTTACTGAGCTCCTCGAATAGAAAGCAACTGTCTGCTTCCTGGGAAACTGGGAGGAACAAACTGCCTTCAACTGAGTCTTCATCATCAGGGTCATAACCTTTCCTTCCTCCAGAAGTAGTTAAAAAAAAAACGTAGGGAGAGGTTGCAGGAAGAAGTTGCCCCAGCAACGGCATTCTTTAGTGTCAGGCATCTGTTTTTTTATTGCCGGGCTGATGGCATTAGTTTCCCCTGGTGCCAGCAGGCAATCACCTCTTTATCACACAGCAATTATCCGGCCAGCCGCGCTGCGTGGCTCCCATACCTCTGCCTGAATCACATGTGACCCCTCTGAGGCAGTCCGGCCCAGGCACTACAGAAAAGCTAGGGACGGCTGGAGAGATATTTATAGAGAGGCAGAGACGGAGAAATGGAGAAAGCTGCATGCGAAGACCCTGGTTATTAAGGTCCCCAGCCTTGCTGATTGTCTGGACCTGCTTTCACTCTCCGGCCGCTCGGAGGCTTAGCGGAGTGCTGAACATGCTGAACTGTAGAAGGTGTTCACCAGAGGTGACGTCTACATGATATGCAAGCATACGCCATATACCCTCTAGGAGAGTACTAGAATTTGTTCATTGACATTATTACAGTAAAGGGCCAACATTTCTCTTGCATTTTAATTCTTTCCCTGAGGTCCACTGATTATATTTTATGTTAAATATTGTATATCATGTTATCTTCATGTTTTCACAGGGATTTATATTCATTTTTACATGAGCAACTTCTCTTTATCTCTTTAATAGATGAGGCTATTACTGTTACTGTGCATTTGGAATATGTATGGGATATGTAAATGAGATCTGTTCTGATTGGCTGGCACGTTTAGCACCTCGTTCAAAAAGCAGTCTGGATTGAAACACGGCTTATAGCTTAAACACAAGTGGGTGGGGCTAAACTTCTTTTTTGCTTTTTTTTTTTTACAGCTCAGTGTGTGCTATCTGCAAAGTGGGATGAGGGGGTGTTTTTAAATATTTTCTTTAACCATTAACCAATAGAGTCAGAATAAAATATTTAAAATTATATTTGAAGTGACCATGAATTTACCATAATGAATATACGGCACTTTACGCTAATGAGTATTCTTTACTTGCTATGGGCTAGCAAGGCTGTGACTAGCTGGTTACAGTATACCCACTCACTCATACTGGTCTACATCACTGTTCTAGCCTAGGTTTGATTTGGAAATATAAGTAGACTAACAGCTCTCCTTGACTGTCTTACTCACTTCATATAATCCGCACTGCTATCAATGATTAGCCCCTCACCGGCCAACCTGGCTGATTCATTTCACATAACCTTGGGACAGTGATTCTTATTCAGTCTCTTTTGTCAGTCTCTCTGGATTGCAAGTCACTCTGCCCTTCTAGATCATTGTACTTCTCAGTAAAATGCACTTGAGGATGTGTATCAATCATTTTCATGGTATGTGAGTATATGAGTCAGTATATGAGTCAGACTGGGTATCGCAGCACCATAGGAATTCAAGCAGCTTTATGATGAACACTGTACTCAAACAAACAAAAGCAGATCGAGTTTGGTCATATGCTGCATGGCCGATGAGTGTGATCAACAGGGGGCGATGTTGGTCAGTCAGAGAGCATGGCACTGATCACCCCCCAAAATACCAAAACAAACACTCGCCTCATTTTTACCTGGTCTTACAGCGTGTCTAAGTGCTTTCAAGTAATTTGGGTGTCATATGAATCTAATGCGTCGTCTCTCACAATTGCCGCCAACTGAAATAGGCATCTTT
The DNA here is from genome assembly GCA_037974405.1 of Brachyalestes nurse. NCBI lineage: Eukaryota > Metazoa > Chordata > Actinopteri > Characiformes > Alestidae > Brachyalestes > Brachyalestes nurse. Next base: position 11,049,802 of record JBBPCY010000037.1, read on the forward strand.
CAGCACCCTGCCACCTCTTATCCACATCCCTCCGAAAAAAAGATGCCGCAGCCAAATATGGCTGCTTATGGAGAAGGCAAGATCAAACACAAGAGCCGAGGGAAGAAAGGCTTTAAAAGATATACAGCGGGGTGCCTAAAAGCAAATTAACGTTTCCCTCTTTCATCATGCAATCATGTCATCGTTCCAAGAACCATAGAGAGTCGCATTTGATATTAGGAACATATCTTTGTGTATCCATGCGCCACTGGATCTTAAGCTGATTGCCAGGTAGAGGAGCAAGGTGCACCTTTTTTGTTAGGAGGGGAAAAGGCCCCATCTTTTGGCACCATATTGTCAGTGCTCTTGCCTGTTGCCCCCCCAATTTGTTTTTTGCAGCCCCCCTCCTCAGCTTTGACTAAAATCCAATTTGCTGGCTGTCAACTCAGCCCACTAATCCTCTGCACAGCTGTGTTTGTGAAGGAGCTCCCTAATTTGCTCATCCTCAATGTGCGATTCCGAGAGCACCGTAGCCACACATATCTGTATCCGGATGTCGCACTGATGTGCTGCCGACGCTATATTAGGCGCATATACGTGGCGTGCTGTTTGGAGGTTCAGATGCTGTTTCGTTCAGAAGAGCCTATTCAGCCACCACAGCCTGAAGACTCACTGGTGTGGTCTCATTCAGACAGTGGACTGGGATTATGAAGAAAAGGCTGGTTACTTTTCGAGGCCAACATTTCCACTTACCCCAAAAGCAACTGACAATTTAGTGTCCGAAGCTTGCTTCTTTAGTTTTGTACTGGAGGTACATGAGGTAATGGACATTAAATCAAAATATTTATATCAGTTACTGTTTTTCTAAGGATTAATGCCTAATGCCACAGACTTGCTTATGTGGTTTCTGACACTGAAAGACTAAAATGGACAGTTGTACACAGTACAGCTAAAACAATACTAAAAAGACTTGTTCTGTATGTTGCAGTGTGTCATTTACAGTGTGTGACGATTAAATCATGCAGTTTGCCTGATGCTAACTGCTGTGTAAACTTCCATTACTTGTTAGCTACATTAGCCTGGGATCTCTAAAGCTTCATTCTCGGGGGTGAACAAACATCTCATTGGCTGCATGTGAGGTAACAAGTGTAGATTCATTTTTTTTTCTCCAAACCATTGCTATAGTGCAGAACTAAATAGTTTAAACAATAGATGATGTTTTCTAAATGTAAAGAAAATCCATAAATAAATGAACAATTTCAGAGGAATGTGTTATTTTAACACATGACAATACCCCTACATAAATATATTTAAAAGTAATCAATAGCCAGTTCTAGTAAGGACATGTTTTCCATGTTTTTCTTAAAAACATTTATTATGCATCCAGTTTTATTCACAACACTGAGGACGATTTTAAATCGCAATGTGAAGAGCAGTGGGTTCCACTTTATAATAAGAGTCTCTAATAGCTATAATAACACCTTACCAAACCATGTAATAAGGGTGTAACTATCAGTGATGTATTCAGTATTGCAGCTAGCATTGTTAATGTGTGACTTCATGGCTGTTAGAGACATATAAAGTGGGAACCAGCAGTTTTCAGAATCAGACACAACGATGTATGTTCATCTTTCGGCAGCATCTGAAAATTAGCATGTTGTTATATAGCTGTGTATGAGGACGTTCACGTTTCTCTGACAGACTCTGGCAGGGAGTGTGTGTAATATCATATGGCAGTGTGCGCGGGATGTGTGGGCCGAGGGTCTGTCTGGAACGCTGAGGCATGGAGACACTGTCAGAGCCAGAGACTCCTCTGACACAACACATAAAAGTCACTGCCTACCTGTAGAACCACAGTGGCTGTCCTGCCTGCCTGCCTGCCGCTCCCGGACATTAGCATTCCCCGCTTTCCCACGGACAGTTCGCATTTCATGAATTGTAATGAGAGTAGTTTTACTATTTATTTATTATTTTCCTATTTTTTTTTCTCTACAGAGAACTGGCCTGGTAATTACTGCAGGACTGTCTGTTTGTGTAACACTGCCTGCCGCGAGCCTGTGATATGGAAATGAGGGTGATGGAAATGGCCATGTCCATGTCATATTACCCAGTTCATTCTAATTCGGTGCTAATAAATATACAGTTGAATGTCTACAGACGCCTACTCCAAGTATAGAATGCACACGCTGCTGTTCAGAAAGTTTGGAATCACTTGTCATATTCATAATTATTGCTGTGTTAATAATAACTTAAACAGTGCAGTCTCTAATACTAGACGCCAGAAGGTCCTAGTAAATAACTTATTCAAAATGTCAGGTTTTGTTGGAGAATAATACACTATAATGATCACTTCTTGTCAAGTTATCTACCTGAGATCTGTTCACCTTTGTTTATCAATTCAATAGCAGGATTGCCCCCTATTTCATGAGTTCTGCAAAGTGCATATGGGAAGGCCCAGTGCCTTGAGTGGGGTGTCCAAAAATCCAAATGTTGAGGCTAGTGGGACGGAGTGCAAGTATGTCGACTAACTAAAGGCACTAAAGATATACACTATATAAACAAATGTATTGGGACACACCTGTTTTTCAGGGTTTGGGAAAGCCCCCTACTTCTAATTAACGGTAATCTTAATGCTTCAGCATACCAAGATATTCTGGACGCCAAGCTTGAACTGGAACAGAGATTGTGAGCCAGGACTTCTTGTCCAACATCAGTGCCTGATCTCATAAATGCTCTACAGAATGAATGGGCAAATGTTCCCACAGAAACACTTGTGGAAAGCCTTCCAAGAGGAGTGGAAGCTAGGGACCAACTCCATATTAAAATCTATGTATTTGAATGTAATGTCAGTGGGCAGCTGGTGGCCTAGTGGTTAGGGCGTTCACCCTGTGGTCAGGAAGTCATGGGTTTGATTCCCAAGACTGCTAAGCACCTCTGAGGTTCTCTTAAGCAAGCTACCCTCTCCACACACTGCTCCCACAGACTGCTCCCTGGGCACTGTGTTCCTGGTTAAATGTAGAGGAAGAATTTCATGCTGTTCACACCGTGTGCTGTGGTGTGTTCATGTATGACAGAATGGTCACTTTCACTTAAATTCCCTGTTGGTGTAATGGTAAGAGGTCCCAATACTTGTCTATATAGTGAATCTTTAAGTCTACTACCCTGGTGATTGCATTTACTCCAAACTTGCAGTTTAGTACCTTGCTTTCTGACTAAGAAGAAACGTATAGGGTGAAAATCAATGGTAGATCTGTTCAAAGGAGCCGCGTATTCAGGAGAGAATCGACAGGAGAGCCACATTAACAGCAAGGTATCAAAGGTCCAGACATGTAGGAAATCTGTCTGCTTATTTATCCTCACATAGCATACAGAGCATCTCTATAAAGTCTCTATATTAATCAGTGTAGTCATTTAAATTAGTTGTAAAAAAAAGGGGGTTTAGTGGGGTATGATGATTGGGTGGTCACAACATTAAGTGTATTTGAAGAGTTCTCTGTTCTCCAAGGAGCCACAGCCGAGGCTTCCTCCGCAACTGAATCTGATCTTAATGTTCTACCATATAACCTTTACATTCTGGCCTATTTCCACTGACTGGAATTCTGAATAATAATGGAATATGAATAATAATATTTTACATACAGATCACATTTTTTTGATAAACAATAATTGTGCATTCAAATCTGTAGCTATGTATTCTCTGTAAAACCTTTTTTTTTTACATACAACTGTGTATCCCCAATAAAGTTTGTGTTATATTATTGAAAACAGTGATTCCAAACCTTTCAACAAACTCAAACTCTGTGCGGGTCTTGGTATTTTCCTTCTTTCGATTGAGCATTCAGGCTATAAATACACGGGACACCTTTCCTACGGAATACTCTGCGTCATCCCTGGCTGGTCGTGAGCGGAGCAGACGGGACGCGGGAGACTACGTGGGCAGTTGGAGCGTGGGCCGGGATGATCTCAGCACTGGACACTGGTCAAGAGGGGCTCGGGCACTCACCGCATGTGCGTAGCTGCTGTAGGTGCTGAAGGGCAGGGCGATGGCCGGGTTAAAGATGCCGAACTGGCCCACCATCTGCTGCATGCGCCGGATGGTGCGCTCCTTGTCCGTGTCAGCAAACTTGACCACCAGGCTGGACGAGGCACCCTGAAGGGGAAGCGAAGGTGGCGTGTTACATTTAACCTGATTTTCATCGTCCTGCAGAGCTTACCTATTATTCAGTGGAGCATTTAGTGTCAAGTGATGCACAGAGAGTCTGAATACTCTTTTATCATTCATCATATTTCACAGCCAGAACAAAAAAAAATCATGTATTCTTAACCTGCAGGCATATAACAGATGACAGTGCGAATTAAGTGAAAAAAAGACATTCACAAAAACGCAGTTCCAGAACTTGGCTGATACACTGAATTACTTCGGCTATTTATTCAACAAGGGCAAATTGCGCAGATTCATTCGCACACTTAAAACCTTGTGACCTTTCAAGTTTCAAATTAATGTAGCTAAATCTGACCCTTCTACACATTTGAAGTCTTTCCTTGATAGGGATTAACACCGCTTGTAAAAAGTCATAAGGATTAGGAACGCGTGTAGCTGCGATTCCAGACTGACACGGCCACCACCAGACGTGCTTGGAGTCGGACCCCGCAGAGCCCGCCGCTAAGCCTGTCTCTTTCATTCCAGTGCACGTTACAATAGAGAAACACCTGCTGCATGAGCCTCTTACATTTATTACAAATCTCACACCGATTCCACTTGACCTTTATCAGGTTGCACTGGCCCTCTTCATGTTCTCCCACCCAAAATGAGACAGAAAGGATCTCAAAGGCACCATTTTCATTCGAAAAACTTTTTCCAACTCATTCGTTTCAAGTTGCCAGTAAAATAACCAGGCTTTACAATCTGATTTCAAACTCTTAAAAGGACACTCTGACAAAAATGAAAGATGTAACCTGTTGGAAACATGTAGTGTCACAGCAAGATTTTCCCATTTAAAGACTAGGAAAAGTCCATTTTGATCTTAAAAACGTGAACGATTTTAATTAGCGGGAGAATAGTTACTTCAAATAACTTGAATATCTTTTTGCGGCCATATAACTGTAATAACTGTCTACAAATCAAGATAGGTCTGTCGGTGGGTTACTAAAACTATGGGAATGATTCGTCAGCAACAACATTTAGATATCTAGTGTACAAGCAGAAATAATTGCATTTCAGTGCAATGAATCTGGAGATATTTAAGAATTCATACTAAGTATATTTTGGTTACACCATCAGCAGATTTTTTGCTGAACATAATCCTTTCCATCCTTTTTGTATAACCTCCATTGAACTGGCGACTTATCCAGGGTGTTTCTCCACCCTTTACGCTGTGAGTGCTGGAATACGAGTCCTGGTTAAGGGTTCAGATAATGGATGAATGGATATATATTGCAAAGATTTTGCGCTTTGCAGTGCATACGTTCAACTTGTTTCCTTTTAAATAATACCTGGAATATTGAGCAAATATCTAAAAATAGCTTTAGCTGTCTACTTTATACTATTTAATGGGTTTTAATTGTATATAACATGACAAGAATTCTGGGTAACACTTTACAATAAGACTACCTTTAAAATAGTTTATAAATGATTTATAATCAGGTTGTAGACAGTTTATAAATCATTAATAAGCATTAATAAGTATCTGTCGAGATCTTCGATCTCTTTCTCAGGCAGAATGTTAAAACTGTCAGGAATTCGTTAACATGCTACTACCATGCTTATAACTGCTTATTAATGATGTCTGCAACCTATTTAACAACCTGATCATAAGTCTTATTGTGAAGTGGTACTGAGTTCTGAATGTATTTTGAACGCTACAGCACAGAACGTATCGCCAGTCCTGCAACCAGCCGCAGGACTTTAATGCACTGGCTGAGGGAATGTTTGTAATTGATTGTATTCCTGTCTGTACCTGATCCCAGTGAAGAGGCTGAAATTTGGCAGTGATCTGGCAGAAAGACAGCAGCTGAGATAAGCCTCTCACTGAGATTGATCAGAGTCTGTCAATAGCCTCTTGGGGGGTGAGGGGGAGTGTTGATGGGGAACTGTGGCTGGAACATGGCATCGGGGGTGTATGTGTGTAGCAAACTGGCAGTAAACGGATCTGGAAGCATCTCCTGTTTGCGCATATGACTGAGATAATCTGAAAGTGACAGGCCAGGAATTGATCCCAGATCATCAGTCCCTCTCCCTGCTCCCACAGTACATCAGTAGAAGAGGCTGGGAACATGCAGATCACGTCTTTTTGTGGCTTTGCCGCTTGCTCTCCAGGCTCCATACTGTATTTGGGTAATCTTTGCAGGACAGGTATAGCTGAACAGTCCTCTATACTGAATGTTAAGCTTCTTCTGCTGTCGGAGTTAACCTGCAAGTTAAATTCCTGATATATTTTTCATGCTTTTTTGTACTCAAAGAGTGCCATGCACTATGTAAACATTGTTAAACATTCATGTACTGTATGTGTAACAGCTAGTTTTTGACTTAATCACAGTTGTGATGTCACAGTAGCGATATCACAAACATATTTACAAATCCACACCAATTCAGCCTACATTCAAGATTTACAGTGAAGTAATAAGGAGTGACGTGCAGTGCAGACTATGGTCTGAAGTATAATTCATTAATCCAGCACACTACAAGTAAACAGGGATCACTATTCAACAAAAAAAAACTTGATTAGCAATATTTTTCAATTTATATATACATATTTACAAATATACATTCATATATGTAAATGAGAATGTACCTACTTCAATATCTATCATTTAAAAATCTGTCCTATTATGTTATCCTTTAAAGGTTTATTTGATTGTGTAGGCACCTTCCAGAGACAGATTGACAGAATAGATTAAATCTTATTTTCTTGTTTTACTGTATTTTATACTCAAGAAAATGATCTGCACTGTTAGTATAAAAATCATTCAGTCATTTTGAAACCCCCTTTAGAATAGGGTCAAGAATAAAATAAGAACATGTGAAATGTGATGAAAACAGGTAAGATTTCTGGTCCTGAATTTAGAGAAACAAGTTGAAAAATGGCTCTCAGGACTGTTTTACACAGTGAGAAAACATGCTCCATTTGTATGAATGCTGTAATTAGTACAAATAAAACTTTACATTTGTAAATTCTAAGTATATTTCGCAGCAAAGTTTTCAGAGATATGTAACAAAGCATGTTTGTGCAATACGTGGGCAGAGCTGAGCCTTCATTAAAGCTGCTAAACACACATGAACACAAATTAATAAATATGCCGTAATATATATATACATATATATCATCATCTCTACCTGAACTGTCTTGCTTTTAGCTACCCATGAATCATGCATGTAAAATTCCTGTGACAACACAAGAACTACAATAAAGATGTTTCGGGATTCAGTTACTATGGGTGTAATTTCCAAGCTTTAATTGCTTTCATGACTAGTTTACTTTATTTTGTGTTTTGTTGCGACATGAGTGCCCTGATACATATAAAAACTTACAGAAACACATCCGGCAACTTAATTCAGAAATTAATTCAATACTTTTGTCCATACAGTGTATGTCTGTGGTAAGTGTGAAGGATGCAACCATGCTATAGAAGTTTTGGTTCTCTGAAGAGTTCTTCCCTGTATGTTTCTTCACAGAATCTTTATTTTTATTTGATTTTACTCATTTCAAGACTAGTTTACTTTATTTTGTGCCCTAACACATCTAAACACTTACAGAAACTCTGGCAGGAGACTTGCAGTACATGATGAAGCATTTAGAGGTTTGTTTGATATCTTTTTTACATATTGGAATGAATATCAAGATCAATACTGTAATAATAATAATTAATAAACAATATACTGTGCAGCCTTTTCTTGAGCTAAAGCTCCTTCTCACAGTCCTCTCAGTCTCGTTCTCTCCAGGCCCGTGTAAGGCTGCACGTCAGTACGAGGCCTTATCTTGTGTCGCTCCAATTTTTATCACAAAACCTGTTAAAATGATTGCTGGGTGTAACTCCGGGGGAGTCTGTCAGAGAGCGGGACCGGAATACCAAACTGCAGCTCATTCCGCTCATATTCGACCAATGAGGCGTTTTAAAAGCCGGTCAGGGCCTGACTGTTGAAGTAATGAGAAATGGAGTAGGCCTATCAGATCGGTCCTCCATGCAGAATGCTAAGCTTCATCTGCTGTTGAATTTATTCTGCAGGTATTAAACTCTCAGCAAGTTTGAATACTTTGTTCTACAGTTTTAAAAGACCCATATCATGGAAATCTTTTTGCAATGTCACTGTTACAGTTTCAAAATATACTGTGTACTACCCAGCTCATTTAATCGCCACATGCAGCAAAACAACCTGTTTTGTAGTTTTAAAGTCACAACCATAAAAACATTTATATATATGAACATGTATATTTATATATATATATATGAATATATGCACTGTGGAGCAGCAATCCCTGCAGCCTTCCAAAGCACCCAGCACCTTTTTTGAACAAGCCAGTGAGAAGAAAGGTCATTTACATAAATCTAAAAGATTATAAGTTCAATTCTAGGTGATAAAGATAGGATAGACTAATAGTTGTTTATATTTTCAATTAAACCTGCCATTATTACTGGTGGGGAGCGCTGGTCTTTTAAAAGGCTGTGGGAAAAAACACTCACCAATCTTTCATGAAGTGGTGGGGCCAATATGGGCCAAGAATGAAAGTTGTGGTGACATCTCACGTACACTATAAGAACAAAAGTATTGGGACGCCTGACCATTACACCAACGGGGACTTTAATGACACTGCATTCAAATACACAGACTTTAATATGGAGTTGGTCCCCCTTTGCAGCTATAACAGCTTCCACTCTTCTTGGAAGGCTTTCTAGAAGATTTCGGAGTTTCTGTGGGAATTTGTGTCCATTCATTCTGTAGCATTTATGAGGTCAGACACTGATGTTGGACAAGAAGGCCTGACTCACAATCTCCGTTCCAGTTCAAGGTGCTGGATGGGGTTGAAGTCAGGACTCTGTATGGGCCAGTAGGGTTCCCCCACACTGAACTCATCCTACCATGTCTTTATGGAACTTGCTTTGTGTTTTGGGACACAGTCATGCAGGAATAGAAACGGTTCTTTCCCAAACTGTGTCCACAGTTGGAAGGATGGCGTTGTCCAAAATGTCTCGGTATTCTGAAGCGTTAAGATTAAACCCTTTACTAGAAGTGGCCAACTGAATTCAGTAATGAAGAGGTGTGTCCCAATACTTTTGTCCATATAGTGTATGTCCCTCTAACATGGTAAGTGTGACGGATGCATACAAAGGCAAAAAGGGTTCTTTGGAACCTGCTATAGACGTTTTGTTTCTCTAAGGAGCTTTTCCACAGAACCATAATTTTTATTAGATGTGAAGATACTGTTATTATTTTCTGTTTCATTCTATTGGCAGAGTTTACTCGTTTCAAGACATATCGCTTGATTCAAGCCAAATGACCTGTCAGTTGACTAAGACAGTAGAAAAATGACTCAAAGCTAGTAATAAAAACATCAAATTTTATAATATTGATCTTATTCTCATGACAATCAGAAAATGAGAAATATTAGATCGACTAGATTTTAAGATGATTTCACTTGTCAAGGTATTCTTTTTTTGCAGCACAGAACCCTACATTCAAGCCAAAAACCATTAAGGAACCTTTATGTTATAGAGTGTATAATGCCTTGTTTGTGCACTTCTAGTCGTGAAACAACAGGGCTGATGGTGTTTGCCAGATCCTTTTTTTTCCTGTATGTTTGCTGTCTCCCAGCAGGGATAACACATTAATATAAGAGCTGCTGAGAGAGAGAGAGAGAGAGAGAGAGAGAGAGAAAGAGAGTGAGAAAAGAAAGAGAGAGAGAGGTGGATGAACTATGAAGTGAAACTCTCATTAAATTTTAAGCCGTCGAGCGGCTGGGAGAATTCCCACCAGCCGTGGAGGACCTGAAGAAACGGATTCAGGAGAGAAACTGTGAGAATAAAGTGTGCGGTTGTTTTTACAGAGGGGGGAAAGGAGGAAAGAAGGGTCTTGGAATCAAAGGGAGGAGAGGAGCTTTATGGGACCGCCCTGTGCAAGGGCACCCTGGTCCTTTTTCCAGCCCGTGAGCTGACCGAGGGATGTAAAGGAGCTAACTAAGCCGTCTATTTGACACCACTCCAACTCCACACATCTGTCTCTGTGCCTTTGCTGCGAGGCAATAAGGCCGGATTATACCGCGCTCACTGCTGTCCACTTACATAACCACTGCTGTCCCATAAAAAAAAGAAGAAATGGACTGCAGGGCCATCTCTTGAGCACCATAGCAACGTTGGTGTCACCTGTGATGTGACCTAAGAGGCTGCGGTGTGCATGTCGGTCACTTTTCTCCTTTATATCAGCACTGTTGAAATATAAATGTTTCTAAAATGTTAATAAAGATTAGACTGGATACTGAAATACTATAAGATACATATTTGAGCTGGTGGCCTGGAGATTAGGGAGTTGTTGTGTGTTCATGTGATAAAAATCATGTGATTATTCAGAACTGTACTCTGGATTTCCCTTTATGTTCTCCTCTTCTGTTATACGATACCAGACATTCTTATGCTTATATCTACTATACCTTGGTGCATGTTTCCTGCTGGTACATTGTAGATCAGTATATTTAGTTCTTGAAAGGTAAATTTAACCCGTATTATATAACAAAGCATTGACTTTATAAGAATTCTTTTTCATTTGAAACTCATCTAATTCAATGCAAATCCGTAAAGGGTCCATACCCTACAGGTTTGTTGTTTTGTAGAGTTGGGGGAATATGGTTGTTCCCTAGTTTGCCGAAGTGGTCGAGTCTCTCTTCTGACTTCTCATTTCAGACTGACAGCCCCGTATTGTGCTTTGTATAATAAGTGGTCTGGGCTGAAAGACTCTTAACACTTCTGCTTGACTGCCTGGCGCTTATCTGGGCTATATGCAAATGTTGCTTTCTGTGACATCACAAAAAAGCTGTTAAAACAAGTTCCTTTACGGCTCAGTTTCCATCAATAGATCTTATAGAGTGACTAGAATATTTTGAAACCTTAACCATGTTCTAACCATGTTTATGTGGGTTGACAAAATGAACATTTGTTTTTCCATCATATGGGTCCTTTGACTTTGAGTGGAGTAATCAGTTGTGTTTGTAGAAGTGAAGGTTTTTACTGTATACTTGAATGTCATTAAAACAAATGTAAAACGATCAAAACAATTTTGCAACTTAAGAAATGAAATATGTACCTGTAACTAAATGCATTTGAATGGTATAGCAATAACTCAGCTTCTAAATAAATGTATAATTATTCAAGTTATTATTATGGGCATAAATGTATCTGATTAAATACAAACGGTGCGGGGTGGGAGAGGGGGTACAGCGCTATTGCAATATTTTCTGAACCATCATATCCGAGCAGGGTGTACACAAACATCCTTAACACCACCACCACCACCACCAACAGCTATTACACGCCGGACCAGCCATTGTGCGAAAATTGGTCTTCATATATAGCTGTGCTGTTACAAAGAAATGAAAATCCAACCCGATCCAGCAGCATTCCTCCTCAGGCAGGTGCATGAATGCCCCAGCACAGCCGATCTTAATATCAGATATCCTCTGCAGTTTCATTTCGGTGCCTGTATTTGTTAAGATAGGGGCCGATCCCTAACGTGTGTACTCAGTCGAAATTGAGGGGTCAGAGTGGCGTGACCCCGACCTTCTTCGAGTGTAATTCCGTCCCAGGACGTCCGCTGTACAAGGCCCTTCCAGAAGTCTGGCAATTTGCTTTACAGCTCAAGGGTGTAAATTTTTAATTGTGCCACGTCCGAGGCGTGGGGGGGTTGGGGGGTGTTGAGGGGGGTGGAGGAGACACACAGGGGGCACGCGTGCCTGGAATAGAGATACTGCTCGGAGCAGGAATCTGACCTGACCCGTCATTACTGTTTCACAGGCCCACAAACACACACACACACACACACACACACAGACATGTTCGGCTCCAAACATGCACACAGTGGGGGTGTCAGTTTTTCCCCTCACAATTATTTGGTGCAAATAGGATTTTTTTTTTTTACTGAAACAGTGAATTATTCCGAATTATTTGGAAAACCACATACACGCACAAACACACACACACACATACACAGACACACACACAGACACAGACGGTTCAGTTACAGTCACATACAGTCAAAAAATACATTCAGAGCAAGTTTCTCGAGCTGGAAAATCGGATCAGTGTGTGTGTTCTGACCTATACTGTGGAGGTTGCGACAGTGAGGGGGTTGGGTGTGCATGCATGCATGTGTGCATGAATATAATGCATAGAGAGAGGGTCTGTGCTACGCCAGAGGGAAGTGACCCTTGCCTAAGAGGATAGTGCCTCTGTGAGTTAGTGTGTTCACATTCAAAACACTTCAGCATCAAACTGCTTACACCACCTGCAACCCAACCCTGATTCTGGGGCCTTCGCTCTCTTCTCTCTAAAAAGAAATATCAGTGTCCAAAAACGAAAATGAAATGTTCATCTCATACTGTACTGTATGTCTTCTCAGACCTTGCACTCATATTCATTATCGATCTACTCAACAGTACTGAAGCCTGATTGATTGGCACTGTTATTTGTTGATGATGCCAATTTTTTTTTCCCACAACAACTGGCTCATTTCACTTTGGCTGTCTATCTAGCACAACAGAAAACAAATAATGGTCATATTATGTAACTTCTAAAAAAAAAAAACAGACCTGCAGCTCGAATAGTCAGAATCTAAACAAGAGTGTGACAGCAGGCACCAAATTCCAAACATTATCCCTAAGCAGACTCTTCGACCAGCAGCTGTCACTACTATGGAAACTGGAGCAAGACACAAAATGGAATATTATACAGCAACAAGATGGGCTGTGAAACGCTTTACAGATGTCTGGAGCAAAACCACAGTCTATCTGGTTAATCTGGCAAGTGTTGCAAAAGCTAAACTAGACCTGAACTCCATACCATGACAGTTTAATGACAGCTGTACTTTTGTAATTGCATTATTTATTATAATTTTACAGTGTTTTAACAGTCATTTTTGCTGTTAACAAGTACAGTCGCTGTCTAGCTCTACATCTACATTTTGAATACAGTATATTTACATTCACGGCATTTGGCAGACACTCCTACCCAGAGTGACGAACACGGGAGCTTTGTAGTCCATGAGAAAATGTGTCCCTCACACTAGTAAGTCTGTTACTAGACTACGATTCTACCAGAGATGGAGTCAGTACTCCAGCAGGGCCCTTTCAGATCACACACAGAAGACTGTAACTGTCATAATACTGCATCGTGCTGTTAAAATGGTACTGTAGCTGCTTTTGTCGACTGCACTAAATGTTGTCTTTGTTCCGTTGTGTTGTTGCTTTTGTGTTTTTCTCCCTCTCTTGCTCTCTTTGCACCCTGTGTATTTTGTCCTGTCTGCACTTATGTAGTCTTGTGGTATTTCTGTTTTTGTTCTTGTGGTGAACCACGGTCTTGTTTTGATTCACTGTGTACAGTGTATGTGGCTGAAATGATTATGAATCTACTCCACTTTTCTTGGCTAAAGCTGACAAGCATATTTTAATTGTAGTTTTTTATTAAGTTGTAATTTTCAAGAGGAAAGCACGTCAACTCATCATCGTCACTGCTCTTTAAATGTGTCACAATCACCTGGGGTGGGTACTCAAGAAAGGTAATCCATTACAAATGACTAATTACTTCTCGGTAATGAGATTACTTTACTCATTACTTCCTGGAAAAAGTAATCTCACTACTCATTACTTTACTTCTGCATTACTCTCTATAGCCCTCTCACCTGTATCAGCTGTATCAAATTGCAAAAGAAAACTAAACACTCAATTTCATATCTCAGACATGAGTCAGACAGACAGAAGCCATGCTTGATTTAAACGAACAGCTGAAGCAAGATGATCACCCAGAAGGCAGGCAGAAGAATAACAGCCTCAAAATAAGGATATAAAGTATATAAGGACTATGATCTGATCAGCATTGAAAACTTTCTTCCCCACCCTCAAGCTGCCCTGTTTGTATTTCAAATTCAAATCACAGAGTCAGCGGTCGCAAATTATGTAATGGGACAGCCAGATTACAAGAACTTGAACTGTAATGGGTTTCTAAGTCTTTCATTACAGGTAAAATTGATTTCATTACTGTACCACATTACTTTGTACTGCATCATCTCCAACACTGAACATACCTAGTGAAATGTAAACGAACTCTGATACCAAATTGAAAAATGGAAATCTCTTATAGTTTAGACTGCAGTTCCTCATGACTTTGAACTGATACCTATGAGTGACCAGAACCCAGGAGGCTTTGGGGAGGTTTGAAGGTTGATGACCTGCGTGAATGTTTGGGGTAAACAGGTCCCCTAAAGAGGCCGGAGCAGGCCAGGGTCAGCCGGTCAGCCACCTCAACCTGCGGCTCCAGGGACCAGGGTACACAGTGCGATAAGGGATTTTACTCTACAAGAATGACATATGCACGTTCAGTTCAGCCTGTAGATGCTTTCCTCCCTCGCCCCTTTTCTTTCTCTCTCTCTCTCTCTCTCTCTCTCTCTCTCTCTCTCTCCCATCACTCTTTCTCTGCCCTCCTGCTTATACGCCAATGAATAATTCACCAGCCGATTTGGTGAAAGGTGAGGTAAACAAGTCTATTGCCTAATATCCCGGGAGGATGGAGAGAGGAGGTATGCATGCGTGGTGTGAGTGAGTGTGTGTGTGCGTGTGTGTGTGTGTGTGTGTGTGTGCGAGAAAGAGCGAGAGAGAAAGAGAGAGAGAGCGAGCGAGAGAAAGAGATGGGAGTGGTTATATCTGTACACAAATGCACCATGCTTCACTATTCAGTGCTCATGAATTGCACTTCCACTGACCCCACTGCCACACCAAAAGCTGATGGCACGTCCCTCGTTCTCTCTCTGTCTCTCTCTCTCTCTCACTCTCTGGCTTTTCAACATTCAAATAAGCTTTATTGGCATGTCCAGCACATTTGTCTTTTGTTCTCTCCCTCTCTATCGCTCTATAAAAGCACCCACACCCCCCATACCCTTCCCTCCACCCCAGAAAACCACACATAGTGATTCGGCAGCCAGCAGGAGTTTTGTAGCAAACAAAGCAGCCGTGAAAGCGAGAGATTCCAGGGCTACTTTCGAGCGCTGAATAGTGTGTGCGTGTGTGTGTGTGTGTGTGTGCGTGTGCGTGTGTGTGTGTGTGTGTGAAGCCTGTGCCGAACAGCATGCGCTGAACAGCAGGTTTTTTGCAGCTCCGCCACGCACAGACCTGCCGACTACACACCTATTCCACTAAATTAATATAAGCACAGTTTGTAGGCGAGAGGAACACACTAATGTTTTCTCTGTTTGGGAATTATTTTAATCTCCTGGCAAGGTGTGTGTTTGTGATTTAAAGGTAGTCTAAATATCACGAGTGTCTTGGGGTCCTTCTCTTTTGTAATGAAGGATGAAATAAAGGATGAGCTTCTTTTTGGCATGTTTATTCAAATAATGCACAAAAAAATGTGTTGCAGAAGTGGTATCCACTCAAGGTTTTACAAGCATGCTTAGTGGGGGATTTAAGGGGTTGTGGGCAGCTACAGGAGTAAATGTCTGTTTTATTTCTTGCCATAGTCTGAAATGATGTAGTGGTGCTTCATATGACACAATGGAAACACTTAATTGCCTTCACTTTCCTGGTAGTATTAGGTGGTAGAGGTCCAGCTAGGTCTCCCCCAGTCACAATACACGCTAGTATTGTGATTAGGGGAGACCTAGCTAGTGGGCGGAAATAACTAAAATTGGGGAGAAGAGTGGATATTTTATGTCATTGTATTTTCTTGTATCCTCATTGCAAAATCATCTGTGAATTTTGTTAGTCACTGAAAACATTTTTTTCGAGATTCAACCCGAAGACCCTGAAAAAACATGGCAAAAAAGTGAACATTATGATCACATGCATTTTTCAATTCATGACTTGGGTGTGTGACAGGTTTCACACCTATAATACATATTACTCATGACTACAAAGCTTTTTTTTAAGCATGTGTACAACTCACTGGCCAGCTTTAAAGCACAGCCTCCACACGACGGCGTTAAAACGTGTGTAATGTGTCCAGTGTTTTTTCGCTACTGTGGGGGATCAATAAAGTAATTCCATCCACAGTCACAGTTTAAACAGCAGAAATTATAGAGATAGTGGAACAGAGTGGACTCACCGGCATGGTCTGACTGCCGTGCAGGGCACTGATTGCAGACTGAGCTTCAGCATGTGTGGAAAACTTAACAAAAGCGCAGCCTGGAAACACACACACACACACAAACACACACAAACACTTCTGTTAAACACTGTGAACAGAAGCGCGTCAAAACATTAGATTTGGGCTGTGAAGCTGCCGGAGCACAGCAGGCTAGCCCTCCGCAGGCTGCTGGGGCTCCAGGCTGCGCGCTACAGACTGCACTGATTAAGCAGAAAAGCCTGCTAGTTAGCGAAATGTGCCCGTCTGTGCATACTAAACACAACCGCACAACAACAGATTATTTGAACTCATTTGTTCTGTGCATCCATCACAAGGGCATCTTTACATTCCCCATGCCTGCACTGGGCTAATATGCCAGTCCATGTATTCTTCTGAAAAAATCTTTATGCAGTAATACTATATAAATCCCTATAGGACTTCAATAAAAATCTTTTATTAGGGACAGTTACTAGAATCTAATTCAGCTAACTATAGATCACTGTAAGGCTTCCTTATAGGATTATGATAGATTATTAAACTTTATTACAGGTTACTGTAGAATATTAAGTGTAATAGAGCACTATCTCATAGTTTCTTATTGGGTTACTACAGTTCTTGTATTGTGTTTTTTGAGCCCAGGTGTCCTTCATTTGCAGCTAGCTGTCTTTGGAAAAATCTCGAATCGTTTTGACAGTCATCTTCCTCCCCCCATCCATAAGGCTACAGATTCAGAGAGCTACTCCCTAAGCTGCGGAAATAATCTCCCACCAATTTTCATAAGCACCGGCAGGGGAAAACTACAACTCCCACGGTGCTTTGCTAAATGTCAGGCTATATTAGTGTCTATCAGTGTTCCCAAAGCCTCAGTGGGCAATAAAATGAGTCTGCAAAGAAATAAATAAGTAAATAAATAAATAAATATCAAATCAGGCTCTGATATGCACTTATGTTCCTCTTTACAGCAGCTACATGTCCCCTGTGGACATGTATTTTGGTACAATAAGCTGTTTTTAAAGCCAGTTGCTGGCAGATTCTGGGCTCCTACTGTCATTAGGTGAAGACAGAAATGGTCCTACCTTTGCTGTTTCCATCAGGGCCTCTTAGCACGGTGCACTCTTCGATGACTCCGTAGGGCTCGAACAGGCGATAGACGTCCTCCTCCGTCTGCTGTTTGTTTAGCATCCCCACGAACAACTTCCTGTCTTCTGAAACAAAGAGCACACACAGTGTGAAACACTTTCATCCCACCCGCCTCTCACTTAACCCCCCATACTGCTTTCTGGCCTGTAGCCACCATAAAAAAAAAACAGGGAACTGCTTTTTTGGTGTGGTCCATTTAGCTCGTGGAGTGGAGTCGCAGCAGTCATTGTTCCCCGTGCCAAGTCTGTTCATTTTAATTTGGCCGATAATTGGGTTCAGCCCCTCTTTTGAAAAACGTGGGCAGGCCTGAGGTGGTGAGAGTGTGCCGCTGTACTGAGAGCCCTGAGGCGATGGCCAGAAGCAGGTTACTGAGAGACTGTAGCCGTACAGACAGCACACGGCTTTTCACTACTGCTGACCTTGAATTTTACAGAGTGTGGCCTATTTACATCTCTCTTTGCCCTAAAACCATGATTACGTTCTGCTGATTTAATATTTCCACTACCATTTTCTGTTCACACTGCTGAATAACACAGAGACAAAATAACGGCTTTTCCATTCAACGTAGAACACCTGAAATACCCGTGGCTGCTTAAAACATCTTAAGAGAGGTTTTCTTTTACTTTAAGTGAGCTGTGTAAAATCATTTTAGGGGAATGTTTAAGTAGACAGAGAAAAATATGACTTACAATGATCAAAAAGCCTGTAACTAAGTATTTAAGATGTTTTATGACCACTGCTGTGCAACTAAACCAGCTATATAACTCACTCATTCATTCATGTTTGGGAGGTTAAATATCCTCTACAAGGAGAACCTATTAGCATTCAAGTGGCTTTTGTTTGAAATGGAGGAAACTGACCTGATCCCAAACTACTAGGAGCTTGAATACAAATGCTTTCATTCACTAATCATGTGTATATGAAGTAAAAAGGACCAAACCATACAAAGCAAAGGGTCCAAGTCGATTTCTACCTAAATGCACAAAAGCAGGGTTCATTCAGTAATGCTACCATTAATGGAAAACGTTCATTAGATGAAAGTAACTGATTCTGTATGTTTTTAAGGACCATAAAGTAAGCTACAGGTCGGCCATGTAGGAATGATCACATCAGTGACACTGTGCGCCCTGTGTAATGGATTCTAAGTCCTACAGCTCATCCAGATGCATCAAACCAAGCAAGGCAGGTCAGCAAGTCTGTTTGAAATAAAAGTAAACTCTGACTTGAACATATGGTTCTGGAGAAAGCTTTTAAATATTATATATTACATTATGTGGAGCTTCTTCAAATGCAATTTACAAAATGAGGACCGAATGGTGTTTTCTACACTCTTAACAAAAATGCTTCAAAAACTATTAACACTTCGAAAGGGCTTTTTGACCTGTAACAACAGTGGGCTCTTTTTCGGTGCTAAATAGAACCATTTTTAAAAACAACACAAAGAAACACATGCAGAGTTTTAGTTTTTTCACAGAAAATAACCATGTCACCAGGAAAAGAACGCTGGTTCAAATGGTTCTATTAATGTACATGATTCAACATGTTGCTGTTTTACCAAACAGAACATTTTTACTAAAGAACATTTGAATAACCATTTTTAAGCTGTATGTCATTGCATCAAATAATCTTTTTGGCACTTTTATTTTTAAATAAAAGGCAAAAAAACAATGAAACCAAATGAAAGTTCTTTATGCTTTTAACAAGGTTCTCCATCTCAGACGTGGCTTATTATACACTAAACTGGTTCCGTTAAGAACCATCCATTAAAAGGTAATTTACCTAAAGAACGGTCGTCCGTCTATAGCATCATTTAAAAAAACCTTTACAGGCGATTTCTTTACAAAGAATAGAGGCATGTTGGTGCCAGCCAAAACTCCCCCAGGCACTCAGGTCTCCAGCTTATTGATATTCCCCTGGCTCCATGGCTCTCTATAGCCCATAATGCACCTCTGGAGTAATCCTGAGTGTTGGCTCTCCATCTGGGGACGGGACAGGCCAGCCCTCGTGCGCTCTCTTTATTGTTTGTGGCAGGATCAGAGGGTACGTATCAAAATAGAGACGATGCATTGTGACAGATGTCACGGTGGATTGGGAAGCATTTATCTGCAAAAAAACCAGGCTCTGAACTGGAAGATAAAAGGCCAAGGCGGTCCATCCCAAAGCCTAGAGGGGACGCTCCTTTCTGAAGGTGGGCCGCTGCTGTTCTTGGTTCAAATCCAAACGCTTGGCCCCCTCCATACGCCCTCATGTGTCCTCCCCTCATGTAGGCACACATGTGGCCTCCAGCTCCTGGTCTGCTGTATGAGTCCAGCATGGGCCGTGCCAGGCCTAATGCATGCAGCTGACCTATATGAATCTCATACAGCACGTGCAGCACAATGATATTTATGCCACAAGCACATTCGCTGTTGCGCGCCTTAAAATATGACGATGTGGACGTCCTCTTTCTGAAAGATGGCTCACTAGGAAATAACCTCCAGCTGAATTGAATAATATTTATGTGGGAGTGTAGCGGAGACAGACCCACCGGAGCTACATACTACAAGGAACAGGAAACAATGGAGATTCTTAAAGAGGAATTTGTCTGATTTTGCAAAAATTGAGCCTAATTAGCTCGGTAATTATTCGGCAGCTGACGTCATATAGAGTGTTTTGAAGAAACGGGGCAAATTTTAGAGAAACTCAGTGCTAAACATTTATTCTAAACAACCAGCAAAGCTCTTCAGAGTTGCTATAGGGTGTATTTGTTATGGTGAAATTTTCTTAAAAATCAGTTTTTCTTGGATATTATTTTCCCATACAGAACCCTGCATGTGAAGTGCAATGCAAAAGTCTCAGGCAGCTATGAGTATTGTTTAAATGTGCTAAATACGCACATTTACACGCATCCATCTTTATTCCTCCCTCCATTGCTCACTATCTCTTTATCTCAGTCTCATTACAGTGTAAATAAATCAGCAGAGTCCCATTTGGTGCTAGGGTAAACATTGCTAAAGCATTTTTGAAGCGAAACAGCAGGCTTTGTAAATCTGTGTAATGAAATTTCTGGGAGAAGGTAAACATTATGTGCCATTATTTGACAATTTCCAACTATGGTCAGTTTTACAGAACAAAATTTAATGAAACTAGAGTCAGAAGCGGTGCCTTAACTAAAGCATCAATTTCTTGTGTAATCTGTTGTACTGTTTCCAAGTCCAGAGACATACAGTCTTAAATCCAGATGCCTGAGGGTGAGACATACGAGTGCAGATGCAGCACAAAACGCAATATGTGCTTCCAATGCATCTAAATCTTGGTTTGATATACTAAGAATGCAGTTTATCATGCAAACTGCATCTAGCCTAGAGATCTATTCACTGTTTGCTCGTGAGGGGAAGGGCCTAAAAGCCACAGTAAAATAATAATGTCATCAACAAGCTTGACATAAAACAAAAACTAAAGTAAAGTGAAGAAGAGATGGTGGTGTTGATCAGGGCTGGACTGGGACAAAAAATCTTACCGGGCATTTTGAGACGTGAATACGTGCCGGGGCCCCTCTCGCTGCCGTTCCCCAAGGGGGGAGGGTTGGGGGGGTGTGCTGACGGGATTCCGCGCCAGCTGGAATTTACCCAACCGGCGTTGATCAATTCTAAAGTCTTTCCTACCAAAGCATTCTAAGGTTTAGTTAATCTACTTTTACTAGTTTGTGATACAGTGTGAGAGATTGTCCGCACACATTGCAGCCTTCTCACACATGTACATTGGATCCTGAGAGCTTAGCCCTTAGAACATGAGCAGCACAGATTCAGGCCTCAAGCACAGCAAATGATAAATCGTTGACATATGGTCAAACATCTTCTTATATGGAAGTTCCGCCGGTTTTAGCTGATGCTTAAGGTACCAGACATCATGCTGAGCATTGTTTGCAAATGAACATAAAGAACAAAAATGATAACATTTCCTTTATTTTAGGTCTTAGAAACAAACAGATAAAAACATAAGATCCTGGGAGAACTTTCAGAATAGTCTCTGCCCACAAGTGGGAGGGGGTCCAAAGAGCGGCCAAGCAGTCGCATGGCGAGCGAAAGTGTAGCAAACGGCGATCGTGTAGGAGAGCAAACATCACTTTTAGACTGATGTTCTTTGTTGAAATCAGATTTTACTGATACTGATACTGAAAATTCTTAGGGTTAAAGACCTTTCAGTACATATTCGGGGCTCATGCCCTCGTGTACACAACTCCAGTTCTAGAGGGCCAGTGACCAGCACAGTTAAAGAGTTTACTTCCTCACAACACCGGGCATTTAACAAGTAAGTTGGACCAGGTGTGTCTGAGCAGGAATATCAACATGTGCTGGTATGTGCTGGACACCGGGCCACCAGGACAGTACGACTGGTGGTTGCAGTCACTGTTATTATTTTACACACACTAATTCTAAAAGGTGCAGGAAAACTGCCCATCACATTCTGCTCAGGTTTTAAAGACTCCAGCAGAAAATACTATCAGTTGCATGTATAATAAACTGCACATTTAGACCTGCGCGCCAGTTTCATAGATAACCCACGAGCAGAATGTGTCCGATGTGCCCCTGAAACGGATGGAAAAGACTCACGCAAAAGTACATCAGGCCCTACTTGTTATCATCTGGTTTTCCTCAGCGTGGGTTCTGATGGAGTGCTTTTGTTCCCCAGCTATGGTGTCACTAAGGTGCTCTTCATTTTCATCTTGTTTCTAATTGATTAGAGCTGTGTGCATTTGCATACCTTCCTCCCCGGTGTCCTTGATGCTGGGCACAGCCCCGCCAGCTGTGCTGCTGCATCCAAAAATTACACCCATCAAGCTTCATCAACTTCACCTGCTACGACGAGTTTTGCTTAATACATTGCAAATGAAGCGGCGGAATGATGAGTAGGGAATATGATACTGTAGCTGGTTAAATGTCTCAGGGAATTTAAGGTCTTACCAAATAAAAGTGACCTCCATTCTTGCGTGTTTACATTTAGGAGTGATCACTCTCATTACATTAGCTATTGGAAATGGGCTCCAATCATGAGGCCATATAGATACAGGGCCTGCTTAGTAAAGTTTTAATGGATTTTTACTTCTCTGATTACTCTGAAATGACAACTCTCTTATTCAAAGTGAGTAAATGTATGCTTTATCCATTCCTTTTTTGACCTTCACAACTCCTTTTACAATTTAATTTACTGTGTTCTGACGGCTCAGCTCCTAGAACACTTTGCTGTTGCTCCTTTCACCTTCAAGCCTTAACATTTTATTTTAGCCCAAAACATTTACAAATTACTAAAAAGACAAAAAGAGCAGCCCCTAATAAACTTCCATTCCTATGCTGATAGATACATGTACCAAGAAGCTCTGTAAAAAACTTTTGCAAGCTCCTTGGAAATTGAGAAGCCAGACATTATTAAAAATAAACGAGTCTCAGCTTGGATATGTTTTTTTTTTTTTTGGAAAAGAAATATTTAATTGATATATGATACCTTCTGTGGAGGCTCTTTAAACTCTTAAAAAGCTTCCACTTACTTGCAGATCTCATTTACAAAATGATCCTTTAAATAACCATCCGCTAAAAGGTTCCTTAGGGAACCAAAAGTGGTTCTTTTATGGGACTGTTTTAAAAAGAACCCTTTCTGGCGCCCTTAGTTGTAAAAACGAATGCTAGTAAAGCAAAGTTGAGCTTGTGCAGAATTTCATTGACATTTTTATTCAGTGATTTGAAAGGATATTTCAAGAAGGACCAGCTACATAAATTAACAAAAAATGAACCCAACACACAATATCCTGCCTGAAGGCTGCTGTCATAGTTGTATAGTCTGTTTACATGTCTTGTTCCAGTGTGAACTATCCAAGAACACAACCCCCCCCCTCAAAAAAATAGAGGGGGGCCAAATGACAGAGTGTAATTGTGGAATATCTCACTGGCAGAAGAACATCAATGGCAAGGCCATGCATAGCTGAAAGACCTGCTCTGGTCTTCACTGGCCTGGTCAGCCCTTTAGGCCCATTAAAATAGCACACTGCACAGAGCTCCATCACATAACCACGCATGAACAATCAGACAGTAGGGGTGATAGTAATTAACCCATAGCAAAGCTGGTAGATCTTAATCCAATTTATTACATGCGCAGATCTTGTAGTAGTGCAAGAATTAATGAAGTACACCAATCCTCTTTGACCCCTTTGTTTTTATTTCTGTTTTTTGTGTAATGGTTTAGTGTACAGCGTCAGTATGAAGATTATTTCTCTCTCTCTCTCTCTGACTGATGGCCACATATTAGTGTTGCTTTTCTGGCAGCACCTATGAGATACCAGGAGTGTATCTCATCAAGGCTTTGGCAAAACAGGTTAATCTGCCTCCGAAGTTTGGCACATTCCATCAAACAGAAGGGCATCAAAATTTGATCAAGAGAAAAGTCCCTGAGCTCATTTCAGCGAGCCAAACGGACGAGGAAAAAATAATGAAATAAATAAACGAAAGCATGTGGGAACCTCGCTGAGCTGGCCTAAAGCCACATTACCTTAATAGATCTGTATATTTGTATTGCCAAAACATAGTCAGATTACCTCAGATCAGCATTGTGGCTACTTTTAGGGACAAACAGGGACCGTTCATTGCTAATGGCCAAGTTTCATCATCGTTCTATTGAGATGTACTTTTCACAGACAGGCGCCATCCAGCAGGGCCTTGATATGAATACCACAACACATCCATCACTAAAGAGCCCACTGGGAAGTCCAAATGGTGTTTTACACACACACCAACACACACACACACACACACACACACACAGTCTGAACAATGGCAAAAGAGAATGAACCATTACATACAATCTTTTTATAAAAATGTACAAACATACATTTGCTTCTCAATGTTTTAATTGTGTTTCTTCATAAAGCAATGTATTGTATCACTTATGATTTAATTTATAATATGAGTTTAACACGATACCACCAAGCACAGAGGAAAACCACTAGCCTGTTCTTCTTTAAAGTATCATGAATCTAGCCACCACCGCTAATGCAGTGTCGCTAATGCAACATTTCTGGACAGCTCAACCCACTTCAAGGAGACTAGCTAACTGCTAATTCAGTCCCCACTGGCTAGCATCCCGCTGAGTGATGGGACAGTAAGGGCCATCTGATTATGCTCTCTTGGACTCCCGGCCATGGAAGCTGTGGAATAGCCAGGGATCAAACTTGCCATCTTCTGACACTAGCGCCAGAGACAGATGCTTAGATGGTTGCACCACTTGGGAGTCTCCAAAAGTATCTCATTATCCCCCAGCACTTTGCTCTCCCACTTCCATATAAAATAAGGTGTCCCTACTCACATGCAAACACACACACACACACACAAGCCTGCCAAACATTTCATCCAAGCTGCACTGCTCTCTGCTAGCAGCTAGGCTTTAGCAAGTGTTGCATCGTATTACATCAAGGTTTGGACGGAGCACACATCACATGAAGACCACTCTCAGCAAACGGCTGACACATTTCCCACACCGTTCAGCCCAATGGGGATTCAAAAAAAATCTCAGCCTATGGTATTCTCTTTATGCTCTGAAAGAGATATCTCAAGACTTTCACATTGCAATCAGACAGAAGAGGTGACTACTGACTGGACTCCAGTGTATGAACAGTAGGCACTCTTAGCTCTCCCTAAGAAGAGTTAGTCCACTCCCTGCTGCCCAAGGGATCAGTGGAAGGTGGAAGGAGAGGTGAAGCAATAGGCCAAGAAAAACACTTGCAATCCGGATGGATGTCGAGCTTAGAATGTTGTTCATACATTTATTTGTTTGTTCATGAATGTATTTGTTAATAAATAAGTTTTATTAATTTACATATAGCGACTGACATGTAACTACTTACAAATATAGGTACTGGTCTGTAACTCATGAGATATAGCTACAGACATATAACTACTAATATAAAGCTACTGACATCTAGTTGCTGAAATACACTGAAATATATCAACAAATATATGGTTGCTTACATATAACTACTGACATATGACGTGATTGAAGACACGTAGTCACTAAAATACAGGTACTGACATATTGCTACTATATATTGTTATTAACGCATAATACTGAATTATTCTTCTTCTTCTTGCTGTAGCCTATTCCCCTCAGTAGCCCACAGTAGTGGAGGGTGTTTGGTTGGGGGGACCAAAGAGTTTTTAGTTTAGCCTCCCAAAAAGTTCATGAATGTCACTGGCTGGCAGCAGTAAGGAAACACTTCCGCTCCACTGGCTGGCCTCAGCTTCAGCAGCTCACACAAGCAGTGTGATGTTGCGGCATGCTCTCGATCCTCAGAGGAAGGCGCAGAATGGAACAAGAAATGGACTAAAACATTTTATCTCCGCCATATACTTCACTGCAAATTTACACTCAACATGATAACTTACATGAAATATTACCCACTGCCTGGTGCCAGCTTCAGCATATTACTGTGCGGCCCATAAATCTCAGAACTGCCGTGCAACGTCCACGCAAGCTCTATATAAACATTTACAATATTGCAGTGCTATTTATATTGTCTGCCTTCATAATGCTGTTGGCCGACCTCTTCTGTATCAGTTATGGATTTTTTTTTTTCATTTACTACTGTTGTTTCTATTATAGCACACATGCAGGGTTTTCTCTGATCGCTGATACTGATTTATGAATTAGCGGTTGGACCTCTATATCCAGAACACACAAGGCCAGATGCACATACAAATGCAATATATATTCAGAGGTGCAGTAGGAATAGGAATAGGAATATGAGAATGTAAATATATATATGATTATATGGTTATATGGATACTGTTGTTCAAGAATAATCCGTTTGCAGCACCACCCTGAGGCAGACCAGTGCTGCTACTTAGTTAACAAAACAAACAGAAATATGCGAGGTAAAGCAAGTTCAAATAAAACACCCCAACATCAGCTTTTCCCTGAATTTATATTTTCTAACAGACAACCAACAAACCAAAGCATATTTGTAAAGTCTGAACTCCCAGGCCAGACACCCCATTCCACTTTGGATTTTGCACAAATCTGACCAAAGAAAAAGCTATTTCTAAACTCACAAGGAGCATTAAAATCATTTTTGATAATCTGATAAGGACCTGGATGAAATTAGATGGATAAACACATAGCAGTCATACAGTAAAAGCCATACAGGATTACAGTAATATTGCTGTAATAGCCACACAGTGTCAGAAACCACCTAAGCAAGCCTATTTGAGAGTACTTACTAACTCGGCATGATCCGAACTTTCATTCTTAGCCTGGAAGCTCCAGTGGCAGCCAGCTTTAGACACCAAACATGTCATGGCTGATTGACTACATTTGGGGCAAGGGTGAAGCTGTGTGTATGAGATGCTGGGCTGAACTACTCCTTTAAGGCGACAGCCAGGAGCGCCGGGACTGGAACTGCTGTTAGGAGCTCCTGCTTTACGCGGGGGAAGAGCGAAGCGAGACAAAGGCTGGAGGCCAAGATGAAAGCGGAGAGGCCTGTGGTAAGAGAGTTGTCAGGAAGGAAA
This sequence comes from Brachyalestes nurse, assembly GCA_037974405.1. NCBI lineage: Eukaryota > Metazoa > Chordata > Actinopteri > Characiformes > Alestidae > Brachyalestes > Brachyalestes nurse. The sequence goes on from JBBPCY010000037.1 coordinate 11,076,765, forward strand.
GCAGGCCTGTAGGCTATATGTTAGGAAATTGTTTCTCTTTCAGTGTGTGGGAGAAAGTCGACTTGTTGGCAGATCTTAAGAACGGCGTATAAAAGCGGTTCAAAGGGCAGTCAACATGTCTCCCACTCACTCGAGCCTTTCGGAGAAGAGCCGCGGGCTAGAGAGAGACATGCTAGCGCACTATACCCGCCGTAGCCTTGTTGAGACCTTGGCGAAGGTGGGATTGCATATGCGCCAGCCGCATTATGCAGGAGACCTCAAACCTCGCGGATGCATCCCTTAATCCATATTCATTCAGTAATCTGGCAGTGTGTTGGCGCGCCGCGCCATCCTGTATCTTTACTCCCAAAACTGCTGTGTTAACATTTATGCGTGGGAAAACGCTGGATAAGGTAAAGCCGCAAATACATAAATAAATACATAAGCCTGAAAAAGCGTGTCCAATATTTCTGTAATTTCATAATAGCTGGGGTTGAGTTGCTTCATACTGTATACGGCAGGCTAAAATGAAAGTGTGCTGCAAACTGATAAACCTTGAACTCCACACCTCTTTCTCTAACTCTCCTCCGGGTTAACACTGTCCATCAGCCCGCGTCTGGAAAATAGGGTCTTACGGTAATATTGCAGGTTCAGGGAGATGCCAATCATTCTGACAAATACGCAGGCCCGTTTTCCATATGGCCTGTAAAATTACACTCAGCAACTCAGCAAGAAAGTAACTAACTTCACTAACTTCGCCGCAGATACAGCATGCCATCGCTTCTCCAGAGACTTTAGCGCAAATGCCTTTACTGCAGAAGTGAAGCAGAAGTTTTCTTTTTCTATGGTTGCATTCATTTTTTATTCCATTACCTGTTCTGTCTCGTCTTTGTTCTGCGTTAGTGTTTATTCTTCTTCTGTGTTTTCTCACCACGCTTGGTTAAATCTGTTCCTCTTGATCTTGCTTAGGTACAGTTTGAATTGCCGTGCTGCTATAGTAGTATGGGATTGTGGGGCAAAGGACACTAACAATGCTTATATGTTACCCACTCATACTCATTTATTGAAGAAAGACGTGTTTTAAGTACTTTGGGATATTCAGGGTAACTGAATTCTGAAGAACTAAAGTATACACACACAAACACAGACACAGACACAGACACACAGACACAGACACACAGACACACACACACAAGGCTCAAAAGGGCCTGTCTGCTTCCTCCATCTGATGGGGGGGCTTTAGCTCAGGAGAGAAAGGCTTCCTTCCCGGTGCTGCAGGCTTGCCTTTCCCCTAACACTTATTAAAAATGGATTAGAGAGCGAGAGAGAAAGGGAGAGAGAAAGAGAGAGAGAGAGAGAGAGAGAGAGAGGCTCATTCCCTCCCTATCCCGGGCTTCATTTGTGAGCTTTGACAGGCCCATTTGTTTTCATTTACAGGATGTTTTGCTCGATATCTAATGAAATACTGTAACTATCTATATATCGACCAGGCCATCAGCCGTGATGGCCATAATTGGTCATCGCCTGTCATTTCCCTCCGCATCTTTGCCATTCCGCCACCCATGTTTGTTTGATTACATCTGAGTTGTCACAACAGAGGCAAATGCTTCCTAATATACACTCACTTTCGCCAGAAAAAGGACCCAAATCCATTATAAAACTATAAAACTACACTGTTGGTCCACTTCTCCTGGAAAGAGGGGAATCCTCCTAGAATTTTAAGACTTTAGAGAAGGCCTAATTGATTCTGAGAACTAAAAAGACACACATTTATAACTTAACACCCAACAGAAAATAATCCAGTTCTCTGTGGTATCTAGGTAAATATTGATAAGTCAGCTCTCGCATTGCTTTGGGCTTCAGGTGCTGGATTGAAGGTCTAACTTTTTCAAATTATTTTACATACTATATTGACCCTGGAGGAAATTACTTGACTCCTCTGAACTCATTCACCTGTGAAGCTGTGGGCAGCCGACAATGGCACCCAGGGAGCAGTGCATGGGGGAGCAGTGTGTGGGGACAATTCCTTGCTCAAGGGTACCTCAGTGGGGCCACAGGCAGTTATGGGATTTGAACCCACAATGATTTCGATTGCAGGGGCAGCTCCCTAACCACCAGACCACCAGCTGCCCCAACATGTCGGATTAACCACCAATGTAATTAGAAAATGACAAACAATTCAACCAGTAATGTTTTAATCGCCAGTGAACAGGATGAATTCCGTGAGGGAAAATGTCAAAGAATGAGTGAAAAGGTCACTGGTTTCCAGCCTTATGTCCACCATCCTCCCCAACAACAAGGCGATGTTTTAATGTTTTCCCTGTTCTCACACACCCACTTCAAACAGAAAAGACTTGTTAGTTAGTTCATTAGATCAGGTTTGTTGGAAACACAGAAAACACTAAAACATGCAGAGTAGGGCCTCCAGACCAAGTATGGGGACACTCTGCTCTTAGCTTAGCACAAATACGCTACTGGAATTCAGTAGTTACACTGACAGAACATAGCCTTACTGAGGTGTGTTTTTTCTCTTGGTTTATATGTTTTGAAATGTATGGTATGTCCTTACAAGAATCGAAAATATGGGTAAAACAAGCACTGCCATTCTCCGCCAGCCCTTTTTAAAATCCAACATGGAACTAATTTTCACGTCTTCTTTCTCATCATCGCGAAGAATGAAACTGAAAGATATATCCAGGATGGATGGGAACATTTATCAGTTAGAGAGTCTAAGCTGAACAAAGGATATGATTCCTTTCTAAATGAATGAATGAATATTTCATGTCCTCTCATAACATCCACTCAACTTACAGTGGTAAAACGATGGACAGCAGGTCTAAACAATAGCTACCAATAGTTGGTTTTTGCAAGCATTAACAACATGATACATCAGCAGGAGGGCGTGGCGCGTAGACATGGTCCATAGGAACACTGCAGAGGTTTTCCGCAGCCACTGGCTCCAGTGAATGAACATCTGCTCCCTGCCGAACACTTGCCCTCTCGAATGCTGACAGCCTTTGAGGGGAACATGAAGTCTGTTCCAGTGGAAGCAGCTGGGAACAGCACCGACTTTCAAGCAGGAACTACCTTCAGTGTAATCAGAAATGATGACTGCACTCAAAATGTGTTCCTTCATCCCAGCTCATTTTTTCCTGAGCTCGTGGTCAGCTGGATTTGGGTACATTGTAAAAGCTCTTATTCTCAGACTTTTGGCATTGATGTTAGACAACGCTATTTCACATTACTATATATATATATATATATCTATATGTGTGTGTGTGTGTGTGTGTATTTATAAATATATATAGTAGTGTGAAATAGCATTGTCTAACATCATTGGAAAGTCATGACAAAGGTCTGAGAACAAGAACTTTTACTACGTACCCATATGTATATAAATGTATATATACACACACACACACACACACATATATATATATATTAGGGCTGTAACGATATACGATACAAAACCGAATTCGTGACACTCAGTTTCACGAACCCGTGTTGCGGTGTGAGGAGGGTGAATCGCGACACACCCCTTCCCGTATAACTCCTTCCCGTATACAGTT
>JBBPCY010000037.1:11082053-11113491 GCA_037974405.1 Brachyalestes nurse
GAGAGAGAGAGAGAGAGACAGAGAGAGAGAAAGAGAGGTGAGAAACCAGCATACATGTGCAGGACGGAAAAGTTCATCTAAGTCCCATTTCATTTGACTGATTCTAAAGATTATGCATTACAGAAGACCAAACAAACAGTGAGGATGTCTCAGGAGAATAATTAAAACTGGTGCCAGTGTTTCTGTAGCGCAGTTCAAAGTAACCTGTCTCGTCTTCCTAAAAAAGTATTTTTAGTCAGGTTGGACAAAAAAAGACCATTTTTGTGATTCATAATATAGATGTTCTGAGGTTTGTAGACTAGTTGTGCTAGACAATGTCTTGCACCAGCAGAAAAATCTATTTTTTTACGTTTGCAAAAATTAAAATGAAGAAAAAATTGCGTAAATGCATAATTGCCATAACTGACATCAGCTACTAGGCAGTTTAAGGAGTTATTACACTCTGGCTGTTGTTGTTGTTGTTTGTTTTTCTGTAATTCATCTAATTCTTGATATCCAAGACGTACTTGGAGAAAAACCGTCAACATGACAACGGCATCTCATTATGTTGCCCACCTCTGTTTCTTAGTGATCCCCTTCGCTAAGGTCACTGCTGTACACAGGTTCCTTAATTACCTCTGATTTCCCTGCTGGCCAGTAAGAGCATCTATCATGAGGAGACAGTGAAGGCCACAGTGCTGCTATTTTCTCTTTCTGCAGTGCACAGGGAACGCAGGAGCTTCCATTCACTCAGATTCACACTGCCGGGTCTCTTTATGACAACCTGTTTCCAATGAGCTGTGTATACCAGGTCTCCACATGAGCTACCTTTAACCCTTTTATCACCACAGATCTCCAAGTAAATGGAAGGTTCTGTAAACCGGATTGCCTTTATTACTTAGGGTCATTGTATGTCAATGTTTTACTGCCCCTTTTTGTCACATAAGGACATGATTATTGTTGTCAGGATAAGTAATGTACACTTTTCTGAACATGGATAAGTACTTCTAGAGCACCTATCGAATGTATGTTTCACTACACAAAGAGCCCAATCAGTTGTGTTTAATGAGACTCATTGCAATGTGTGGTTTTCAAACCCAAGAACAAAAATCTTATTGTGAAAAGTACTTCATAAAGAAAATCATGGTTTGGCAATGTCATCGACCCCAATGTTACTAATAACTTATACTTAATATTACCTTACACTAATGTTGATATTTATAAAAACAGATACATTCATTCATGCACATGACCTCACACATCAGTTGAATTCTGTATTAATGAGACAAGTTATGAAATTGTGCTGTTTATGGAATAATCTTTGACTGTTAAGTTGCTTGGCAACCATAGCCTAGTGCTAATGCATTATATTATTTGGTGGAAAAAAATACTATGAATAATTAACAATGAATCACTCACACTGAATCCTTGTTATACTCTATGTTGCTGCTGTATCAAAAAATGTATGTAAAGATCTCAGCCACTTTTTGTGTGTTGCTTATCATTTCATTACTGGATTTGTTACAGCACATCATGGACAAGCCTTAGAAATCATTAGCATAAAAATGGCTTTGGATGGAGTTCGTGAAAAAAAGGGTTTCAACCCTCTGCCCTTTCAAAGACAGTCCGTTCGTCCACATCACCCTCACACGTCCACTCCACTGACCAACTACTCGTTTAGACGAAGATGAGCGTCGTGCTGTTGCTTCTTATTTCCTTTTTGCTCTCCAGTGGAAGTGCCGGAGCTCCCAAGAGGCAAGAGGTGAGAGAGAAGGCTTCCATAAAGGCATAATGATATGCTCTGGAACGGCGGGGGGTGAACGTAACCTTTCGCATTGGAGGACGTGGTTATTAAAGCAGGCAAAGTCGGAGCAGTCATTTAAGTGTGTCCTGACGCTAACTGCTATTGCCATTAGTTCCTCTGCCTGTCTGTTGAAATGCTGGAGGTGTTGGTGGGGAATGGGAGTCGGGGGGTGGGGGTGGAGAGGAAAAAAAATAAATGCCACCAGAACAAGAAATAATGGAGCCCTGTTTCCTACTATTTCCAATTCAATTTCCAGCCAGTGACCTGAGGTAAGGAGGAGAAATCAATGAGAGCGCGTAGGGGTAAAGCATTGGGCACGAGCAGGCGGTGGCAGCTCCTTCTCTTAAAGCCCAAACGCATCCGTCAGCTCGCAATGTCAAAGTGACAATCCTGCTTGTCTGATCTTGATGCGCACATCCTCTCCAAGTGTAAATTAAACCCTTGAACCGTGGAGTTACCTGTGATTAATACGCACCCTCCCCGCCCCCCTCTCCAGCAGGACAGCCCGGGGTGGGAAAAGTCTGGATTGATCCCTCTCTGTAGCAGTTCAGAGGGGAACAAAAGGCTAACGTGATCCTCCTTTAACCTTTCCTGACAGAGGACAGAGGACCCAAACCTTCAGCTCCGAAACACAAAGCTAACCAAGGCTAGCACAGGAATACGTCTGGGGTTCTCTCTATTTTTGGGGGGATTCGGGTTGGAGGTTTGTTGGTTCACCTCCAGGACTGTTTTGCCGTTGTTCTCACCTCACTTTTGAGCTTAAGCAGCTTGTTTTAGGCTCAAAGGATACTAAAAAGGGAAAAAAACAAAAACCTGAAAACCACAGTTCCTGTGCTGGGAGACGCTGGATGAACTAAATGGTTGCGCTGCCGTTCTGAAGGAAACTCAAGGACTTTTTGAATCACATACTTCTCTACTGAAGATATTTTATGGCAGCTGCTTTCTGCTTGAGTTGTTTTTTTCTCAAAGTAACAACACTTGAGTGGGTTTAGGCAACTCTAACCACTCTAACTTTAAAGTGGAATGTTCTGCCAAAATTTTGTTTGAGTAAAAGTGAAAGTTTCTGAATCAAACATTCAAACAAGTCTGTAATAATAATGTAAATGGAGAAAAGAAAATGTGTTTTTATTTCAAATGTGAATGAAAAAAAAAGAACAACAGTGCTTTTCATGGAATTTTGTTGAAGAGCAGATGCCTGTGGAATTAGAAATGTGGAAGCACTTTAAATTATTGTCAGAAATTAAGATAAGCTATTGGTTTGAAGGAACAATCTAAAAAATATTTGACTTACATATTTGACTTACATATGGTCACCCCCATAAGAAAACCTTGTATATCCAGAATGGAAACTTTACAGGAGAAGAACACTATATCTCAAATATTTCTACTGGCCAACTGGTCATGTGATATTCATACAGTGTAAAGGGAAGGGAAAAGCTGTTTATGTGCTATTCAAATTAAAAACAGAAAAAAAACATTTAAATATTAGAGATAATAAATGAATTTAAAACAAATCAAAATAAATGGGCCAATTAGCGCAACCCAGAACGGTATGAAAGTGCAGTAAAGTATCTGTACTGAATTTTCCATGACAGGTTAGCTGGCTCCAGATCCATGCTGGAATGAGCTCGGCCGTGTCGTCTGTGTGATGCTGCAGGCTGCAAGACTGCACAGCTGCAAGACTGAGATGTGGCAATAGCTGGAAAATATGAGGCAAGAATCTGCAGCATTGCTTTTAGATTGCAGCTTTTAATTCACATTCAGAACGCAGAGTGCTTCTGCTGCGCAGGGCTCGAAATTCAGAAGCTATCTGTTCTCGAGGGGCACGAGAATCAATGCTGGACATGGTTGATTCATCACCTAATGACAAGTACATCTACACAGCGAGCTGCTCTAATAGGGCTTTGTTGCTTGTTTTGCAAGAGCTCAGAAATATGTCTTTAATGAGCGACACTGTTCGCTTTCTACAGGCTTGATACAATGAAGGGAAGGACTCAAGAGTCAGGAATTACACTGTAGCACTCGGGTTCTCTCGGCAGTCACGGTAAAAGGAAGGGCTATGAAACGGTGTCTTTGTTATTTATCAAAATGATCTTACAGTGAAATTACAAGCGACATGACCTTTCAGTGCAGTTTTCAAAGTGATTCAAAATGATTCAGATTAGTATCATTCAAAATGATCCGGTTAAAAGAAGCCAAGAGTTATTACTGCCATTTTCCTGCAAGCTTGATAATTACATATATCATTTACTAATTACATTTACATTTAAATTACACTGGGGCTAAAGTTTCAGTTTGTGAGTGGGGGATGGGAGCGGTGGAGCTCGGTTTGTAGATGAGGCAATAGCTTGAATTTGTCACCAGGGAGGGGGGGGGGGGGGGGGTAGGGTTTGCCCAACTTGGCCATATGTTGCTATATCTACATGAAACCTCAGACCAACCCGTGATTATAATTAAATTCAAGGCTACTTGCAGTTTTAATTAATATTTCTGAGATCTTGGGGCTATTTATTAAGCATTCAGGTCTGTAGTCTCAGATGCAAAGGCCAAATGATGTCCTTGGTTTAAGGGTTAACTTTCAGTGTAAGATGAAGCTTAGGGTGCCAATAATTTTGGAGCTCTCCACTCAAACCATCGATGTTCGTGACCTTAGATGTCAGTTTCTTAGATGTCCCTCTGGGATCTTATGTGACTTCCGAGGTAGGTGCACTCTTGAAGGAATTCTGGGAAGATTCACCAATGTTCACACTATTCCAGATTCATTTTCACCTCTCATTATATTTAAACCAAAAGGATTCCTAAAAGAGAAGAATGACGCCTATTAAATGTCGATTTCTATGCTGATAGATGATGAGTGTACTATAGATGTTCCATACTGAAGAAGATTTTTTGATCTGGTATATTTATACTCACATTGTTTTTTTCCTTCTACCTGGATCACTGTTTCAATTAAGAAACAATACTTTTACTTACATTTGAGCTTCAGCTGACCTAGCCACCTCTGAAAATGCTCAGAAAAATACCACATCTCTCAAAAAAGAGCTCAAGTGCTGCCTTATATGTGCATGTTTTCATCTCTAAAAAGTAAACAAGAAACTGTTTTCATCAACGAAATGAACATCTACACTACCCACCTCATACATCTCCACTGTCCTTTAATAAAGTAGTACAGTAAAGGTAGCGAGGGTTCGAAGAGGCGGGAGTCCAGGCCAAGCTGTGCTGGACTCGGCTCTCTGTTTCTTTCGCCTGGTCCGGCACGATGAATGCTATGATGCATCCAGTGTGTGGCTTTTAAGAACCGGCTGCACCTTGAGAAGTCATCTTTTGAGCAATAAGTCCTGTATATGCAGCGAGTGCGGCTGAAGGTCACGACTGCATACACTATGTGTGAACAGCATACTCGCTGTATGTACATTTATTATCGGACAGGTGACGGTGGCATTAAAAAGCCCAGTGGGCTCAGAGGAAGAAAAATCGAGAAAAAAGGGAAAGAAGGGCAGCTATGCAGCTAGCGGTGGGCACCGTCTAAATATGGATTCTTATGTTTTGGTCACTTTTATCTTCAAACGAGGCTTTCAAGCATCTGCTGTGTGTGTGAGGCAGTCAGAGTGGAGAGACCCCCAGCTCTGAAGTGCCTGGCAAGAAAATGGAGGGGAATTCAGCAAGGCCGTGACTTAGGCACTGAATAGAGGGGGGAGAAAACGGACAAATAACTTTTGAAGCATGAAAGTCTTGGGATTTACTTTTCCCTTTCATAAGAAAAGACTTTAGAAAAAAAAACACACATTTTCAAGGTCAGGGTCATTGTAAAAAAAAAAATTCCATTCTTGGTTATTTCCGAAAGCTTTTATGGGCTTGAAAGGCATGGCGACAGTACTTTAGCAGCTAGTCCTGTTCTTAAGTGCATGTGGGGTGTGCAGATTTGTATGCAGTGTTTGAGACCTCTGGGTCCACCTCACAGAGTTTCACTCTGCTGAAACATAAACCGCCTTTTTTTATTTTGACCCTACCATTGGTTTCACAGGTTGAAAAGGATGGTGGACATTTTACAATTGTCTGTGTGTAAAAGGTTTAAGAGGACATGTTTCTGTTTTAGCCTACATTTTTACTCTTTGTCCTGTAGACACTTGTCTTTATATGTAATGTTGATCATGTTAAAACAGTGGTAAATCTGAAAAGAAAAACTTTTTTTTTGTGTATCTGTTTTGTCTTGCGGCACCCTACCCGTATCCCTCTACCAGGGATGGTTTTATAAAATGTTTTTGACCAAAACATTGTTAAAAATACCACAAAGCCCAAATGAGTCTCCTGAATCCGGCAGTGTATTCAGGAGCCTTTCATGGAACTACGTAATGTGAGGGAGCTTTTAGAGACATTTGGCTTCCTATCAGTTTCTCCAGAATGGAGTATTTTGCACTAAACCACCCTGAATGACATCTTAATGATTCAATTATTCAGAATGTTTGAAAAAAAAAACAGTGGAATTATCTTTAAAGTTCACTGTATGTTAAAGGTTGTATTTCAAATGTTGACCATTTCTGTAGGTCTGCTGGTCATGAAATATATAGACAATGTGAAGCACAGCAGGTGTAAAAAAAATGTTACAAGAAAAATTGAGTTTTTATATGACAGTGATATAAAATGTACACACTCACCAACACACACTTTATTAGGTACATATACCTTCTCTCTGTACCTATTGTCCGTTTTATCAGGTGGAGACTGATAATCTTTTTCTCTGCATCATGTGATAGCCCCCTTTACCCCATTTATCAGTGGTCAGAACCCCCACTGGACCACCAGTGAACAGGTATTATTTGGGTGGTGGATCATTCTCAGCTCAGCAGTGACACTGACATGGCAGTGATATGTTAGTGTGAGTGTGTGTGTGTGTGTGTGTGTGTGTGTTGCACAGAGTGAATCACACATAGCAGAGCTGTTTTATACCTCCTCTGAGTCTCTGCTGGACTGAAAATACTGCACCAACCAAACATATCAAACGCTGATGAAGAACCAGAGGGTGACTAACACAAACTGTGTAGCATCTGAGGAACTATCATCAATAACTTTGCATCTGAAAGCTGGACCAAAAGATTAGATGTGTCTAATAAAGTGAAAAGAAAGTGGACATGGTGTTTAATAACTCCAGCAGCACTGCTGTGTGTGATTCAGTCTGTCCAGCAAACACACACACACACACACACACACACACACACACACACAGCACAGTGTCAGTGTCCCTGCTGTGCTGAGAATGATCTACCACCCAAATAATGCCAGCTCACTGGTGGTCTTGTGTGGATCCTGACCGTTGACAAACAGGGTAAAAGGGGGCTAACAAATAATGCAGAGAAACATGTGGACCACAGTCTGTAAAAGTAAACTAGTGTACAAAGTGCCTCTATTCACTAAGTGGAGCTGATTAAATAAACAATAAATGTAGATTCAAGGTAGGTGTATTTAATGAAGTGCCAAGAGTGTGCATGTGTGTGTGTGAGTCATTTGGTTTCCCTGCTGCTAGCAATCTGCAATGTGTCAGCCCTGAGAGACACTGAAGCGGGTGTAGCAAATAAGTTAGTGGGATATGACAGCAGATTGCCATGCTGAACACACTCCACACTCCACGCAACACCAAATAAGCCCTAAACCAAATGGCCCGTAGAGGCAGCTGTTAGAGCGCACAAGCTGATTGGCTTCAGAATCCTCCCCTTCTTTGTGTCAGGCCCGCTAAACAAACTGAGCATGCTCCAAGTATTACGTGTCTGTTACACCACTAATCCTCTTTGGCGAGACCAATCTGCACCCACGGTGGAGAAGGAAAAGTGGCGAACCTGTCGTCACTCAGAGTGACAGGCCATCTCCTGAGCATATCGTTACGATATCCTTAACACACTACCTCATGTTCCGCAAAAAAAAAATGTTGTTATTTTGTGTATCGTCCAAACAATCTGCTGCTCCTCTGTACTGTAAGACAATTTAGGCCCGTCCTTGACTCGGGCGCAGCAATACTTAAAATGTGTTTAGATTTGGTGCAAACATCAAAGAGAATTGCGGCTTACTTTCAAGTAGTTTCCGCCCCGAGGCGAAAGCGCAGCTTCTGAGGCTGCTGCTCCATGTAAATAGTTTGGCTTTCTGAGCTCAAGCTCGCTGTGAATTTCATTCCCCTCCTCCTCTCCTGCCTGTACACCCCCCCCACCACCACCCAGCCATCACCTAGAGCTACCATAGGAAAATCACTTCACGTAATAGCCCTGCCGACTGACTGCATTGCAAAGGCGTCGATCGGCGGCACTGAATTGAAGGTGTTCTTGCTTTGAAAGCAGAGCCGAGCTGCAGTAAAGCTGCTCCAAATCAAGAGGTTATGATAGTAATGGCCAGAGACAACAGCGCCGACCACCTTGGAGATGCCGTTCAATAACACATCCAGAGCAGAATCATACCACATTAGTATTTTTGCGGAAAACATAAAGAAGACATTTTTAGTGCTTGTAGTTGGATCTAAAATGGATAGTACATTAAATGCAGAAATATATACAAATATTCTTGTTTTTAATGCAGTAAGATCTGAAACTTTTGGTTTTTTGTGTTTTTAACCTTTTATTGATTGTGTTTTTTTATTCCTTCCCAAATCAGGAAGGAATAAGTGGAAGGAGGAGTGTAGATAGTCCAATTTTTAAAAATATTTAAAGAAATGCCTAGCATATAAGAACTAAAATACCTATTAATCTCTCTCTCTCTCTCTCTCTCTCTCTCTCTCCCTCTCTCTCTCTGCATGTATATGTTGGCATGGTGGATGTAAAGAAGATTAGCGATAAGCGACAGTGTGTATTTCACACGAGACTCCATCTGTTCAGGAGGGCACTGAAGGCAATCCTATCTGCTTTGACCCAATATGCCACTGTGGCAGAAATCACAGAAAATTAATTTTGAATGCTATTTATTGGAGGAATGTGTCAACAAACAGTGCATCAAACCCTGCTGAGCATGAAGCTCCAGAGCCACAGACCGCTCAGAGCACCCATGTTAACTGCTTCAACCTTTGTAAGCGCCTACTATGGGCATGGGATTTTGGAACAAATATAGAAGGCTGTCTGGACTGGGGAGTCGCATTTTCCTTTACATCACATGGATGGCTGGGTACATGTGTGGCATTCAGCTGGACACCAGGATGTACTGTGACAATAAGACAAGCCAGCGGAGGGAGTGAGATGTTGAAACACTCTGGGTCCAGGCATTCATGTGGACATCAGTTAGGCACATCCTACCTACTTAAACATCATTGTGGTCCAGGTACATCCCTTTGTTCCCCTCAACATATTGTTAGTCAATTGTTTGAGGCTGTGAGAAAGAGCTCAAGGTGTTGGCTTGACCTCCAAATTCCCTAGTCTTCAATCCAACTGAGCATCTAAAGCCAATCCACGACAACTCCGCCTTCAGGACTTTTGGACTTTTGGATCAGGTGGGTTTACAGAACCATGGGATCTGCTGTTAACATTTTGCTGTGAAATATTACAGGGCATCCTAAGATGTGTGGTAGAATTCAGGCCACATATGTTCTTCTGGTGTGACCAACAGCATATTAAGCAAGTAGGCATTATGTTTTGGATCATTGGTGTGAATGTGTAGGTAGGTAGATAGATGGATAGACAGACTGATAGATAGATATACATTTATGGATAAATTCTCTGTAGTTTCTCTTAAATAACAATGATATTTTTCTTACTTTTCCTACCACTTTGATATATGTTTCCTTGAACAAAAGACCTCTACTACTCCACCATTTCTCATCTGAGAGCAGTGAGAGAAAAAAAAAATAGAATAATAACTTTACCATCCAACCAAGGCTGGACATTTTTTCTTTAAAACCCTTCTCATTTTTGATGCCCTGAATTAATATTATCATTTTTACCTGGGCCAGAAATATCTCATGCCTCTTTGTTGTCTAATACTGTTTCTCATAAGGATTTTTTAAGCGTTAAGTCTCCTGAGCAATCAAAGATCAACACCTGAGCAATAACATTTTCCTCTGGGATTTTTTTTTCTTAATCTGCTGCATTTGCACCATACAGTCAATTACTGTTCAATTCAAAACACACCTATAATAGAAGACCATGAGCAGGTGCTGAAGGAAATGCCCATTAGCTATTAGTTATAAGAGCATTGTGTGATTCAACATGTTTTCAGCTCCTGTAAGTACAGGGGCGGTGTGTCTAAATTACAGTCTATGGTAATTGAGAACATGTTACAGATGCGACAGAAATGAATTTAACTGCAAACACTAGAGTACCGATGTAAAAATGAACCAAACCAGTGATGCCACCTGCGATGCTACACCATAAAAACATAATGGGGCTTTTAGGGTTGTTTAATAAAGAGTACATCGGTGAATATTTGCCTGGATCTTTCTTCTCTATAATGTTAAACCTGGATTATTTTGTCCCACATGGAACAAAAAGGGTCAAGTGAAAGAACCTTGGTATTATCTTCGACAGTGACAAACTGCCTTCAGGCTGGGCCACAAATATCAAGAAACCATCAAGAAACAAGGGAAAAATCACACCTTTATGATCATTCTAATTTCTGCTTCAGCCTTTATGGAATTTTAGCAGTATTTTATTATTTGAAAGACATCTGGACATCTGAAGACATTCTATGTTTTATTTGAAGTTTATTTGAACAAACATCCTATCATATATTTTACTGTGTGTGTAGCATTTCTAGAATTACTCCTTCAGTAAAGTGCTGCAGCTGTTTTTCATCTGGTAGAAACGCACTGGCCAGGCTGCTGCCCGTATTCATTGTCTGTGATGTATCTAGAACATCCAGAAGACCAAGAGCTGTGGTCTTCACACCGGTCCTCAGGACCTCCAGAGACGACCCACATGCTTTGAGAGTAAGGCTAGAGCAAAAAACGTGCTGTCTAGGGGCTCTTGAAGACAACTTCAAAGACCACTGGCATAAAGCAACATTTTCCCCTTTTCCAAGGTCCCGCCCTTTGAAATCCAACCTGACTGGTTGATTCCAAGTCGCTTCCTAATTATACTGGTGGAAAATCTGTTTAGCATTAAGCTCCTTCCAGAGTTCAGCCCCATTGTTTCAAACTGAAACTTAATGAAATAAAAGCAGTGCTGCAGTTTTAGTAAAACCATAATTCTACTGTAATAAAATTAAAATCACAGAAATGTACCCTTTAGTACCCAGAAATCATTAGAAGTTCTCTAAAGGCCTAAAAAGCCCTGAGGGTTCCCCACTAAAAGAGCAACATTTTTGTTAAGAATGCTTTTTAAATATTAATATTTTTTTTTCATTTATTGCTGAGCTAGTTACTTGTGTGGTTTGTTTCACTGTACAAAAATGTTCTGCAGTGGCATTACATGCTGGCAATTGCACAATCTCTTTTAAAATACAAAATAAAGCTACAAAACGTTTGGAAATATAATGAGTAAAATATAATTTGTTTAAAAAAAATTATTCTCATAATTACCCCACCGGCCCTCAGGCCGTATGTGTATCCAGCACATGTGACCATTCAGAAATACAATTTAGAAATACAACTTAGAAATACAATTATAATAAAAAAACGTCTCTGTCATAAAAAGAATAACATCAAATAGTAGAGTCAGGTGTCTGGGTGGTCACTGCTGGCTGTTTGCCTGTCCAGGTAGGGTACAAAAGATAAACTGATGTTGTACTTTCCCAAAGAAATACACAAACAGTATTGTTTTGTGCCTGGGTTGTGGGGACATGTTCATGGTGATGAAAAATGACCAACGTCAAGCATCTGCACAGTTCAAACTACACTAAACTGGATAAGCTGCAAGGACAAAGGCGCTTGGACAAAGTTAACGAGTTTGGGTGGGAGCTTGGGAGTTTGAGTGCCCACCAAGCAGCTTTCACAAGACCTCATTCTGTGAAATGGGGTCTGTTATGCAGGCAGGTTTTGTAGTAAGCGAGCTAATAGCTAACCTCATTCAGAAGGAATGACAGAGTGGCTCAATGCCTCTGTGGAGCTGCATCACCGGACAAAGCAAAACTGTTCCGAAGTGAACGTCTTCTGGGGTTTGGCGAGAGGGTTTCAGCACATTAAAAGTATTCAAAAAGAAGAGAACAAATTTGATTCTCCGTTTAATGTGGAACCAGCTGACGTGCCTGACAACCTACAACACGAACCACTGAGCTGCAAAGCGACGACAAGCTCAAAGCTACATGCAGCCTCAATCTGCTCCAGTTCCATAAACTACGTCCTGAGGATTTCCCCACCCTGAGGAGACATGCACTGAAGTTTCTCTATTTGGGACAACCCACCACTGTGAGCACTTCTTTTCAAAACTGACTCTTACAAAGACTCAAATCCGCTAAAAAAGTGACAGAATCAAACCTGGAAACCCAGCATCATCACCACCATCTGACATCAGACGCATCCGTTACAGTGCAGCTCCAGCCGTCGCGTTACAGTGTTTAGTGAGATGTATACGTTCAATAATTTAGCATGCCCCTCGAAGGATGTTATAAAAACGGGAATGGCCCTTGATAGGAAAGAGACTCCTCACCCCTGCCTCAAATACAAATTCACTTAATATTTTGGAAAAAAAAAAAAGACAAAAAATATAATGAATTCATACTGACTTGAGGGTGCAGTATTACGGCTTTCTGCTTAAATGTGGTCTATTTGGCTTTCATGTCGTTAAAGATACAAACAAAATAAATGCCAAAATGAAGGTGAAACTAATTCCAGCCACAGGCAGGGAAGCACAGACACATACACAGGCACACACACACACATGCACACATGCAGAGCTCATCGATAAGCATACCCTTTAAAGGAAATGTATTTATTTCACATTCCCACACACCACAGCGCATTAGTGCTGAACAAATTTCAGTTAATTACAAAGCAAAATGACTCAAAACGCTCCCCAGACCTTTTCAATCTGCTTTGCTATGCTCAGCATGGACGCTCGTATCTAGCCAGGCGACACAGCCTCATCACCTATTATTTCTCTCATCTTGTCTGCAAACAAATAAAAAATACCAAAAAAAAAATCACCAGTGCAACACTTGTTTCTCCTCTCTTGACTTTGACCAATCCTGGGGCAGCACACTATTCCAGCCATGGAACTTTAATGAAAGGTTTTGCAACGATGCACTGCCTGCTTGGTTGGTCTAATGAGCTCCCTAACTGTTCTTGCCATCTGCCAACCTGGAGTCATGACATTAGCCATCCAGCCTGGCCGGATTCATCCATTTTTATACACACTATTCACTTAAGTCAACAAAAAGCCAAGGCGCAGACTTTGCAGATCGCCTCCCCGCAAACAAAAAAGAAAGAGGCTGTTTTATAGCTAATATGTCAGAACGGCGTGAGGTTATCAGTCAGCGCCATTAGAGTTCACAAACGCCGCACTAGGCAAACACCCATTATCCTTTTTATTTAGTTTATTGCCTCTTTTTTTATTCACATCAACAATTTTTCGACATTTCTCAAAGGTTATTACCTCCAGAGAGCAGCACGGACTGAGAGGGAGTCCATTAGGGAGTGTTATCAGAGGCTAACATTATATGTGGGCTGTAATGGAAGTATAGCAGGCTAAATTTCTGCCTAGGCCTGCATTATGGTGGCTTTTTTCTTCTTCTTCTTCTCTTTTTTTTGAAATTCAGGACCAGCCCCAGCAACACACTTTCTTCCCATCCACAAAAGTGCCCTCAAGGTAAGAAAACGCTTGGGAGTTGCTGAAATATCGGCGGTCCGGTGTTTTTAATTTGTATTACTTTGCCCCAGTTCTGACAGTGTGAAAGTGTCCAGCAAGGCTGAGCTTTAGATAAAACTCATCTGTAGTTTTTCAGGGGCACACAACTGTCAGCCTGGCAGTGAGGTCACTGTGTGATTGAGGGGAGAGAAAGCCGGTGTGATTGACTCGCTCCTTAAGCGGGGAGGGGAGTCGGCCGCTCTGGCCGGCTCTCCACAAACACGCTGTCCTTCACGAGAGTACAACTTTGACCGATGCTGGGGCTTGCAGAAGAAAACTGCTGCAAATGATCAGATATAGTCTCCCAATGGCAATAAGCACTTTCCATACTGCTCGCCTCATGCAGTTTCCAGTGAAGCCCCTCTGCGCGTGGGATTACCTGTTCTATTTGTCTTTGTTTATTTATCTCCATACGTAGCTTTGCTTTACTTTACTTTATTTATTTATACGGTCAGCACACTATAAAGGAAAACTTCACATCTTCTTCTTCATATTATTATTATTATTGTCATTTTGTCCCCTAATCCAGTCATGCCCAATTCCAGCCAATTAGTTAGGTCTCCCTCTATAACATGATGCTACTCACACTGGGAGGGTGAAGTAAAGCACATGCTTCCTCTGGGACACATAAAAGTGCAGCCTCATTTTCTGCTAACACAACATCAACAATGTTGTGTTTTTTCCTCGCATCAAATGAAAATGAAATTCTAATGACACATTCCAGCGTCAGTTCAAATAAGATGGACAATAGGCTGTATTTTTTACAGGAAATGTGCTGTTTTTTACACATCTAAAACCAGGGCAGTAATACTCGAATTGTTTTCTGTGGTCTTGGGCATGCTGGTATTTGTACTCGAATTCATCTTGGCCATTGGTCGCTTTAAGATAAGATAAGATAAACCTTTATTAGTCCCACAAGTGGGAAATTTGCTTTGTCATAGCAGAAAGTGGACAGAACAAAGGTAAGAGCAGCAAAAATTAAGAAAACAATAGAATAGAATAAAATACTACATTGTATATATATATATGTATTTATATATTCTAGTTGGTCTCGTCCGAGTCCAGCTGCCTGTAAAAGTGTTTGTAGTAACTGGTCTCTGTGAGGGGCCTCATGCAAAAAATGATAAACAATAATAAAAAAATCAACCCACAAAAACAAAGGATCCAGTCTCGACTTGGTCCTGGTCTTGGACATTTCTCAGACTCAACAAAAGTGGTCTTGACTACAGCTCCACCTAATGCACATTAATTTTATTTTCTGATGCAAAGGTGCAAGCTTTGGCCAAGGGGCTAATTTCTACTTGCTGTCCATGACATTTAAACGTATTAGCTGCGTTTCTGGTGCTGTGTTGTTTGCTAGCCAGGCTGTTATTATGGCACACTTTTGTCACTTAGAGTAAAAAAAAAACCCACACAAGTATGTTTCTCCATCATCTTACACCCCCTCCACTGGAGCACTCCCCAACACAGAGAAAAGTGGGAAAATAATAAATCAAAACACAGCCTGCCCCATCTGAGACAGGATTAGACCCTTTTCCCTCAACATGCTTAAATTGCCATAATCTCCTATGCAGATCACATCTGCAGCTAATTGATGGATTTGCTGGAGGATCTGTGAGAGGCGCGGTCCAGTGTGTACTCATGTTTATTTACTTGAACGAGAGAGAGAGAGGGAGAGAGGGAGAGAAAGACTCCCTTCTTTAAGCGTTTAGCCTCTCCAGAATGGCCTGCTGGAGCTGGCTGATCAGCAGTGACCTGCTTGTCAAGAGGCATCTCCAGACATTTCCCCACCAGCCGGGCCGTACATAATTACAATGTTTGTGCATGCTCTCAAGTGTGTGTTGGCTTTGCATGAATAATGCAATGCGCAGGAGGCATATTGTTGTCCTCCCCGCCTCCCCACCCATCCAGAGTAGTTTGTTGGCCACATCAGAATGCATCAGTAAGGGAAATCCACAAGCGAGGCCAGATAATGTGGACGATGTCCTAACATACTGGTTAGATATCGACTGCCTTTCCCCAGTGGCAGAAAAAACTACTGTGAGACGGTTGCCTCTATTTTCAATGTACTGATATCCAAACTCATCTTAGTTTAATTGCCTATTTAAATAAGGCATGAGTGGCTTTGAATAAAAGAAATAAACAAATACATTATTATATATTAGATAAGTGATCATGCATGTGATATTGTGTTTCAGGTTAAAGGAAAAGCTTAGGAAAAAACTCATTTTGCTCTTACCCTAAATGTGGTCAATCAGCAAAATGTTGCTTTTTAGTTAATACAGCTATTGGACAAACGTTGCTAACACTAGACCTCCAAATAGCCCAAATCATTTCTGTAAACCTACAACACCAAAATGTCTCTGAACTTGCTCAAACCTTGTTTCCATAGGGTTCAGATCTACCACCCCCATGTTTACAAGACCTTCCCTTCCTGGGCTTGTGGCTGGCATTCCCTTTGACTGCATTTCTAGAGGGAAAGGGGTGTGTCTTGGTTGATTGACAGCAACTGGAGTATGTGGAAAATGATGTATATATGCCTTAAACACAAAGAGTAATCATGTAATCAACGGAACAGTCAGGTGCAAACTGACTTTTATGTGAGCTGAATGCAATGTTGCAATGTTACAAATGTTGCAACACTACACTTTAAAAAGACTTAAATAGCAAAACAGCAAATATGCTTAAAAAGCCCAATAATTTACAACTATTTAGGCCAGTTAAAAATTCAACATCACACATTTTTATACAATATCACTAATTAAACTGAATCAGTTTATCAAAGGGATACATTTAACTCCCAAACCAAATCATGCTGGATTTTCAATCCATATCCATCCATCCATACATCTATCCACTCACTCATTCATTCATTTACACATTGTGCAGCATTAGTATACAACACACTAAATTCTCCATTTGCCGTTCTTTACTATATACGGGATGAAATGTAGGTCTGGTGAAGTAAAAATTTCCCTCAGAATGAACAAGTGGGGTAAAAGTCAAAGCACCAAAGACAGAACAGTTCAAGTAAAGTGCAGGTAATTAAGCAGAAATCACCTGTTCCTGTCCACCTCTGCATTTCTAGCATTTCATGTCTTATGCATAGCTGCAGTTGGAACAAACACGAGCCCTGGTACACTGCGCTCTTAGTGAACCCATTCTGCAACACAAAATGGCTTTTAGGTGTCTGGTTTACATTCACAAAACAGCTGAGGGTGGGCACACTCAGAGTTTGTCCTGGAAAGTGAATAGAGTCTCAACGGTGTGAAGGAAGCATATCTTAGGTACTAGGAACACAAATCCAGCTTTTCACTGATGTTGAAGAGTACATGCTCCACAACACAAAAAGTCTGATAGAACAGTGATTCCCAAACAGGGTACTCAAGGTCCACTGTAAGATAAATCTAATTTACAAACTAACTTTTTAAAAACATATTCTCAACAAAAATCAACTCTGAATTCTAATTATATCACAGTTAGTTCTGACTGGTTGAGAAGCATTGTATGACCACATTTTTAAAATATGAATATTATTTATTCACCTGTGACATAGGAAGATGCTACTAAGAATGCACAATCAGTTGACAGTATTTTTTGACAAGCTAAATTCTACTCAAAATTGGCAAACAGCATTGATTGAGACCAAATAAGAAAAAGTACACTACAAAAGTATACAGTATTTAGATAATCCTTTTATTGACATAAGCAAATGTTTGTCTCTGTAGGTTAGGAAAGTTGTCATTATGTTTAAAAGCTTTTTTTGATTCTACACAAAAACAAGCTGCAGTGGTTCTGTCCATGTTATCTCAATACATCCATCTTTAAGGAGAGGTGTGAATTGGCTTCACAGCAGGGGACTCTCACCAGTTTGGTTTGCCCCTCATTGCTCCCTAGCAGCTCAACACATATTAACACTTCACACAGATACCAGAATAACAGTGAAACATTTGAATATTTGAATATTTTGGTTAAAAACAGCAAAGACCATTTCCATTCTGCCGTTTGGAATGGCCACAAGGCTACTGTGTGTTTACCCTTTAGATCTATTCATTAGTTTGAGGTGAAGTTATTTTTCTTTGTCCCAGATAAAATAAATCATTAAATAGAGAGATAAATAAAGAGTTTTCTTTGGATTCCCACTGTGGTGCTCAGAACTGTCAAAACTTTTAAAACACAATCAAGTTCAGGTGTCTCATTAAAAGCAGATGAATCTGCTTGGTGGGTTTGACTGTTTGCTGATTCATAATTGTCTTTTGTTTGAAGGCAAATCGTTGTAATAAGGTCAATACTCTGATTATACTGGTTCGGGGTGGATGAGAGGGTTCTCCAGTCATGTTTACAGGACTATGGTGGTACCAGATGTCAAAAAGACTGAAACAGAACCACCAGAGATAAGCATGAAAGGGTTAGAATGAGTGTTTAAGAAGCTTGAAGGAGAGTTGTGAGTGCGTATGTTTGAAAGGTGCGTTTGAGTGTGTGTTGAAGGGGGATTGGGTTACGTTTGCGGGCAATGATCTATTTTTTCCCCATTATACAGGCTGCATACGTGGGGCTCATTTACATTCATGGTTATCCAGATAATGAAGCTTTCAATCCAGGAGATCCTGCGGTGAGAACAATGAACCCAATTACCTCCCGCCGCCTGCGAGATGGGATGGCAGACTCCGAGACAGATGGGAGAGGCTGTGGTCGACCGGCAAACCAATCACATTTATCTCACACCCTTGTTCTCACTAACCCCCCTCCTCCACTCCCCCATCATGCTCGCATTGCAACTTATCAACAGGCTGGGGCCAAAATCTCCACCAGTCACAACAAAAACTGCAGCCGCCGCACACCTGGGCTACACACACCTGGAACCATGCAAAGGTAGCATTGTGGTGGACGTGATATAACAACATTGCTCAACTTTGAGTTCTTGCTCTGGAGGACTCTGAGTTACAATCCTGCCTGATAAGTCAATTTATTGAAGATACAGTGTACAGGCTTAAATAAACATCCATAATTCACAGAAACATCCCATTTCCAAGCTAGTCAGGGATTAGGAAAGTGTTTTGTATGGGCAACATTTGTCCATTGCATTCAGCTTGCATAAAAGTCAATCTGCACCTGACTGTTTAGTTGACTGAGGATACCGTCGTGTTTTTTTTTTACAGTGATGACAAAATGAAAAGGCAGAAATAATTAACCAAATGTGAATGTAGACCTTTTGTTTAGTTCATGTCTGGTAATAAAAGCTGTAGTTTGTCATAACACTGAATAGGAGAGCTAACCTATCAATAACTAATAATTA
The DNA here is from genome assembly GCA_037974405.1 of Brachyalestes nurse. Classification (NCBI taxonomy): domain Eukaryota; kingdom Metazoa; phylum Chordata; class Actinopteri; order Characiformes; family Alestidae; genus Brachyalestes; species Brachyalestes nurse. The sequence continues at coordinate 11,100,880 of JBBPCY010000037.1, forward strand.
ATACCACATCTCGGTACACTCAGCACCACATTTGAGAGCCTCTTCTCAACCACAACAATGAAATAACAGCAATGAAATGGGTCTTCTAGCAGCTACTGGTGAAATTTAAATAGTCAGCAATTTCAGAGCAGAAACTTTTTATCATATTTTGAACAGAACATGATGAACCACTACCAAAGGACAGTGTGAAACAGTGATGTGCAAAGTAAAAATAAGCAGCTAAATTAGTGTCTTTAAGCCCTTAATCTAACCACTTCCCCATATGAGTACTGACCTCAGGATACCAGGAGGTGGAGCTGAACATTGCAGACTATTTAGAAATGTGCCCAAATGAGAACAAATCTAGGGTGCATTTAACTTCATTTAAGAGTGCACGTGATACATAATCATGGACAGGCTGCGTGAATATCTTGGGCTAGAGATAAATCAGCCCCATCTTGGTTAGTTTATATTTTTATCATACATTGTTGGCGGAGATGCCGTTCATTGGTCCATAGAAATCCAAAACAATCACCCTCTTTACGCCATTTGTCAAAGCAAGTAAAACAATGTGGATGCCAGAGGTTAAGCCTTATGTTGATGCTTGTTTTCTGTGAGAGAGAGAAGGCTTAGCCTTTATAGCCCATTTATATCTGTAGTGTCTGAGATTAACCAACAATAATATCCCAGTGTTACCACCCCAAATATTGATGTATGGCATATCGCTGTCAATAAAAAATAGACAATATAGGAAAAAAGTAAAGATTCAAGATGGCCTGTTTAAAAACTTGACATAGTTTAAAGGCGAATGTGATAATATGGGCTTTGAGGGGAAGGGGAGATTATGTGTAAGGGGAAACTTGTGTCCATTTTGTCAGAACTATTCCTTTAAATGTAGCCAGCATGATTAATTGTGAAATGAATCTTCATGACTGTATAAATGTGATTTGGTATCCTTATAGAACTGTCCAAATCTGACAGTTAGAAACTTTCCCTCAGTGTGAGAGGCTGGAACGTTGGACCTGTTGGAGCAGAGCTGAGCCGTGCTGCGGCCGGCTTGCCTCTGTCCTGCCTATCCTATTCCTCTGCTGATGAAAGCTGACTGGAACACAGAATAAATATAGCAGAGTGAGGCGAGGTGGAGAAAAAAGGCTCCAAACAGCAGTTTCCTGGCAGCGGTGGGAGGCAGGTGAGGCTTGGCAGAGACGACGACACCAGCCAAAGGATTAATGGTCCCGGGGGAAGGCAAGGTAAGCGCACACTGCTTCGGCCTGACATCTTTGTACTTGTAAGAGCACACAAATTAACCAGGCGACGCGGTGAATAATGACCGGGGTGCTTCCATCAGTCCTATTTAACAATGCATGCAAAAAGCGCTGGGCTAGGGAGAAAAGAGGAAAGAGAGAGAGAGATAGAGAGAGAGAGGGAGAGGAAAAGACACAAAAGGAAAGAAAAACAAAAACCATAGGAAACAGTGGGCCTTACCGGAAGCTTAAAAATGAAAACCCTCCATGTACCTGCGATCTCCCAGGGTCCCCCTTTCCAGCAGCATCATATATCCTAATGCTTATAGACAGAAGCATATTTCACTGTGAGCTCCCCAAATCAAGCCATTAACGTATGCTGACAATTTAGGGCAAAACACACACATGCGTGAGTTGAGGTAGAGCGGAGCGACAGCCCGCACACCATAATTCAGCCACTGCTTCCTGTAAAAAGCACTGGCTCAGCTGTTTACCCGGCGTTGTTTAAAATGCCTCTCATGCACCAGGCTTATTTGCCCATTTCCCATTTCAGCTCCTCTTCCGAGAAGTTTTTTTTCGGTTTAGTCTTTTAATTTCCTTTAATTCGCCCACTATGAGATAAATTGCCGTTAATTCTTTAAATGCCTGAGCAAGACCTGAATTAAGAAGTGGCATAATCAAGATGTGCTTTCTCTCCCCCCCTCTCTCTCGCACACACACTCTCTGAAGCTAATCAACAGCTCACATGAGGTGTTTTTCTCTTCCTCCCCTTCTGGATCTTCCGTGCTAATCCTAGCATATATTTCACCTCATATGAAGCGAAGGCCAGCCTAGCCACCAGGTGATACTAGCAAAATCCTGAACAGCGGAGCTGCTGCATAAACTCTGCCAAAATGCAGTGGTGGGTCTTATGCTTCCCATTTTCTGTAGCGGCTATGCTAATCGAGGCATTATAATGGATATCATGAAAAGCCCAGCAACCTAGAAGAGGTCTAAACAGCCTAAAGTGTGTTTCTCATTGTCATATATTTTGTCTAATATCTGTCTAAACCTCAACCTAGGCTTCATCTGCTGTGCAAGGGTCTTTTTATGATTAATTGATATTAACAGTCTAAAATATATAATTAAAACATAAGAATATAACAGTATTTTGAATATTTGTATTGCCCATGTGTTTTTTTTTATTTAATGACTGAACATGGCAATTTAATGAGCATAACGTTATGAGCTGCCATCAACTATTATTTAAGGCTACTTCCAACAAGGATAAAATAGGGAATGTCTATTTATTAAGCTAAAGCTTCAGCATTAAGGTTCTCAAGGGCCCCGTACATCTAGGGGCATGTTATCTTGTGTGGGCATGATACATTTTTTTGGTGAACTATTCTTTTTATTTCATAGATACTGAGACAGAACATACAACTGCATCAATTTATCCACCCACAAACAAATCCTGAGGTAAAGAAGCATCTGGAAGAAATATATTAATAAAACAGTACAGACTTTCAAAGGCTCTCATTTTCAGTCCAGTCCCTGAACCTGACCAGTTTCAGAGGAATGCTTTTTGTTGGTTAAGCACATATGAACCTAAACATAAAGAAATCAAACTTAAGACCTGAATCAGTGAAGAAACAGGAGCAGATGATTCCAGATGATCAGGCGATGATCAGTATATTGGTGGTGCTGAATGCCGAGTAGCTGAAACAGCTTTCTTTAATTTAATCCACTCAATATGCCAAAGATACAATTGGCACCAACAAGGTGATTCAAAGCAAAATAGGAGTAACATATTCATATTAGTTTGGGTTCCATAATTTGTATGAAATGTATCTTTGTTTTTTTTTATATTTTATTAAAAGTTTAATGTAATAAAAACATATGCATTGATATTTATTGAGGTGATACAGGCATGACAATCATATTTTTGGGCACCAAAATGTGTCATTTTAAAAATGTGCTAATTGTTTTTTGAATTGGTTTTTTTATACCCGTGATGTTGCACCAGCGTTAAAAGTAAGCAGCCGTTTTGTTATGCTGCACTGGTGTAATGACAGCTGCATTGAGGCACTGCATAAACTTTCCCAAAGGGTAATGGTGGAGTCTTTAGCTGTGCCACACTTCTCAACATTCTGCTTCTGCTTTCTCTCCCTCTATCTCAGTAATGACAAGGGGTCCAGAATCCCCGGCCTCCTGCGGGCAGACAGCTGCACATTCACTCCTCCCTGGGCTTCCTGGACTCCAGATCTGGGAGTTGGCCGCTCACTCTCTCTCGCCCAAACGAGCTGCCGAAGCGGCGTGCCATTGCCAGCACAGTGGCTTAAGCCCACCCAAAGCCCACCAGCCAATTTACTCCCCCAGAATGCCCTTCCGCTTCGTAATGGGGACACCAGGGACCAGGAGCAGTGAAGTCCTTCCGCAGACAGGGGGCGACGAGTTGCGGAAAGAACGTGACCCCTGGAGACTTAATTTCAGCTTCGCTCAAACACGGCAAATCCCTGTTTGATACTTTCCAAACCAATTTGTTTTAAATGACTAAATCCTCCTGGAAAGGCTGTTGCTTTTCCCTCGTTCCCTCTCCTTCCCGTGATTTTCATGCATAGCCCCTGGTTTAGCTTAGCCTTTACGCTATCTTCAGAGAGTAACAGTGAAATTGTAGAAACGGCCACGCCGAAACCGTCTTTGTTAGCCTAACTAATCATGCAAGCCACGTCCACCGCTCTGATAAGCAGAGTGCCTCCAGAAAGGTTCGCGCCAATGCCGTGCATGCATTCACTAAGCTAATTTGCAGGAGACTGGCAGGGCTTTCACACTATTTGGAGATGCACTTTAGATTTCACCAGGGAGGTGAGACGCTAGTTTATGGACTGCCATTGTCTAATACGCTGCAATTGGCGCGCCGGCTCGAACTGCCCCGCATTAACATTTCGGAGCTGTTTAATCTGCATGCGTTTGTCTCAAATTCACAGCAAAGTATGTCCATGCACTCTCCTATTATCTGTGCAATGTGATTGGCTTACGTAACTGAATGGGGGAAAAAAAAAAGGTGTGCTTCAAAATAGAGAGAGGCAAAAAAAAATCCTTTTGCGTTTTAGCATTTTCATCTACCAACAAAGTTCTAATGGCACACAGGAAGGAAGCGGACATGTTCAATACAAGCAATACATGTTCAACATAAGCAGTGATGCTAAACGCTTAGTCATAAGGATTATTTCTTATCCATATCCAACACAAGCTGGTCTAAATTTGCGACTGTCATTCCTATCCTAAAACACCATGGCCAGTAGCTCCTCCAGATGCTCCTAAACTCTCCCCCTCGGTACAGCGCACTCTCCGTGTTAACACGGGACCTATAAGTGGCTCTGTGCCGGTGCCAGTCTGAGGCTGGCGTGTGCCTGCGCCAAAACACTGGCTCGTCTCAGTCCTGGCAAGGCTAATCCAGCTGGTTCTCTCTGGAGCATGCTGAGGCCTCCTGTTTCCAAACACGTCAATAATCCGCTTCAAGGTGCTCCAGAACACATGGCAGTGCGGTCCTCTGATAGGTGCGCCGAACCCAGTGCCAACCATCACACCGCACCTGCTGGTCCTCCACGAACCGCGCTGGCTCCAAACGTGAGAAAAACAGCAGCGTGCAGCCATCAATCCCGAGTGATGGCTATTATTTTCGCTGTCGCTTTGCCCACAGTAGGAGGCGTATTAATCCTAATTGAAGGGGTCAGCGCTGGCATGAGACGAAGTCAAAATCAAATCTAAAATCTAATACTATTGTAAACCTCTATTAATACCGACGGTGCACCCTCACCTCTCCCCGAGTTCAAAAGATCTATTATGTTTTCAGAACATTTCATATTCTTGTTCATGTACATGACCATGAGAGCATAGTACAGTCACCATTTGACCTTCTGCAGCATTGAAGAGGATCATTTCAATGAAAGGATTTCTCAGACCATTTAGGCTTGGAATGAAAAGGGAAGAAAATGCTCTGGTGGGGAAAAAAAATTCCCTTACCCTAAATCTAGTCTATCAGCCAAGACATGTTTCTTATCTGGAAATTTCTTCCTTATTTCTACACTGAAGCTACAAGACTTATGTACCTAATCAGTAACTGAAACTTAAAGGGACATTCTAGCCAAACCTAAAGATGTAACAGCTGCTAACAATGGCTACTTTGGTGCTACAGTAAGATATAGAGTGAGAGTTTCCCAGATTAAAGACTAGAAAACTCCCTTCTGATGTTGCTTTTCGAAGATGGAAGTAATGTTGTTGTGCATGGGAAAGGGAACAAGACAGTTAAATGTTTGTATGTCAGATTTGTTTATTGATTTGGGGATCGCCGGTGGATATTTTTGCATAATGCATGCTAATTATTCCAGGAAGAGAACATTAATAAACACAAAAAGGATACAAAATTGTAAATTCTTTCAAGCAGATTCGGCTAAGAGCTATATTAACCTGCATAACATGACATAGGATGAAATGCTATTTGTTATTTTTTGAGTACTTCCCTGCCCCCAAACCTTAAACCAACGCCATGTTGGTCATTTTGCTTATAAGGGGGATGGCACCCCCTCACTTACTTTTAATCTGTACAACATAGTCTATAAAAATTGACAAAATAATGGACAAAATTCATGCCTCAAGATCTGAAGTGCTGTTTTTATCCAAGCCATGTTAATGTTAGTTCACACATTTTATATATGATAGTACGCGTATGTCTCTTTGAGGCAAGCATGCGATGATTTAGCCACGTTCACAGCGCTTATTAGTCTTGTAGCTTTAGTGTATAAGGAAGGAATTTCCAGACCCCAGACATGTCTTGGCTGGTCGACTGGATTCAAGTTAAGGGCGAAACTGTGTAAATCTGATTCTTCACCAGACTTTTTCTTCAAGCACCACCTGGGCTGCGAGGGCACTTGATGTCCGGGGTCAGGAGGCTGAGACTCTCCCCTGCAGCTACAGTCGCCCTTTAGCCACGGCCTGATTTGCACAGCAGTGCAGCAGCAGGATAAATGTAGAAGTGAATGCTGATGGCAGATCGGACGCGACTGAAGGATGTTCCCGTGACTCCACATCCGAGGATGCATCTGCAGCACGGCTAAAATATTGTGATCTGTGATTATTTCCCCTTCACGTTTCATTTATGTCAGCTGGCTAGGACTGGGGGTCTCGCAGGGACTGAACGGTGAGGATTTTTTCCCCCTTTCCTTTCAAGCAACCAAAAGAAAGCGGACAGGACTCTCGGCCTACAATATGGCAAATTGCCGCTTGTGTTATCCGTTATTCATGGAGAAGGGCCTGCCGGGGGGGGGGATGTCGTGAACGCAGAGCGTTCGAGGACGTTCATTATTCAACAAGTAAACGGGGCGGATGTGCAAAAGCGTAAAGCGGGTTATTTGTCAGCATATTTAGACTAAAGACACGCTTGTAATTCCATCGCCACACACGCCTCGACGAAGCCATGTGCAGCAGAGTGGTGCACCTGCTCGGTGTGTAAAGTAGTGGGACCTATTTTCCTGAGCTGTGCTTAAAAAAAAGAAGAGGGAGAGAAAGGACTGAGGGAGGGGATGGGGCGAGAGAGGAGAGGAATAACAATCATACACAGGCACCTTGTTTACTATTCTTTAAAAAAAAAGAAACTCCAGTCTTGTTTTTTGACAGATTAATAATGCAGATTGTACGCGAGAGGGGCTAAGAATAGATGTGGGAAAGGTGGTGGGGCAGGACACAGCAGGAGAACAAACCAGCATCATATTCACAGGAGTGTTGGGCCTTCCTCTGCAGGAACTATCCACCAGAGTCATTCAGGTCAACAGTTCTTTAACCCTCTGAAGTCTGGAGTTATTACTCTGACTTAGTTATACTATTCAAATGTAAATATAGAATTAGTTACATATAAATTACATGTACATTTAATTTACACCCTCTATGAGCAGGTTCAAGTCTCCTCTTCCAACTTTTTCCTGCTTGATTCAATGTCAAGAATGGTAAATCAACAGAAAAATGATACAAGGGATACATATAAGAACTCTGTAAAGACATTTGACTGTTTTCTCTCCCCAAAACAAGACTGTAAACACAGTATTGCCAGATCATAATACAATATATCCTCTACAAATGTGGTATGGACTGAAAGGTTAAAATCTACCCCGTGCAAATTCTGCTGATTATACTGAAAGCATTAAAAGGCCCACACATGAAGTCATGAAGGCCTGTCTTCTTTAGGCTTCACGACACCTACATAAACTTTTCATGACAACTGACATAATCCTACCTAGCTATTTATAAAGGCGTAAACCCTGTTTAACTTTAAAACTCTGACCTCTGGATTTGACAGTAAGAAATATAAATATAACTATAAATATCCATTATAAAGACCATAATAAATATCTCTTCTTCTTCTACTCATGAACACAAATGAAGTATCAGTTGAAAGTTTACCCTCTTTACCAGGCAGTAAAACTAATACATTGTGGTTAATCACATTATTTTGCCCAGTAAAATATGATTAACCTCATTTGTCTTATTTCGTACTGGTTTCTTTCTGCATTTAAGAAAGCACTGCTATTTCTTAATGCTCGCTCTCATTGGAGCAGATCATGGATTTTATTACTACTATCACATGGACGATATAAAATTACTTATAAAGTCTCGATAGCCCTCTGAAAAGGGAGGCTTGGTAGTTGGGGGGGTCATTAGCGATTACTTATGACTTAATTAGCGATCACAGTACAATTCTTGCTCAATAAACAAGATCATTTTTAAAGTAGCATGCCATGTTCCGGTTTGATGGAAGAGCCTTTTTTCTATCGCACTAGTGCGTTCGTGTAATGTCTGAGTACAGATCAAATCAGCGCTGGCCTTGCCCGTCCCCTCCTTCGCTGCGGTCCGAAGGTCCTGCACACTCCAAATGAATCTGAGGTTTCTGAGATATTAGCAGCAGCAGGCGTGTAGGCCTCCACTAAATACATTCTCCCTCAAGCATATTTTGCTACTCCCTTATTCCCTCACAACATTAATAGGAGGCAGATGTCCATGACCAGGTCCAAGTTTTTTGTCCATATTACAGCTTTAAAGAGATTCCAGTCCATGCCATTTTTCTAAATCTCAGGCGACATAAATAGAACATGGGACTATTGAACAGTTTGTGTGTATATGTGTGTGTGTGTGTGTGTGTGTGTGTGTGTTTGTGTGTGTCTCATGGACTAACACAAGTGCCTCTGAAAGCCGCACACAAGGGGGGAAAAAATCAATACTTTTCAAATCTTTTTGATTCATTATATGATGTTGTCTTGTCATCTATTTGGAAACACTGCCAGCCACACAAATGTACTCAACCTGGAACCCCTGGAGATAACCGGCTGTTCTCCACAGATATATGAAGCAATTTTAACATTCAGAGCCCGTACTGGTGCCTGCTGTACGACCCAGCAGAGCCGGCACGTTTACTGAATTAAGCTTGATTATTCGATTACAAAACACATAAACATGTAGAAACCATGTTCAGAAACACCTGCGATGGTTAAATGGCAGTTTGAGTGGTGCTGCATATTTTGAATTCTCCTAATGAATTCTACTCTTACAGTAGGAAGCAGCCAGATGGAAACTCTTTACATGCATTCTGTCTCATAGTGACCTTTGAAAAGCTTACCATTAACATACTTAAATATCTCTGAAATGCGACTGATGCTAGTTATTCTTCAGTAAAGTCTACTTCTTATTCCACGGCTTTTTTAAAACCTTAATTATTTGATTCAACATTATTTGTGGAATACTTGATTAATAATTTAATCAATAATGTATAAGGATACTACAACACAGCATATTACACTGAATTCTCTCACAGCATATCCAGTGGTGAACTCTGAATGTTCAACAGGGTCAGCAAAGGATCACAACACCTCTTAATTTCTCTAGTACATCAATAGAATTCTGAAGCTTCTAAAATGTATTGTGTTCTAGTTGAAGATTATGACTGAACTTGCATGTTGCATTACTAGAGTTCTTCAGTAACACAGAGCTGCCACAGCCATCTGACACAAACCCACTGGATAGACTGCTGTTCATATTCAGTCAGTGACGTACCCAGAACTTCCAGAAGGCCTAGAGTGATGTTTTCATCAGAACCCCAAGGCCTTTCCAGGGGGGGAAGCTACCAAAGGTCAGGATAGTTCTAACTGGTTAAATGTATTGTTTCCAACCAAAATGTAAAGGAATATTTTAACAACACAAACTAATGCTGACAACGAATGGTTGCAAGGGCCCGGGTCACTGGCCACTAGAAGTCACTGTCGTTTAAGTTTAAGGGCTTTTATTTTGACACTGGGTGAAGCCTCATTCCTGTGCCTCGGCTGGCCAGGAATGAGGCTTGAGTAGCAACAGATGTTTTGTGTTTAGTTTATGTATAAAAGGGGTTTTGGTTTAGAGTTTGTGGGTTAACCAACATGGTATGTCTGGGTGTGTGTAGTTGCACTTAAGGCTTATGTAATAGTACTGGCCCTTGAGCCAAGTTTTGTTTACAGTTTTGTTTGCTTGTAAGCATTTGGAATAAAGACACTTAGAGAATGGATGTGTGCCTTTGCATCTCCTGCTTGAACGTGAGCACACCCGACGTGACAGTGGTAGACATTTAAAAGACATTTAAATAATGCTAACCATTCATTATTAGCAATGTTAGCACTACTGACAAAACTTTCTTTAATACAGAAACAAGAGTAGCACTGCAGTACTTGCAGAGTTCAAAAAGTGATTGTATAAAATAAAAATGCACAAAATGAATAGCAAATAAAAATTACATTACTTTTCATTTGCAGATATCATTAAACCTTCTATGAAGGCCTAAAAGGCTTTGAGGGTTCTCCTCTGAGCATGTCTTGTGTTCTTGTACTGTGACTAGCACTAATCATGGCTAGTGTTCATAGCTTTGGGCTAACATGTTGATAAAGCACTAGATTGGGGTACTGTAAAGCTCAACATTTTAATCAAATATTATACTTTTATAATGCTGAATGTTCCAATTTACTAAAATGGAAATATGAGCACATTAATGTAAGGCACATTTTGATCACTTTGGTTTGTCAGAAAATCGAATAGAGACACCACTGTATCTTACTGAATCAAATAATGTATATATTGTATAAATATAAATTATATATTGTAGTATTTTTGCTGGAGAAATCTTCGTTTTTGTTTACAATGCAAACTAAATTTCATGCAAGCAAACCAGAAAACCTTATCGTATAATCAGTGCAATAAAGGTTTTGAGGAATTGGGCCTCAGATCAGGCCACACACAAACACAAAATGTTCAACACGACATGCTGGCTGGTTTAATGGTTGAACGCAACTTAATGAAGACATGATAATGATGGATTTTATCTGTGAAAAAAGGGTCTTTCTCTGCGAGAGCTCGCCACAAAGTTAGTTGTTTGAAAAGCTCTGATAGTCCGGAGGAGACAGGAAGCTCTTATCTCAGCCTGCCCCTCCATCGGCAGCACGTGCGTGGGAGTTTTTCACAGCAATTTCTCCTGCTGATCACGTCTGTCCTCCCTTACACTGCGATCTCTGGCTGCTTTTCATGATAGTGCATCTCTGTCATTAGCCGGGAGTTCACTTGGAGAAGGCTAATCTGGAGAGAAAAGCCACTGGGGCTCTGATCTCGCCAATGAGCCTCCCCCGCCATCAAAGTGCTCTTTGAAGTTCATGTTCTCCAGAGGAAAAAAAAAAAAGATTGGTTCAGGTGTTGGGTCAGGGTTCCAGTAGGCAAAGGTAGGGCGGCCATTTGAAGCCCTCGGCAGCCTTTGTGTTCTTAGCTTTCCCTTCATGTTTATTATGAGAAAGCAATCAGCCAGGCTGGTGCAGCAGCAGGCCGGCTTTCTTTCCTGGACTCTTCCTCTGCTCCGAATGTATTATCTATTGTGAAGATCGCCTTTCAGAAAGCGATGTCATTTTTTTTCTGGCCTACATTGACAAAGGATGTCATGTAAAAAATGCTCTCAGCTGGAAGGCCTTATCTGAACACCATCGGCACAGAATGTAATAACTGAGAGGAATTGCGGGGGGGCAAGACACTGACCCTTCAATTAATGAGGCAAGCAAGGACAAATCTGTCAGAACCTCATGAAAAACAACATTCCCAGTAGGCGACATTAACAGATCTACAGGTATGCGTTAGCTACAGAGCCATTGTAGCGATACAGAAGTACTGAAAGTTCCCTCAAGTTCTTGCAGTGTTTTTCACAGCTGCCTGACGAGCTCCTCTCTACACATTATCTGCACACTCATTTGCTTCCCTCAGCAGGGGAATCGCCGGGCCGCACCGGACCCCAGCGTGCTAACTCGTAAGTAGTAGTAAGCACTGTTTAGTGCTCTTCACCGCGCCTTCTGAAGCAGCACGACTTTAGCATAATGGGGCGCTGGCCCTGCGAGTCCCGGCCAGGCCTGGTTTTGATCCAAGGTCTAACGGCTGTCTGCCACGGGGCTATTTTTAGACGTGCGGTGGGCATCATAAATAATGGAGCTGTAAACGATCCGCGGCAGGTCCCGCAGACAGATGGATGGAGCTGCGGAACGAGGAGAGCAAAAAAGAGGGAGAAAGTGATAGAATTTAACCCTCTGTGCCCCCTTTCCTCTTACAGTTGTCACTTCCAGCTTCAAAGATCGTAAACTTTCGTTTCATATCACATGTATTCACGTGAAAGAGGGAGATCTTTTGTTGTGGCTTAAAGTTCATGAAAAGTTCTTTTGTGCATGGGAAAATTTTAAAAAAGAGGAGAAAGCTGGTTGTCCTGATTTGAGCCTGACAATAAATATGGTAAACTGAATGTAAGCTGAATGTGTTATGTAATTAGCTCTGATGCCCACAATGTACGTTGCTTTAATAGAATTTGTGATTGTAATCGTCTCTTTCGCAGCCACTGTTGCTTTCTCTGGACATTGGTGAAAAAAACTAGAAACTCTGCAGACTCTGTGGACATTGTGATTTTTCATGTTCAGATTCGTGACAACCCACCACTCACACAATGAAAATAATGTTACTCAACTATTCAAAGTGAAAATGAAATTGTGATAAAGCCTTTGTGATTCACTAAAGTTAAAACATCATGCACTGGCCTTCAACTGGAAAAGCAATCTTTATTTAGGGTCAATCTCGTGCAAATAAGACTTTCTGGAGTTATTTGACAGCTATAGTACAGACAAATAATTAGTGTTATACACTACCACTCAAATATTTGGACACACCTTCTCATTCAACAATTTCCTTTGTTTTTATTATTGGCTACATTGTAGATTCATATTGAAAACATCACCTATTGCTCGGATGACAGCTTTGTACACTCTTGGCATTTTTTCAATCAGATTCATGAGGAATGGACCTGGAATGGTGTTTAATTAAC
>JBBPCY010000037.1:11113591-11127195 GCA_037974405.1 Brachyalestes nurse
AGTCCGTCCGTGCTTGTATGTTTGTAAACTTGTGGGAGGGCTCTTTGAAACCCTAAGACCCTCAGCTATTGGTTAAATAAAAGAAACTGATGTGAAAATCCTCCTATTACGGCGAAAAACGTATGTTTCTGGGTGGGAACTGTATACGGGAAGGAGTTGGAAGGGGTGTGTCGTGATTCATCCTCCTCACACCGCGACACGGGTTCGTAGATCTGAGTGTCGCGAATTCGGTTTTCTATCATATATCGTTACAGCCCTAATATATATGTATCAGTATATATGTATCAGCTACATTCATTTACATGCATAAAAGCCACATACATTTTTACATTTTAATTAGTTATTAGTAAATACAGATGAATAATTGTCTGATGTAAATTGTAATGGTAATAATAACAATAAGAAGAGGAATAACAACTCTGGACAGGCAGTACATTATTACCACTCGTGTTCGTATTTTCAGATACTGAGGAATCACATGAGGCTCACTGCCAAGTTCTGAAAAGAGGCCGGATAAAGCAGCAGCTAGAGATAGACATTGTCTTAGGTTGAGTCTGTGGCTACCCACATTTATAATCCACTCCCTGTCCCCTCATCCCAAATCCCTCCTTCTCTCCAAAAATCCATTAGTCTCATCATGCGCGCAGCCATCTGAGTTTTGCTCAAATGCCTCGTGTACTTTCCATTCACCTGCCTTCTTTAGAGTGTTTTAGATCCCCGAGACGGAGGAAATTGAACCGAACTGAATTAGGGAGTTTAAAAGGGAACACAAAAGAAAGTGCATTCATTGAAAAGCCTTCTTTCAGATTTATGAATAGCTCATGAAATACTTGGATTGTTACTGTCATTGTCCTAAGGATGGAAAAAGACATAAGTGCTCTCTCTTTCTCTCTCTCTTTATTTAGGGCAGAGCGAAAAAGAAAGGAAAGGGGAAAGAAAACCATACCGTTCCATACTTTTAATCCGATCGTGCTTTCTGTCACGCACAAAAAGGGTCCAGGTCAGTTTGAATTCCATTTAGCTCAGGAGGAGTATTATGGAGAAATAAATTTGCAGTGTATCCTTGGCTTCTGTACTCTTCCACCGCAGTCGACCACACGCCACTACACAGGACTTTGTTTGTGTGACATTTCCAGCAACGTACACAAACATTGCACAGTGGCAACTCCGACGAGAGCCATGCGTAAATAGTCAGAAAAGGGTCTGAAAAGCAAAGTGTCACTCTTATAAACCCTTAGTTTTCTTTTTTTTACCATTTGAATGGATGTAAAAAGCAAGCTGGTTTTTACATCCATTCCTTTAAGTTACTTTAACAACAGGAACAGTTTGAGAGTATCATTCTCCTACGGTTCAGTCTGTATAAAATGGGCTGTGATTCCTATGATTCACCTAGTATGAATGCATCACTGTCCAAACTGTTTCATCCATGCTCCGCCACAAACGTGTTCTTTTGTAGCCACCGCTGTGAGGTGGAAAACAGGGTGGAAATACATGAGGTCTTGCAGAGTCACCTAATGCCAAAACAACAAAATTTAGAGGGGTCTGGTTGAAAAGAACATTTGCTTGAGATAAAAGACTTTTTGATAGGGGGACCACCTTTTTGTCAATAGGTATTTTGTGCAGTAGTTGAAAGAATCTTGACAAATATACAATTCAGAGTAATGTGATATTGCAGCACACTTCTCAGTTCTCTTGTCAAGTTTAGAGTGTATAATTTCAGATTTTTTTGTTGTTAATGTTATAAGGTAATATGGGGGAAATATGGGGGAAATTAAAACTGTGGTTTCTATTCTACCTAGTTTCGATCAGCTACAGGTTCACAATTCAGCTAAAAATTGTAGGATTTGTAGCCTCTTTCTGCAGGACCCCTAGTGACCATGCTCTTGGCAAAGTGGAAAATATGATATTTTATACAGTCAATTGAAATTTAAATAAAACGTTTTGTGTATTTCTGTTATCGGGTTTACCGGGACACTGTAGGCTCTGAACTGTTGTGACTCTATGTTGAGCTGCTAGAGAGCAATGAGGGGAGAAAAGAGAAGGATGAGGACAAACTGGCATGAAAGCAAATCATCATTCACCCTGACTATTGCCACAATACGAAATAGTATTTATACACAAAAAAAAACTCATTAAGCTGAGAATGCACCACAATTACCCGTTTGGTTGAACTGGATTGCATTCTATAAAGCTTGTCCAATGTCACAAGATGTGTGGGCGGAGCCCAGATCAGTCGATTACTTGTTTTATTGCTTGTTTTATTTGGATGGTTTTGAGGCCATATATCTCCTTACAATTCTCCAGTTCCAGTGGAATGAATGTCATTTATACTGTGATTTACTGCAAGCTGCCGCAGTAGAAGTGCAACAGAAAAAAATCTATAGCCAGGAAAAGTAAAAAGCCTCCAGTATTCCCTTCAATGTATTTGCAAATGGTGTTTTTCTCTTCCTCAGTGTCATTAAGAAGTTCTGAATTTTACATGGAATATCCATTAGTCCAACTTAACGCAGTTGTGGCTAAAGATCCCTAAGATATTTTTGCAGTGAGCCTGGTGTGTGTGAAGCCTACAGTAAGCCACTCAGATGGTGCCGTGGCTGTGTTGAATGTTCTGGAGGCCGCTGTGTGTGTGCGCTGGGTCTCCGTGTGGCTCTACAGCTAGTCAGGCCTAATCTCCTCCCATCTGCTGATGGAGCTGCTCACCCCGTACTGAGCCCAAACCTGCCCCGCCCCATCTGAGCAGCTCCAGCCCACCATCAGCCCCTCTCTGACCTGTGTGTTGTAGTGTGTGAGTACTATAAAAAGAAAATTGATTAAACGTAGGAAAACATACTAGACGTGTCTGTGGATTGCCATGAGAATTAATATGTGTGTAGTATAAATAATAAAAATGTTGTTGTTATTATTATTATTATTATTATTATTATTGTTATTGTTGTTATTATTAAAGCAATGAACAGATTAACATAAGATTAACATGATAAGATGTAAAGGGTATTCTTATTTTTTTTTTAAATGATGAATATGAAATTCATTTGTAGTGATTTGATGTGAAATGCTCTATTCCAATGAAACTTGAAGTAGTGGTGATAGGAACCAAACATTTTCTTAAAGCTTCCTTACAGAAAAGTTTAACATGAAATTGTAATGAATACATAGTCTTACGCCTGAGACCTTGTTTTACCATTGATTTGAGAAGGTTGGGCCAAAAACATCTTTTTGAATCAATTTATGGTTAAAAAAGATACCTGATGAGTGCTCTAAAGCGAAAACATTCCCAAAAAAAAGATTTATAACTATTGCACCACCACCAAAGACTGCAGACATCACGGCCATCATGTAGACATTCCTATCAACATGATAAAATATGTCTATAAGTTTCCTTCGCATCAAAACACTCTTAATGGGCCTCTGAATGAGCTCTTGAATAGTGTAGACCTTTTGAAAAACTAGTGGATTTACCCATAAGCTATATTTGCCCGTTAAGCTGTTAAAAAAAAAAGAATGTTTTTTAGTGTGAATGTGTGATTCCTTTTTCTGTCCAATAACAGAGATCAAGGAGCTTAACGAATCAAACCAATCAAACCAACAAGAAAGCCAATCAAAATGTCATTTTTTTATACTTTTATGTTCTTGATGTCATACGGTTATTTCAGAATCATCCACAGCTCATCATTCAGGCCGTCATTTGACATTTTTTATGGTTTTCTAAACCTGTTGCAGAGTGCTAGGATCATATTGGAGTCTGTATCTCATTTCTACACTGATCTGCAACCAGATAAGTCCTATATTACTGAGGCATTGATTCTAAACAGTAGTGTATGATTCCTGTGTGGTTCTAAGAGAGAGAAAGAGAGAGAGAGAGAGAAAGAGTGAATGTGTGTGTGTGAGAGAGAGAGAGGGGCAGTAGGGGCCGTGCAGGCTTTAATGAGGCGGCTGCATATGAAGGAGCGTCATTAGCGCTGAGAGAGCGAGCAGCCTGGTGATTGCAGTGATTTGGCTGGGCTTCTTCTGACCCAAACGGCCAATCAGAACACCCAGAGAGGCTCCTTCAGTGCATGCAATCAGCAGGCAACACACTCGCACAGCCCTCTCAACAAGAGCCTCCGGCCACACTTCTAGCACACACTCTGTGCGGACATATTTCAGTGAGGGCTGCAAGACTTTGTGCCTCCATCACAGCAACACTAAAAAAGTAGATTTTCGAAATAACTCAGTAACGCACTACTGAAAGACTTTTAATCATTAAACTCCAAACGTGTGTCACAAAGGCACTGCTTCAACAGTTCAGTCCATGAATTATTACAGCAAAAATCTCATTTATGCAAATTTCCCTCTGGTCGATTAGCCAAGACGCATAATCTGTTCTGAGTTTGCTTCTTAATTTTGCACAGGAGCTACAAGGCTAATGTAGCTGACAAGTTATGGAAGTGTAACTGTCAGCTTTGTGCAAACTGTCCAAATCATCACACACCTGCATCAAACCAGGTCATATTCTGAAACTCATATAGTGGTGTCTGACCCTGTAAGACATGGGTCTAGAGAGACTTTTTGGCTTTTTGAGAGACTTGTTGATTTCTCTGTCCCCTGCTAATTATGTTGATGGTTGATCTGATGTGTTAGAATTTACACATATACACAAACAATTACTGGATAATTTTCCATTATGTGATTCAGTAACTGCACTCTGTTGTTTCCAGCCAAGACTTAACACTGAAATAATGAAATAAATGTAATACTGCAGTACTCTCATAATACTACCACGATTCTGTTGAATGAAAACTAGAAACTACTGATATATCAGTACTTTTTGTTGCAAGAAATCATTAAAGCCCTCTGAGTAGCACCTTGTACTTTTATCCATGTTTATAAATAATAGCATGTTATTTCATGTCAGAAACCACATAAGTAATGATGTGGTTTCAGGCAAGTGTGTGATGAGACGTACACAATGGATTGCAGTATGATGCTAACCTGCCAGCTAAAAGCATCCATTACTTGATAGCTACATTAGCCTCGTAGCTGTAATCAATTTTGGCTGATCAAGTACATTTAGGCTAATAGGACAATAAGTGTGTAAATTTGATTTTATGCCAAACTATCGCTTTAGGGGAACCAAAGAACAAGATAAATGGAAGTGTCATCAGTGCATCACGACTCCAGCGTAAATCCACAGGCTGGGAATGGCAGGGACTGTCCCGTCCTGCTGTGTGATTTCTCCTGTCCCACTTCTCCATTGCTGGAGGATAAGAAGACGAGTTTGTTTCTCAAGGTGATTGCGGTGGTGATAAGGGAGTGCCTCTTATTGAGGGTGACAGCGGCGGGCCGGGCGGCAATGCTGACCGCATAACCTTGTGCTTGCGCGCCCTTCTGCAGTGGGCCTCCCCTGCCTCGCCTCAACAGGGACACAATCTGCTGGCTGGAATTACCTCGCAGCCGGAGGAAAACTAAACATGATTTCTGACCTTTACTTCTCGTGTTCAACAGTAACCTTTGGTGGTCCTCTCGCACAGCCCAGTGCGAGCGCTGAAATGAATTCCCCAACGCTGCTTTGCATGCATGTGATTAGGACTGTGTGTGTGCGGATATGTCTCCGAGTTAGTTCGACTGAGAAAATATGTAGACGTCCCTCTAAAAAAAGAAATGCTCTTGTTGCATGGATTCCTTTTCTGGTGAACTGTGACTATTAGAGCTAGGCCTTCAGTTTGGGACATAAATATGAAAACATGGCAAAATAAAAGAAAACCAAACGTTAATTTCTTCTTGTGCTCCTCAGGGATTCTGGCTGCTGATCGTATTCACAGTCAGTCTCGAACCTTCAGTAGGCCAGTAGTGACGTTTTCCCTCACAAAATTGCTCCAACCCATTGTAAATCAAAAGGTGGCTGGTTGATTCCATTGTCAGCTCTAAGTTTTATTGGTGGTTACTCTCCCATGATAGTTCTTCAGTCTAGCGCCTGATAATAATAATAATAATAATAATAATAACGAAAGCCTACAAAAGAGCCTGCTTAAAAATCAGATTTCACATTGCAGACCAACGTGGAATGTAAATGCACAGCATGTACACCAAAACTGAATCAACCGTTTCCAAAGGAGAGATTAACCATCCAATCCCCCAAACCATCTGATCTAATCCCTCCCTAAGGAATGCTACAAAACTGCAGAGCCCCTGGGCACTTGCCAACAGTTCACATTCAAGTCATAGGACCTGCCTCTGCTTTGTATGAAACATTTACACTTCTCAGAGTCCCTAGGCATGTGAGTTTTTTTACCATGTGGCCCAGTACTGGCCCTCAAATGGGGATTAGCACAACCTTATCCTTCTCATTCTGTTCCAAGTAGCCTTGTATTTACACCCGGCCGAATGCAATCTAAGCAAGCAATCTACACTTTCATTCTACCCAGGAAAAAAATACAGTGCTTCCACCATGCTGCCCCCTCATTTGCCCTCTTCCACAGCCACTACTGTGGAGTGCAGCAGAGCGACACAGCATAGCAACTAAGCTATATGGGCACAGAGTCATTACAAGCTTTTTCAGAGATAAACGGTGCACATCTAAAGCAATCTAACTTTATCAGTCAATCTATAGCATCAACAATATCAGATAAACTTGACTCCTAACCTCACTTCTAATTTCCTACCACCTCAAGAATCTGCATTGTGCACTTTACATTACTCTTATGCTATCTGCCTTGCTGGCCAGTTTGCTACAGTTGCTAATGAATGCAATTATCCTACAACGCTAAATATACACAGTTTTATTCTCTGCACCCACAGCATGGAAAACAGTGATGCATGAGATGCCTGAGTAAGCTGAAAGAGCAAATCCACTACTTTTTATTTATTATGACCATGGCCAAGATTAGGTTTTAGAAAATTACATTTACATACAGCATATTACATAAACGGGATATATGGCGGGATATATAGTTTCTTACATATACATTATAAATGTGGAACATCATTATTACATATTATAACATATTGCCTCAACTTGTGTTTGTGCCTTGTCTGTCCCATTTTAATGTTTCCCAAGTGCTCCTGTCCATGTGCTTTTTGTTACTCTTGTTATTCCTGAATCCCTATTATTCTGTTCAGATGTTAAGTGTAGAAATACCTCAGTGTAGAATTGCGTGTTAGTCCTGTAATTATACTCCTCACTATGTAAGTTGTCATGCGTTTTTTTGTGATTTATTTCTTTGTGTGGTTTCATATGATAACTCATTTAAAACTCGCACATACATCCTGCGTCCAATACCTCAATTTCTGACAGTTACATACACACATAGGCATATATATGTGTGCGTTTGTGTGAGATATATTATTACGTAAAGCTATTTACATATATATTATGCACGCAGCATGACAAGATATAAAAAACAAACATATAGGTCCTCTCTGCTTCTCCTGCCTACCCTGTTTTAGCAATCCCACCCTGGATGCTACAGACTACTGCTAATACACAAACACCGCAGAGAGCAGCGGAGCCTCAGCCAAGAGGGAAGTGAACCGACACACTTAACTGTGTGCAGTAGAAGTGCAATGAAACATCACAATTTATATCTGTATAGAAAATAAAACAGTGAATGTATTTGAATTGGCTTTAGAAGCAGCACTGGTGTGAAAATTGGAAAAAAGATGTGCTCACAATAAAAACGGATCACCTTTTTTGGTTGAGGGACATAGTGCCCTGCACATGGTATGCACTGATAGTTGGTTATATGGACCAGTGGTCTAACTGACAAGCGACAATGGGACGTTTGTATTGTAGTTGATACATTTCTGAATCCAAATGTATTTATTCCAATGTAGCGACCACTAGATCGGTGGAAAATAAGAAATAGTGCTGCATTCGTCTCTGTTTACAAAATATTATCAGTTCAGTCTGAATAGTGTATTTGAATTTTGACCATGTCCCTGTTGGGCGGATCATAAGCCGCATTTAAACCATGCTTTCTTTTTGACTGCCAACCTTCAGACTACAGAGACCTACATGAAATACTGGACTTGGACTACTACCAGGATGACAGACAGACAGACAGACAGACAGACAGACAGACAAGTACTCTAAGAGGGAAAATTAAGACATGAAAACCTGCCTTTTGGACTTAATAAAAAAAAACAGAGGGGAAGGTAAGTATTCGGGGGCATCTGTACAAGGGGGCTGGCATAAGGAGGCTGGAAATCAAAGGGTCTAAAGCTGATTTATCCTCTGTTAGGGCTCAAAGGCCTCCAAGGGGCATTGAACAGCCCTTCAAAAAGCAATAGCAACCACCTTTATATCCAGCCAGTGCCAGTCATCAGCCTTGCCTCTGAAGTAAAATCAATCTGTTTCATATCAGAGCAGCAGGGGATAGACAGGCAGAGAGAGGGAAAGTGTGCGAGAGAGAGGGAGAGAGTGAGGGAGTATACATGCATCAGAGCAAGGATAGAAGTGTTCAATAAACATATGTCATCTGGAGAGCCGTGAAGCAAAACATGGATGGTGCATCTGAAATCACGAATAAGCTTCCATTTTAATTTTCAAGTTTCAAGTTGCCACACACTTGCAACGGTTTCAGCACCTCTTTCTGAGAAAAAAACACGTATCCACCAGTTCTATCGCCTTCCTCAGCAAAATCACTTCCTCGGTTGAATAGCAACCAAGCCGTTATGTTCCAACTGGATCAAGTGTGTAGACGCGATAATTGCACGCTAAGACCAACAGAAATATTACAACGCGTTAAGGCGTCCTCATAAATTCAAGGTTGCAACCTGTCATCATTCGGTGTACTTTTAATGATAATGCACCACCGTCCTAATTTACCCAGGCAGTGCATCAACCAGATGACCCACCGAGGAGATCTTTATGCATGTGAACAGCGGAGACGGCCCCCTATAATAAGGAAAATAGAATTGAGAAGGACAATTTAATCACATTATCTTTGCAGTCTTAATAACCAGAGACAGACAGTCCACGTGGACTAAGGTTTCTAAAGGTTTAGATGGGGGCCCTCTGAGAGGACATGATTGGACTTCTTTTTTCTTCAAACAGGTGCAGTGACCTTTTAACCACTTAATGAGATTAAGAGAGTAATTAGAATCAGAAGTATCAAGGGTTCCACCAGCCAAGCTTCTGTAACCCTAGAGACCAACCACTGTCCATCCCTGGTGCCATCTCGCCATTAATGCAAGAGCCATAATTAAGTTCTTCGGTATGGATCCTCCTCCACCTTGGAGAGTGGAGTGTATGCCCATGAAGAACGAATACAATTGCTCTCAGTCAACCAGCTCCTCTGCACTTGCATCTGGTTGGCTTCTGCAGGATGAGGCTGGGGATAGTTAGAAATCGGCCCAAACCGTTAAAGTCACATTGGTGTTAGATTGCTCCTGAGGTGCTACTCTGACCTGTTCATTTAAGATGATGTGTAACTATTGGGTCTGGCCTAAGCACACTCTCCATCTCCAGCAGGATCACCAGGAGTCAGGCAATAAGGGGGCCTGAGGACGGCCAAGGGGAGCCTTGGGAGTGCTAAAACCGGCCACTTGCAGGGAAGTCCAAAGACAGCTGAGTGTCGTGGTTAATGCGAACACACACCTCCACAATGGCAAAATCAATGAAGCTTTATGGGGCATCAATCTCCACAGAGCAAGACCCGCCTGTCTACTGCTGGGATGGACCATTTGGGGCCAAATTGGGAGCCCTTTCAGAAAAACACAGGAAGCTTTTCTTCCCTCGGAATGGTGGAGCGGTCCAGGACATGTTGCTAGCTGCCATGTTCTTTCAATTCATCAGCAGAAAACTGGATCTCGGCACCCTCTCAAGAGAACAACAGAGTGCCAGCAGAACACCACTTAAAGCAAGCCTCTCGTTCACACCTTGTCGCAGCAGATAAATCCACCAACTAGGGCTGCACAATATATCGTCCCTCAGTCACTACTGCAATGCTGGCCTTTGTAGTGACGCCAAGGCTCACAATGTATAAATAAACCTTCAGTCAGATTCATGGGTTAATTTCCCATACATTGATTAAGCCCAGTCTTGGATGATATTTTCCTTTTAGTGGAGACTCTCCATTCAGAATTCTGTGCAGTAGAGCTTAAATGAGGCATAAAATTCTGTTTTGAACCCAAATACAGCCCAAGAGCTTTCTGTTTGACCTCAACCTGACACACAACATCAGATTTAAAGTACTAACCTAGCCTGACACGAACCACATCAACAGGTTTTGAGTTTAAGAAAATTCTATTAAGACTCAATTCTGCTGGAACAAATGTATTTATTAAGCAATGATTTCGAACATCTCCGGCGTTGGTAAGGGATAAACTTTCCATACTGCGCTGTTCTCCTGTTGTGTGGTGCTCACAGCTAGAAACAAAATGTTCTACTTCATTTGATTAATCCTAAAACTCTTTACACAGGACATGCAACCTAAAAATATTCGTGCCCAAACAGATTGAAACATTTATTTGGCAGCACTAAACTGTCCACTTTTGAATCAATTTTGTTTTTATATTTTTTGGGCATCCATTTTCTCATGAGCGTGGGCCTTGTGTTCCTTGGTGTTAAATTTTATCACCACTACAAGGTGCCAGATTAAAACTGCTTTAAAGTAACAAAAGTGGGAAGGAAGAATAAAGTTAGGAGGGAAAAAAGAAGCAGAAGAAATGCAAAGCTTGGAACATATTCAGAAATGATGTCCAAACCCACATGTTGGATTCTGACAGGTTTGGGCAATTTTTTTCTACTGGGTACTCCAGGACGAGGCTTAATCCCTGTCTAGGAATCTGAATATCTTATTCCTTGCGTTGGGCATCTTGACGAATTCTTACATGGTCCAAGAAACATTTCTTTCTATTTTGGGTGATTAAAAGTATCACCTCACATCCATTCAAGAATTGTGGACAATAAAGCGAGATTGTTTTCAACCATATCACAATAATGGTTCATCACCATGCACACTGTGTGTTTCAGGCACACTGCAGCCACAATAGACAGCAATATTGATTGCAGTATGGTATACATATTATGCAGCCCTGCTATCGATGCAAGAACTGAGTACACCATCCCATCATGCAGATCCACATATAATAAAAATCAGATCACATGGAAGAGATCAAAGGAGAGTGAATTAAGGGTGAGTAAATGAAGGTCTTGGCAAAGAACCTGCAATATAATTGATTGTTTGGCAAGCTGTGCATCCTCCTCCACCCAACCCCCTCCTCATCCTGATGCCGTTTACACCTCTTGTTTACAATATACCCCCTCCGCTTGACCAGACATCTAGTTGGGAGTTCGGGGGCCCAGGGCTGCCGTCCCAATATCCCAGCTAATTACTTTTTAATTTACAGTGTGTCGTTAATGGGCTTGGCAGGGGGAGCAAGGTTAGACAGGCAGCAGAAGCCACTTCCTTTCCGTTCAGTAGAAGCGCGTCCTCCTTAATTAAAATGAATACTCTGGACATCCATCAGACAGACAGAGAGTGAGTGAACGGGTGTGAAAGGAGAACGAGGGGGGGGGGGTTCTACGTGAAACATAGCAACATTCTTTCAAAAAGCATGAGAAAAAAATGAAGACAACTACCTCCACGGCTCTCGCTGTCGGCCGGCTTCACCTGGATGGGACGAGTCATCTGTGAAGAAACAAAAAAAAGAAGGAAGGAAGGCTGAGGTTAGTTCAGGCATTTGCTAACAAAAGAGGCCAACAGCCTCCAACGTGTCAAGCAACTCTCCAGCGTCAAGACCACCTAAGGGCAGCACGGGTTTGTGGGCCTGCTCTACAGCAAAGCAAGGAGAAGAAAAAGAAGAAAGAAAACCCAACTCAGAAGGTGTACACGGTCCAAATTGCAAAGTTTTCTCTGTTTATACTGCCATGCGTGCTCGGGAGCGGTATGGCAGTAATGGTGAGGGTGAAGTGAAATGCAACAACAATAAAAGTGGAGGCCGTCTCAGGAGAGGGGGAGATCAATGCGGCCCTATTGATCCCTGGCCCTTAGGCTGTGGAGAGTGTCTGGCAGCGAAGGATTCTGTGGTTAGGAGGGCTCACAGTAATCCACTAGAACCTGATAAGAATGACATTTGCTGGATTAGAAACCTCTGTCACTACAGTCTTTGTGTCCCATATTTTTCTTCCCAGTATTTCTATACCTTGATTTCTTTCTTTCTTTTTTCATTATACTTGTTCACTCCTAGTGCAAAAACCAAAGCAAACAGAAGCAAAAAAAAAATTCTGACCCTTTGTTGGAAACCTTAAAGGCTTTTACTTTAGTATAGTAATACATAGTAATATTTATTTATTGTTTTTTAAGACTAAATGAGAAGGGTAAAAATGAAAAAAAAACTGGTTAAAAAAAACGCATCTACCATCAATCAAAAGCAATCAATAACTGCAATCAATTATTAAAGACTTCCGTGGTCTTCACTTCAGGACAAATGAATGGAAATGGATATTCTGAAGTACCTAAAGACTAAACAAAGACCCAAGAATACTGGAAACTAAAGTATCGCCAGTGGTCAGTTACAAAGAATGACCTTAAAAATAAACGTTAGCTCAAGAGGAAAGATGATGGTTTGGATCGTTTTGGGATTGTTAAAATGCACTAAAAAGATAAAATAACCGAACTACACAAACGAATGTCATATTTTAGAATAATTCACACATAAACCATGGCTTTGCAGATGTTTAAAGGCATCTGCATGCTTAAAGAGTAATTTCAACACTTCAGGAGAAATTAGAGGGTCTGTCTTCTACCAGTTACGCTAATCCTCCATCAAGTCAGGAGCTTTTAATCGATCCATAACAAATTGCTAATAGCACCACAGCAGGCTGAACTGTGATGAAGAAGGGCTAGGATTTGTAGACTCGTGCCGAGGTTTCTGAATTTGCAGTCCTAACAGGCTCCTCAGCCTCCAAAACCCTTTTCTTTTTTATTACTCTGGCAGCTTCGCTCCCGCACAAACTGCGACTGCAAGATGCCCCTGAAAGCCCCTGAAAAATGTTTGAGAGAGTCGAGGATCAACATTTTTTCTCTCCATCCAACATATTTTCTTTTACTGTCCAACTCCGAAGGCGAGCTGAAAAAGGTCAGTTTTAAAGACAGGCCAGTCCCATAAAAGCATGACTTGTTCAAGGAGAAACACCATAATGGGATTTTAAAACGGCTTAATAACATGCTGATATATGGGGGGAGAGGGCTGGGCCGGATTCATTAAGTGCTAAACGTATCCATTTTCACCTTGAGGAACTGAATAACCTTCCTCTGAGGAATTATTCCATAAATTTATCCATCGTAAATAATAACTAGCCGGGGCTAAGACTGCGCGGGAGAGGGGGAAAGGGGGCGACGGTAGGCCGTCCCGGGGCTGCGCTCCATGTCTTGGGCTTAAAGCAGCTAACAGCTAGCATCCTGTTTGAAATAAAACACTGGGGTGTAAAGAGGATGAAGATGATGATTCAGCTGCATCAGTTTTAGAATGTTAGGATTGGTTGTGTTTTGGTTTTTAAAAATGCCTAAAATGCCTATTTTTAGTGTAAACGCTAAATATGCCCCCAAATATGCTCCCAGAACACTTTAATTTCATTTTAAACTCAGTTTAATACATTACCCTTAAAGAAAATGTAAAGG
>JBBPCY010000037.1:11147513-11161229 GCA_037974405.1 Brachyalestes nurse
AGAGACAGAGAGAGAGAGAGATGGAAAGAGAGAGAGAAAGAGAGAGAGAGAGAGCGAGAGAGAGATGGAGAGAGAGGGAGAGAGAAAGAGAGAGAGAGAGAGAGATGGAGAGATGGAAAGAGAGAGAGAGCGAGAGGGAGATGGAGAGAGAGAGAGAGGGAGAGAGATGGAGAGAGAGAGAGATGGAGAGATGGAAAGAGAGAGAGAGCGAGAGGGAGATGAAGAGAGAGAGAGGGAGAGAGAAAGAGAGAGGCACAGTGTGGTGAGATTTGATTTAATGGTGTTTTGTGCATCCCCTTGCAGAGAAAGAGAGAGATGGGGAAGAGGAAGAGAGAGCAAAAGAGAACAGGGGAGAGTGGGAGGAAGAGAAGTACAGAGAGGGAGAGATAGCAAGAAAGAAAGGGACAGAGGGAAAGAAGGGTAGAAAGAGAAAGAAATGGGGCTTTGTGGGTGTATATAAGTGTGTATAGTCTTATGTGTGAGTGTGTGTGCGTGCAGGCTAATATGAGTACGCATGCTTGTTTTGTCAGTGTATGCACCTGTGTATGTGTGTGTGTGTGTGTGTGTGTGTGTGTGTGAGTGTGTGTGATGAGTGATGCTGCACTGCTTGTCAGTGGCAGAATCCACAGCCAAAGAGAATTCCTTCATATCCTGTGTGAGAAACACTCAACCTGCACAGGAGCTTCCACTCCCATCAACCCCATCACTCACACCTCCTGCAGCTTAAAACACCTGCAGCCTTCTGCCTCCTCTCAGAAAGTCCTCTCTGAAAGGGAACTCTGACAGCTGCGAAACATCAGGCTATTGTACTCAAACTCACATTTTGCATTTTAGAAGAGCTGTCTCTCAAACTGCCTCAAAGGTCAGCGTTCCAGATGCAATCTTCACGTATCTCTCGGTGTCCCCGCTCCTTGCTACGTGCAACAGCCCACTGACCTTTTACCATGTTTTATCTAGCCTCCTGTGTAAAGAGCGTGGAGAAATGGCGGCTATCTGAGCCCGTACAAAACACTCCGAGTGACCCAGTCACCACACCGACTTGACTGCTGATGGATGGACAGGCCAGGAGGAAAGAGTCTTAATCCTGTAACCAGCAGGCATGCCAGGCAGAGAGTTCAGCAGGGTGTGGAAGAGAGATAAAGAGAGAGAAGGACAGACAGACAGAAACATAAAGAAGAAGAGAGAGAGAGAGAAAAAGAGAGAGAGACATAGCATAGGACAGAGAGTGGGAAATACAGACAGAGAAGGACACAGAGACTGACAAAGAAAGAGAGGAAGAGTTAGAGGGAAAGAAAGATTTGCCCTCTCCTCCTTTTCTTCACTCTATTCTATAGTCAGCGGAAGGGCATGATTGACAAATGGTTGTAGAAAGGTCATATTCCAGCTTAAATCAGCTGTAGAGAAGCAACACGCAGTACAACGTAAAGCATGGTTATAGAAAGCAATAAAGAAAAGAACAAGTAAACATGAAACTCAAGCGTTTAACATTCTACTCATCAGGGTCGGTGGTACAAATGGGCTAGTAGGCCTAAGCCCCCTGTCTCAAAGAAAAACAAAGGCATCAAAATAAGCTTTAATCTTTGACATTGTTTGACATGAAGCTGACTATTTATACTCCCTGTGGATCCAAGAGCAACAGCACCATCCAGGGACATTACTAGGGCACTAATAATTACCCCCCATGTTACCCACCCATGGTTGACAATAAATGTTGTCAGTCAAACCCCGCCCCCTTCGACACAATTCTAAGAGTGCCAGATTTGCCAGAAATGGCACCAACAGGTCCGAAGTAAAAAATGAATTGGCTAAGATTTGGCTGATTTACCTCTAGCCCAAAGCCATAGATTCACACGGCCTCTAAGTCTGTGTCAAATGTGCTGTGACAGGTTACATGTAGTGATATCTGCACTGGTGGAGCACTACAAACAATGCAGTTACACCAAATATCATAATGAATAGAATGCTTACTCTCCACAATGCACTGTCACATGTAAACAATGCTTATTGTCACACTTCTGCATTGCAATATCTTGATGTTGTGATGCACTGTTACACACCTATTTATTAAAGGACGATACTAATAATAAGACAAGTACTGGTAGTATATATTTCCTTCCAAATCATTTCTAAGGGTCCATTTATCGTGACGTGTCCATTTGTGTAAACTGTACACTGTGCTACAAGTTCAAACGTTTGATATGAAAGTGATGACAAATAAATTATGAATCATTCATATTTGTTCTACAGTCATAAGCCTTAAAATGAATACCTCAGGGATAAGCCTAGAGTGTTTTGAAAAGCTCTTAGTTCATCCAGGAATTGGCCTTATTCTACATGTGTTTACACATATTGGCTTTGTAGATGTTATGGTTGACACATTGGCTCAGTTACTAGTGTAACGTTAAATTTCATGCTATTTAGCTGTGGCTTACGCGTATCTCTGCTAACAGCTGGCGGTCTCAGGCCACAGAGCTGTGCCTGCTTTGCCCTCCTGTGGCTGTGAGGGGGCGAGTGAGGGGGAACATCCCCTCGCTGTCAGAGCCACGCAGCTACTGTGACAGATTACAGGGCACTCCTCTGGCCAATAGGCAGCCGACTCCACTTCCTGGCCGGTGACCCATAATTCCCGGCGCACCTATGCCGAGTTGACGTTTCTTTAATGGCTTACAGACCCCCGGCTAGCCTCCGCCTCTTCAACGTGATGATAGCCTATTAGCAATTCACCACTGCTTGCACTTTTTTTTTTTTTTTGCTGCCCTGCACCCTGGCCGGCCCGTCCAGTGCCTCCCGAGGCGTTAACTCCAGTAACAGGAGGAGGAGTGTGGAGAGAGAGAGACAGAAAGGTAGAGAGAGGCAGTGGGATACGCTTCCGTGGTTGAAAAAGGCGCTACACAAGTGTCAGCTGGACAGAAGTAGAAGAGAAGAAGGGATAGACAAAAGAAAGTGAAAGAGAACAGGCGAGGGCGTAAAAGAGAGGTAAAGATGAAGTGCAGCTCGTCTGGAACGCAGTAAAAGGCTTCCTCCTCCTCAGCCCCCCACAGTGTGTCTGTCTTGAAGCACCTCTTCTACATTGGTGTTTGCACACAAACCCAGGTGGTGAAGTTGGGGGGTTTCATGTTCCAAAGCAAAGACACTACTTAATGCCATCATTCCAATAATGCATCCAAAAGGTATGGAATGAAGTATATTATGTCTGTGGAGTGAAGGAGTGAAGCTTAGGGAAAGTGAAGCAGAACTGTGTGTTTTTTCCCCCACATTTAACCAAAATTCAGTTCCAGGCTTCTTAATCCACAGTCTGAGGAAAATGCCCTCCACATAAATTTACCATCCAAATTAACATTCATTCATCCATTCATCACCCAAGGCTGGTTGGGGGAGGGTGGGGGAGGGCGCGGGGGGGGCTTTGTCACGGGGCGGATAGCAGAGAAACACTTCACCAGGACAATTCACCAGTCCCAGATTAACATACTTATCATACTTTCTGTTGGAACAAAACCACGTATCTCCAAACTACTCAAACCATTCTTAACCTACAGTCATTCTATCTAACCATTTAGATCATTCCATCATTTTCACACAACATAAAGGGGACCCGATGTGCTACAACAAACATAAATGTCATTTTAAAAGAGAAACATTACAATTATGCCATAAACATTAGAGTCTGTAAAAATGACTGTGATTTCGCTCAAATGGCTACAGCACCCATTTCCATTTTTCACATTGTTTCCTCGTTTTTGTCTAAAAAGTGCAGACCCAAATCTGTCGATGCAAATGAAAACGGAATAATACTGTAAATATGTAACCATGTCATTAATTAGGTAATTGTGCAAATACATATAAATATATCATTTCCATAGTACTACTAATAATAGCATGACAATCACAACTGGATTAGCATGTACTATTATATGTAATGATTGTTTGTTTGTATATAACACAGCCATCTTTGCCTCTACATTTGAAAATTTCATCAGCGTGCCTTCCTCATAATTATCTATCTGTCTCTCCTGTCCATTTTTTAACCTATTAAACAGCTTGTCTAATACGTGTCTGATATAATCAGCTATCTGCCAGATCTTTAAAAGAATAGTTCAGCCCAACACCAAATTAGAGCAAAGTAAAGCCAGACATAGGCAGCCGGCCTGGACGTGGTTGGTGTATAAAATATGTTTCTTTAGTTTTGCAAGGGAGCAAAGAAGCTAATGCCAACTTTTGTAATTTTGTTGGAGTGTGAGTCCAGTGGTCTCGGCCAGGACAGGCCGGAAGAGGGTGCCATCAGTATTTCTACAGTTATTTCGAAAACAGAGATTACAAATACTACTAAATGGAACTGAATGTATCCCTCATACACAGAGTTTTGCAGTTGCCTTGACAATGAGTAGCGAAACATCTGACGACTGTGTAATGAGGGTTTTATTGTTTGTGAGTGTGTGTGTGTGTGTGTGTGTGTGTATGAGTCTGTAGTGCCAGGCCAGAGCTCTGAGAAGCTCCAGTATGCTCCGTCCATCTGCCTGTAGTTCTAATCCAAGGCTACTGTAGCAACACAGCTCTGCTGCGCTCTTCTACAGTACGGCATTCGTTTAGATTCTGTTTGCACCCTCTCCTCTCTTGCTGTAACATAGGCAGTGGTGCCCTAATTGGACATTTGCTTCTGCATCTGTAACCATTATTTCGTCACATTTTTACAGTGAAGGTACAAAAATGGATCCCGCTAGCTAACCAGTTAACGTCAACCATGCGCTTTCCGAATGCCTCCAGCTGCAGTGTGAGCAGATATTCAGTGAATATGACTTTGCAAGTGGAAAATAAAACCGCCCTGTGAGAACATGACAATAGCATGAGTTACAGAAGGTCATGACGGGAGCCCATCCTACAGCTTGACCATGGGTTGTTTTTCCTGAGTACAGTCGTGCTCACGAGCCCTTCCACATATTCAGCAGCTTTGTAAGCCTCAGCCTCAGTGTGACGTGGCCCGGCTCTGGTTATTTCCATACACGCCTCCACCTCCACGCACACTCCTCTCCCATCTAACTGACACATGCCCACCACCCACATTCAGGTCAGGACATTTGCATCTATCCATTTATTCATGAGGCCTTACTGCACTTAAGATGGACTTGGTAGTCAATGTTGATGCGTGCGCGCGCACACACACACATGCACACGCACACACTCTCACAGACTACACCCAACTTGAACTACCACTCCGGCTCCTCAAAGTCCCTGCTTTGCTTTGCTTAATAATTCAATCTCATATTTAATAAAGTTCACATGCTCCTCTTGCTCCATTCGTAGGGACATGGAGCCATGCTAAATCATGCAGTGTGTACCTTTGGAAAGCTGAACCTCTCGTTTCAATCCCACACACACATTTCTCAGGTCAATATAACTCTCAGAATTCTAATATCAGCATAATTAGACCTTAGCAGATATGCAGCATCTTAGCATTTGTAACCCTGTCGTGATATTTAACTTCTCGAGCATTTGGGGATATGGTACGCTGATGGGTGTATCAATATTCATTCATTTACTTAATACAAGCTTGTATATTAAGCCTGAGGGTGCAATAATGATCATATTCAAATCTGGTATACTAGCATATTTTAACTTTTGTCTATGTGAAACACTATGCTTCAGAAAAAGGTGTTCACTGTGAGCACACTGTGAGTTCAGTAGATTATTTTGTGTAGTTGTACATGAAGTGTGTTTCCTTTATTGTCTGTTTAACAGGAATAAAACACAATGGATAAGCAGTAAAACCTGTAGTGAACAAAACTGGTAGTACATACATAACTGCATAGCTTCTTGTGGACTTATTGTGGACGAGGTTCCTGTGCTATATGAGATCTGAGCCATGTGACAATTGCCTTCCACAAAGCAATGCTCTCCGCAAAGCAATGCTCTTCTGCCTCTCTGAGCTCTGAGCAGTATATCAGAGTTATCATATATATATATATGATGTTATTCAGGCCCCACTAGCATTGTTTATTTGTCATTATTTGTCATTATTCTTATGTTAAATACATTTTTAGGTAACTATTCATTAAATAATGTACAAAAATATATGTTTAAAAAATAACAAAAGGTCACTTCACCAATCTTTATTCATTAGAGCATTGTAACTAGTTTTAAATTGTTAGGTAAACAAGGAAGGTATATTATGAAACTTGCATCAACATGCTTGGAGGAGAACACTAACCGCTAACTCCATTCTGTTCATTTTGGTTAGCACTGAGTGATTCTACCCACGCAGAGAGACACAGGCTAAATATGCTATATGGGACTCCTGGCCATGTACAGGCATCAACAGGGATAAAAGATATCCATCTCCATAGCTGAAACCATGAAAAGTGGACTAAAGGTGAGAGAGAAGGAGAGAGAGAGAGAGATCTAGAGGAAAGGAATGGAGCATGAGAAATAGTGAGGGAGTGAAAAAGGGAGAGAAGAAAGAAAAGTGATTTACCCTCCTAGTTCATCTTCATCTGCGCCCTGTCCCGAGACCAGCTTCATGAAATAAGTCCTGCTGAAAATCAATGTGTGCCTTTAGAGGTGTTAAGGTGACCTGCGCTGCACAGGTGGCCTTTGTGGGCCGCTAAAATCCACACTTGTACTGCTAAATAGAATTAATGGAGTGATCGATTAGCCAGCGCACAACACTGACTTCGCCCAGCAGCGGGGGTCTTAAAGCAGAGCGTGGAGAGAGAGAGAGAGAGTTTCTGAAAACACTACAGCCAAAACTCATTTACACTCAGAGAAAGAGTGCAGAAAAATAGATTTTTAAAGACCTTGTGTATATATGTGTGTCCGTTCCTCTTTTGCATCTTTTTGCTCCCCTTAATAATGCTCAGCGCAACAGTATGCATGAGCCAAGTGTCATGGATTCAACAGTTATTGCCCCCCCTTCTCTCTCTCATTTCTTTTTTGCTCTCTCCCTTTTTCTTTGTCCCCTTTCTTCTTTTCTTTCTTTCTCTCTGTCATGGGTTTCTCTCTCTCTTTCATCTTTTCTCAATTTCTATTTCAATTCTCTCTCTCTCTCTCTCTCTCTCTCTCTCTCTCTCTCTGTTGACTTCAGTTCAATCAAATGAAATTAAGTCCTTCTTTTATTGTTGAATGTTGTGCCATATTGCCATAGCAACATGGCACAACAAGGGAAATGATAAAGCAAATGGTATTAATAATAATAAGGAAAAAGAAAAGGAAGCTAAGCAGAACACACACACACACCCCCACACACACACGGAGTAAAAACGAGAATGATAATTCAAGGGGAAGACGAGCCCGTTCAGATGCACTGTGGGACTGTGAGAGTGAGTGTGAGGGTGAGTGTGAGTTGGAGGGAGAGAGACTGTAACACACTGTTTCACATCTCACAGCAACAATGTCTGTCCTCACAGATGAATTCCAAACTAACACAGACCACATCATCGCCTCACCACCATAATCACCGTTTATCGCTGTTTCTGTTTTACTATGACCAGATTAAAGCCACAGAAAGGGTCTCTCTATCCTCTCACCTTTCCATCCCACCCATCCTTTCTTGTATTATTTATTTATTCCTATGCTTTTTTTCTTATATTCCTCTCTCTCTCTCTTTCTCTTTCTCTATCTCTCTCTGTGCACCTTCCGTCTCAGTTTCATGCTGTTTTCCATTTTCGTCCCTCTCTCTTTCTCTCATTCTTTCTCTTGCCCTCTTTCCTTTATTTTCCCCTTTCTCTCTCTCTGCCTCCTCTCGAACTATCTTTCTGTCTGTTCCTTTTTCTCACTGTTCATCTTTCTCTGTTTCTCACTCTTTCTTTCTCTCTCTCTCCTTCTTTTTCTCTCTGTTGGTCTTTCTCTCTCTCTCTATCTCTCTCTCCCTTTTCCTATTTCTCTTTCTCCCTCCACTTTTCTTTTTTCTTTTTCTCCCTGTCATTCTCTCTCTCTTTATCTCTCTCTTCCACTCTCTCTATTTATCTCTCTCTCTCTCTCTCTCTCTCTCTCTCTCTCCCTCCGTCTCTATCTCTCTCTCTCCCTCTCTCTGCCCCTCCACACTTCCCTTTCATCATCCTCATTTTTATTTCTCCACATCACGTCTTTCTCCAGTAGTTCTGTACGTTATTTTTTATGCTGAAGCTCATCAAGCACCATTTTAAGATCCAATAAATGTTCTAGGAGGTCTTCAGTCACGATCACATTATCGCACGTAATAAACATAAACATGTTTAAATGCTAATAATTGTGCGTGTGCGTAAGCCAGCGTGTATTTGTGTACGAAAGGGCTGTGTGTGTGTGTCCATTTCCGTATGCGTGTGTGTGTTTTGAGGAAGAAAGGCATATAAGATTTTATGCGCCTATGACAAGCATGCTAAATCAGAGTGCTCATTTATAATGTATATCATGGATTTGCGAGAGATTTCCCATGCATACCAAACGCAGCACCAGGAAGTGTCTCCCCAGCAGAGAGGGAGAGAGAGAAAGAGAGAGAGGAATCACCCCTGGAGGCCGATTTCAATATTCTGTACTGTTTGTACTTTCATACTGTTAATTTATATACACCCCGTGTTCATGGGCGCGCTACTTACGGCGGGAGTCAAAAGGATTAAGTGCCTCATGACTATGTGTAAACACGGTTAAGATTATTCAAATTGCACCAGGATATGGCGGCTTTAGGATGGCAATGGCGCTTTAGAGGGGAGGCTTCAGCGCTGAAGAACGCTCTTCAGATCCCAACAGTTAACAGGCGATGGTCGCTGCATTGGAAAACGGCACCACAAAGCAATCTAATAATGCTTTAGCGGGATTACTGCAGCTCGCGTAACGCAGATGCCTTCACCTTTCCTCCGTCCTCTAGCTGCATTTAAACAGCTTAGACAGCCACCATAGGCGTCACATTTCTGGGAGGGAGTAAGCGGGAGAGAGAGAGATAGGGAGAGAGAGCAAAAGAAAAAAAAAAAGAAATAAATAAACACTGACAAGTGGCCACTTAACCGCAGACTCCCCCACTGAAACCTGATGAGCCCTGTGTCTCGGCGAAACTTCAACAAATGCTAAGTGACACGCTTAAGTGGGTTCAGGTTGCGCATCCGGGGTAATTCACTAAAAATACAAATGAGGCAGACGGCGGCTGCAGGGGAGGGAAACCGATAACTATTCACCCATTCAAATGAGCGCAGAGGGCCAGCTTCTCCTTGGGGCGCTCAGGAAGGCGAACAGGCTGCTATTGACCGGGCCCTTGGCCATTGAACCGAGAGGTAAACAGCCTGTATAGACATCATGGATTTCCCTCATTGAGAATCAATATCAAATAACCCCACTGTTCGCTGGCAATTATGGCCCGCATCCAACATCCCGGGCCTCTTTATTTCCCAATGTCCGTTGTTAGGTGTGACCTTCAGGGCGCGTTCTCGCTCCGTTCCCGAGGCGCAGCAGGGCCGAGCTTTTGGGAGATTCTAATGGAAGCCTCTCGGGAGGGTTGCGAGGGCATCTTCCATGACAGATCAATTATGGCTGCACCGCCCGGCTTTGGGCCAGCGCTCCTCCCAAGGCCGTTAATAGAATCCCAATGTCACCGATGACATTACTGACTGGATAGGTTTAGCTCCATGCTGGAGTCACTGGCCCCCTGCAATCTGACCACTTGACCTACACTAGGTGGTCTACTCTCATTTTAGATAGCCGGCCAGAATGATAGAAATCTACCTGCCTATTTCTGATGGCACAATGATATAAGATTCTGGACTCGTAGACACTTCTCTCATAGAACTCTCCTGTTTCTCCATTGATTTCATGGTGTAAGCATTGATTGCCTTTCACAGACACTCTGAAATCTCAGACTGTGACTGGAATCTCTGCGCGCATCATGATAATCGTGGTCAATGGAACACCTATGTTTATCATGATCGTCATAGTAGATAGAATATGTTCATGACAGAGATTGGTATTTTAGTATTTTGGTATTTTGAGAGCAACCCTTCATGCACCTCTGTGGTAAATCTGGCCTGACAGAGCTGTGTTATGCGATTGGATTATTCTGGTGTGTGTTTCTTTGCAGACATGTGTCTCAAAGCACCAGGTGCAGATGGAGATGGGCAAGAATGGCAGTTGTCACAGAGATCTAGAAGGTTTAGCAGGATCCAGGGAAGACTAGAGAAGATTCAGGGAATTTGTGTGTCACCGAAGCCATAGATATGTGACTCATCTTTGAATGATATTTGGATGAAGACCAGAGACGATTTAGGCAGCACCAAAACTCTTTTAAAAGAAGTACCAAAAAGGGTTCTTTGAGCGTTTACACTTTGGGTTCTCTAAAGAACCATGTTTAAACCATGTTTGACTTGAATGTGCCAAAAATCTTTACAAGTATGGGTTTTGGATATCTACCACCCTGTAAAGTCCTATATCAAAATCTCTCATCTCTAGTATTCAGATGCACCTGAAAGACCTCATTATCCGGAGCAGGGGTGTTAGATTGGTTGGAGCTAAACTCTGTAGGGGGTACATTTCCTGGACCCCCTGCTTTTTGAAGATCCTTTACAATGTTTCTTTAGCAATTTAAGGGTTCTTCCTAGAGGTGTTACATTATGTCACACATTTCATTCAAAATGGTTCTCTAAAGAAAATAAAGGCTGAAAGGTTTAAAGGGGAAAAATGGCTCTTCTTTGGCGCCACACAAAGAACCTTTTTGACACTTCAATTTTTAAGAGTGTATTTTTCCGAAAAAGAAAAAAAAACTGTATAGTGTTTTAAAATGCATAGTGTTTCATTAACAGTAGATGAAGAGTTCTCAGCAACATATGAAACAATATAGAAGACCATGCAGTCTTCTTAGCCATAATTCATGGCTGAATGATTTATAATGTTAGATTATCAGGAACACACATTATAGAGTGTCAAAGCCATAGGTACTGTATGTAAAGCAATAACAAATAATAAATTACTGGTTCTGTTTCTTTCTCACTCTCTTTCTATCTCTGTCTCTCTTGCCCAGCCACGGTGTCTTGGGCTATATCCATCTGCCTCTATCTCTCCGTTACTGTAGTGAAGCTCTCTCGCTCGCTGTGTACTGTTTTTTAATCTAGCAGAGTGTGATGCCATGCTGGTGACACCCACAGCCAAGTGACAGGTTCTTTACATTCACCGTAGACAATTAGACTTATTCCTGCTGGCAGAACGAGAGAGAGAGTGAGAGAGTGAGGGAAAACATGGCAGCGATGAGCGTGTGTTTGACAGGGCCGACGTGGAGATGGAAATGTGGTAATTTGGAGTAATTCGGCAATGCGTCGCCAGTAGCCAGGCCTGCCTCTCTGTCCGCCGGAATAAATGGGGTCAGCCGTGTGTGATCGGCAACTTTCATTTATATGTAAATGACCCCCGTCGCTATAGCACCAGCATGCAAGCACACGCACACACAAACACACACACACATACACTTGTGCATAGAGCACACTGGGTTTCACTTTCTGTGAGCACACAGACCATACATACATACACACATACACACACACACAAACAAATACACACATACACACACCCAGTTTGCTATTTGCTACTTCTGTGCTGCAGGGCACATGTTTTCTTAGTGTCAAGCCAAACTGCAGGCTCTGACTCAGTGCTATAAGTAGAACACATCACACATCACACTCGAACTTTGTGGGAAAAATCATCTAACGCTGTATTTTATAATATTTCACCATAACACAAAAATATCATGAGTTTATTCTTACATTGAGGCTAGTTTGTACTCTGGATGCACAATATATTGATATTGTGATAAATGATGCCACAGTATGCATTACACACAGTTCTGTCCACTCTGAAAATACTGTACTTTTAAACTTAAAACGACTGAATGTGCCATTTAAAAGATTCTAGAGAGCCTGTAGACTTTTTAAAATCATTTTTCTTTTCACAAAAGACCATTCACAAAAGCAGCTACACAAACACACCTCAGCTGCCTCAAACAGTTCTTTCTTAAGTGCAGCTAAAATGGCTAAAAAAATAGGACAAACTGGCCAGAAGTACATCAAAAATGTGTCCTGTAAAGTTATCACGTTGGAGATTAATTGACAATAACACACACACACACACACACACACACACAGACACACACACACTGAACTATATTTTACTCCCTATTTCAGTCTGGAAGCTGCAATTATGAATTCTACAAGACTCAGAGCTTGACGTTCATTTCTCATACTCAAGCATCACGTTTATTTACCATGACTAATTCATGAGGACGAACCTTTGAAGACATATCAATGCGCTTCAATTGCAGTTTATTTTCTGATCCACCACTTCATGTCCAAATTCCAAGCGAAATATGTGTCGATTGCATAATGCATAATTTGTGTCTTTATCTTATGATTTTTTTAAAGCAGAGTCAATTATTCATGCCTTAAAATAAATGGATCTTCACTATATATCAGGCGAAAATGCCTAAGACACACAAAGCGATATATTTGTTCACTTTTAATGTGAATAATATACTGTTGCACATGTGTATATATACTTTTCGATTTGGGGACAATGCCCGACATGCTTTAATGTATTTCCTTTTGAGTTGCAGGATGAAAAAGGCTAACAATGAAGTAGAAATATTTAGAAGTGCTTGTTCTCTGTTCCTGTGCCAACTTTGTCGACTTCAATCTTCATTCTCACCCCACTGTCTGGCCCGTTGCTGTGCATAGTTAAGCAACTCCTGCTGGGATTGAGAAGGGGAAAGCTGCCGCTGCAGTGCATGCTGGGAAGGCGTGCGCCCTCTTTAGCCAATGAGATGTTCTCCTGCTGAGCTCAGACGCTGCTGAACAAGAGCTGAGTCAATGTATGTCACATTGTATTGCATCTCCTCTGCCTGCAGAACACAAGCTATGGTCTCTCTCCCTCCCTCTCTCTCTCTTTTTCTCTCTCTCTCTTTCTGTCTCACTCCTACAAAAACAATAAACCTCTCGCACTGGAAACTGGAAAACACAGCAAACTAAATAGATTTTTTGGCCTTTTTCCGTGCAGTCATTGTACATCATACACCATTAAAGGTTAAAGTACTCTAGCCAAGCCGAAGTAGCAGGGCTTTGCAAGGGCCTGGTTTCTGCTAGCTGCAGGAAACAGAATATACTGCTTGGTGTTTTCAATATAAATCTAAAATACAGTTGTATGTAAAACCCTTGGGTAAATGACACATTTTGCTGACTTTTTTTAAAAATAAGAGCATATCCTCTACATCCATCCATCCATTCATCGTCACCTGTCCCAGTGCCCTTAAGGCAAAAGCTGGACATACTCTACAGGTAATAAAGCTAAATCACATTTCCTGCTCGTTTTAGGACACAGTTTCAACTTATTTGCTCAATATAAGGCCACATTTTAGTGTTTCATTTTCTGTTAAATTCAGCAGATACACATGGTGCCATCAGAGACTTTCAAGGCAGTGAGTTAATCAGTCCTGAGGAGGAACGAATGCTAAAACATATTGTTTAGTATATTTTTTAAATAAAATTGTGTAATATACTGATTATATACAGTCATGTGCAAAAGATTTCCCCTTTCCCCCAAGTGTAGTCAAGTCAAGACATGTTTCCTTGGTTCTGCACTGGAGCTAAAAAGCAAACGTAGATAACAAGTTGATTGGGGTGGTGGTGGCCTGCCTCTGGACAAAGAAGTCATGGGTTCGAATCCTACCTTCAGCACACCACCACTGGGTTCCTGAGCAAGACCCTTAACCCCAAGCTGCTCCAG
>JBBPCY010000037.1:11161329-11181173 GCA_037974405.1 Brachyalestes nurse
TATATATATATATATATATATATATATATGTGTGTGTGTGTGTGTGTGTGTGTGTGTGTGTGTGTGTGTGTGTGTGTTTATTCATTCTACACATCAATTCTTTGACCAGATTTCACAAGCGTATCGCAGGCACCACAAATTCCGTATGCCTGTACTTGCAGACCACTTAGATGTCCCTGAGTGGAAGAGGTGGCCACGGCTATCCTGAGTGTGGCCATCTTAGCGCTGCCCTGAAGCTGTGCCACTCTTTATCGCCCTTGATGGTGACGAGGAGCGGCAAGGATTGAAATTGCAAGGGCAAAATCCTTTTCCCCTAGCCTTCGGCTCGTCAACAGAAAACTCCAGATCGCTCCCCTCCTCCTCCTCCTCCTCCTCCTCCTCCACCTCCTCCTCCTCTTCTCCCCCTCCCCCATCCCTCTGCTCTCAGCCTCTCAACAGCTGCTCGCTCTCTTTCTCTTTATTATCTGTCCCTCCTTCCCTTCGCCTGCCCTTTTCTTCTAATCCACCAATACACTCCCACACGCTCGCTGCTCCCCGCAGAGCCTGCGCCTGCTTCGGCCGCCTCTGGCTCCCGCGCTCAGCGTTCTTGCTGGCATTTGAGCATTGTCTCTCCAAGTTTTCATCCCCCTTGGGATAATAAGTCGAATTAGGACTTGTTTTGACAGTTAGTTAGAGAAGAAGCAGAGGGTAAAATGCCGGAGAGGTAATTGACTTGTCCTTTAGACAGCGCCATTTTAAGACTTCAGTACCAAGAGCAGATGTGAACAGATCCTGTTTACGAGGTCTTTGGGTTGCTTCCTAAAAGTCTGAAGCTAAATACAAGTTTTAAGTAAACACAAGTCTGAAGTTCATGATGATGGTCATGAGGCAGAAAAGCAAAAGCTAAAACATCGACTATTTAATTAATTAGCAGTTCCAAGAACATTAGCCTTCGTTTAGCCTTTGAGATCACCTCTAGAATCTCACATGGATCCTTCAGATCTTTTTAAGGACATAGACAGAATGATCATTTACAGTTTTTTAGTTCCTGAATATGACATTCTAAGGGAAATGGAATTCCAAAATTGTAATACAAGATTCCAAGGGTCCAAAAAAGACCATTTTAAATGGTTATTTTTCTAGCATTTGGGATCACCTACTTGGATCTGACTAGATTTCTTTTGTTTTTTAGTTTTAGGATGCATGTAGCTCTGCTTTGCTCTGTTTAGTTCTCACTTAGTGTCACACAGCAAGCTTAGCAATACTCAGAGGAAGCGCAGCAGTGAGAGAGCTGATTAACACAAAGCTCAAGAACATTTTCCACTCTGAAATACAATTCCACATTTTGAGAAATGATCTCCGTTTGGGATTCCACCTTCAGATTAGTGCTTCATAATGGTTGTTTACAGTTTTTCAAGATGCCTACATATAACCCCAAATGACAAAAAAACAATCCCAAATGCCAAGAAAAGGATCCTGTTTTTAACTGCTGGATTACACTTAACTGGAATGCACCTCCACCAATCCATCCACTAAAGCTCATGATCTTTCACACAGTTATTTAAATGAATTGCTCTCTGACCCTTAACACAATGGCCACTATGGTCTAAAGCCATGGGGTCCACTATTATAGTGCTGCCATCAATCATGTTCTGTTCAGATCTTGTGGCAACTGTAAATCTTTCTAGTAAAATGTGGCCAGAGGGGGACTCTCAAGGTGCAAGGGTCAAAGCTGGCTTGAGCAGAACCCTTCTGTTTTCTCTCTTTCTCTTTCTCTTTCTCTCTCTCTCTCTCTCTCTCTCTCTCTAATACATAATCAATGGCAATGTCAGTGCAATTCTTGTTAGAATGATTCAGCAGCAGATACTAAGCTAAAATGTCAATCTAATTTGTTCACTTTATGAAAACATTATGTGCTTTATTTTTATGATTATTACAGTGTTTTGCTTTGGATAGTATGACGAAATGAAGTGAAGTGATCTGCCCTTGCTGCAAGCTCCCATAAATAATTTTGTCAAAAGGGGAGAGATAGAAGAATCATTTTTGGTTGCCTGAAGAACCTTTAAATGGATGATTCATGATAATTAGGATAATTAGGCCCTACATTAAATCATTATTTTTTTTTTTTCACACATCCAGGGCAAGAACTATTAGGACGCTTTTATCTTAAAGAGTATATGAAGTTGGACGCCTCGCTTGATTTAGTCAAATGCAGACTCTGCAAGTCAAGCAAAACAGACAAGTCATCCTGTTCCTCACGCGTGTGTCTGATCAGGTGTAGGATCTGGAGCAGATCAAACCCAGCGTGTGAAGCTTGTCCGATTCACTGGCTCACCCAGGGTCAGTACAGAGCAGGTGCTGGACAGGAGCCATAAACCAACATG
Source organism: Brachyalestes nurse (assembly GCA_037974405.1). NCBI lineage: Eukaryota > Metazoa > Chordata > Actinopteri > Characiformes > Alestidae > Brachyalestes > Brachyalestes nurse. Next base: position 11,163,693 of record JBBPCY010000037.1, read on the forward strand.
ACAGCGCTCATTTGACTTTGCCTTGGCCCAATAACCTTGATCAGGCTGGGTATCAGTCATGGGGGCCGTTCAGGCATCTCCTGGGCTTTTCCCATTGGGATTTCCGAGCCTGGCTCCGTGTTCCTGAACGTTCGGCCCGTTCTGCTGCTGCTGCTTCAAGTCTCTAATTTGCCCGATTAACTAAACAAACTGAGCTGTTCTCCTCAGGCCCAGCCGCAGTCAAACCCCATGTCACAATAAGTACGCATCCGTTTCAGCAGACATACTTTTGCACATTTTAATGCACAATTACTGTTTATTTGCTGTATTTAACATATTAAAGATGAAAAAAAAATACTGCAAAAGATAAGGAACGTTCCAATTTGTTAAATTCAACAGATAAAAAGATTTGTTTCATAATTCAGGTTATTCCCTGTAGAAGATTACTCTACACTGACTGTATTAATTACAGCAACTGTTTATCTACAGTCATTGTCCAATTTATCAACTCCACTTATCATATAGGTGCACATTGTAGTTTACGATTTTAAAATGTGGTCCATCAGTTTCTCTACATCGTTTGTTAGCCCCCCTTTAGCTCCATTCATCAATCGTCAGAACTTTCACGGACCGCCAAGGAGCAGGTAATCTTTGGGTGGTGGATCATTCCGAGCACAGCTGTGACACTGACATGATTAGTGTGCGTGTGTGTGTGTGTGTGTGTGTGTGTGTGTGTGTGTGTGTGTGTGTATGTTGTGCTGCACAGAATATAATACACACAGTATTGTCATGTGATCCAAGCATGTCCAGCCAACAGAATCCTGTGGTCAAGACCAGAGCACTGAGGGACTAGAGGATGATTTACAAAAACTTTGCAGCCACTGATGAGCTACAGTCTCTAACTTTACATCTGTGAGGTGGAGCGACAGCTTAAATTTGTCTAATAGAGTGGACAGTAAGTGGACCTCACTGTGCAGCACAGCACACACACACACACACACACACCATGTCAGTGTCACAGCTATGCTGAAAATGAGCCACCAGCCATGTGTATATATTTATATATATATATATATATATATATATATAGAGAGAGAGAGAGAGAGAGGGAGAGAGAGACAGACAGAGAGAGAGAGAATAACTTAGCGGTTGATTTCTCACTAGTAGCAATAATCAGCAAGTTAAAACTCCATACATCTATCATAAATACATGGAACGTCAGTAGATCAAGAGTGTGGTGTGTGTACAAGAAGGATTCTGCAGAGTAAGACGGAGAGTCGGTAGAAAGTCATCACTCAGAGGGAAGAGGGAGTGTGTGGGATGCCCAGAGACAAATGCCCATGACATCAGCCATTAAAGCTGCAATCTTTAACCAGACACTATTACTCTGAGGGCATTCCCAAAATACATGCACAAGAGAGCGCACTGTTCCACTATTGCAGTGCATACCTGGCAATAGCTACAGAACATTTCGTTATAAACCGGTCTGTAGTGGTGGTACAAGCCCCAGCAAAGAGATCCTTAAGTGACCCTGACTTGAAGTGATAAACCCAGAAGCCCAGAGCAACATCACATCACAGCAGCTAGAGTACACAAAGCTACACGTCTTGTTTCTTTTAAATACCACATCCTCTTCTCTCATTCTGGGTTTATTCTATTGCAGTAACAGTAAAATGAGGATAGGTATGCAATGCCATTATCACTGCTGGGCAAAATGATGAGATTCTTCATGATTATGATGAATTACATATGTCACATTACATCTTTCTGAGCATACAGATCAATTGCATATATCACTACGAACAGAGCATAATCAGATTGCAATGCTACGCTATGTGTGAAACGTTAATAAAAGTCGTAAATTGTAATAGTATTTTTTTTTTATGTGGCACCACTTTTTTCATTCATTCCAGCTTATCAAATGTTAGGAAAACATAAATATAGAAAACCGAAGTATTGTGGTAAATTTGTGCCACATTATTCACCCTTACTGGCATCCTCATTGAAAACAATCATTATTTATTTCTGGATGGTAGCCACAAAACATCATGAAGGATGCAGTCAGTTTGTGCAGAAAACAAAGCAAGGTCTTGAGTTTTTACCCCTGAACCCCTTCCTCCCACGCAACACAGATACCTTCACAGCAGCCTAAATCAACCTTACATTTAAGTGTAATATCATCATACTTGAATACATTTACACAATATGCTTTTCTGATGTTTGTTGAATAAAGGTAGAATGGTGGTGGCCTAGTGGGCGGGATACTTGCCTCTAAACCAAGAGGTCATGGGTTCAAATCCTACCTTCAGCATACTGCCACTGGGATCCTAAGCAATACCCTTAACCCCAAGTTGCTCCAAAGAGACTGCCCCCTGTTGTTAGGGAATGGAATTCGCTTTGGAAAAAAGCGTCTGTTAAATGCCGTAAATGTAAAATGTACGAACAAAACAGCAGTAGTGCAATAACATATTATGGTCATTTAAGCTTTTTTACTCATTTTCAAAATAGAAGCTATTTGAGAAGAAACATGGGAAAAAATAAAGAAACACTGGGTATGGCATAATAGCATAATAATCTGACATCCATTCAGCTGTTTGTTAATATGCAGTTTCTTGTTGTTGTTGTTGTTTACAGGCTCTGCTTGTCTTTTTGGTGAATGTTTGCAGCCCATGATGTATGATTTATCAAGATAATGATAACATATCATATCATGCACATCTAACATAGCAGGACACACTAGAAACACTGCAATGGAAAGAGCTCCATAGAAACTAAACTCATGAAAGGAAGGAGAAAAAAGATTCAGGGTTGCGTTTGAGACTAGAGAGAGATCTCCCTGGCAGCCTTTGTGCGGACAGCCTGTCTGTTCGGTGGGGCTGGTGCGGGCTGGAGGCGGTAGGCGGGGGTGATCTACGTCAGCCGGCACGTGTAGTGCTCCGCTGCTGCAGCCGCTGGCGGCTCTAAACTCAGCTTCAAAGCCGAGCTTTGGCAGATGCCTTCACTCCACTGCACGCTGGCCCACTGCTGTACTCCCAAGAGTGGGGGGTGGACTTAGAAGCCTCGTAAATGCACAAGCGCGCATCACGAGTTAGCGACGGGAGCTCACGACTCCGCGTGGGTGTGAGTGAAGGCTTGAGAAAGTGTCACGGTTTTGCGTGTGCATGTGTGCTCGACAAGAGACGACTTCCATTCTAAACATTTCCTCAAATTGGACCGGGTTCTTATCTGAACAGTGATCAGTGAGTTATATTTCTTTAAGAAAGTGTAATCCTCCTAATCTCTGCTTTACCAGCCGCAGTCGAAGCACCAAGACGTGTCTGAAGTTTGCTTCCTTAGGTTTGCACTTCAGTTACCAGACCAATGTAGCTAACAAGTAAATTCTGGTAATGTGTGGTGTAACTGTGAAAAAAACCCCAATAATTAACAATTATTCATTGAATTACGTTCGATGAACAATACAATTATACGTAATTTGCTGGATTCTTTGTTATTTTTATGAAGCAAATAAGTGTACCACAAATCCTTTGTGGGAAAATTCTGAATTCATACTGAGCGGATGAGGGGTGGTGAAAAGGGAGTCGCTTGAAAAATAAATATTTCTATTTATTTATAATGTTATAAATATTAGGGATGTACGCGGATACTTGAGGTCTTTTGAGGGCCCAGTATTTTATATCGAAATCACTATTCAGATATTCCTTTGATCATGGGAACACAGAGAAAGGTTCACAGAGAACAACCCAGATTGTACACTCTAACACGACTTCACAGTGTGATGCTTTCACTCAATTATAAGTTAGTTTATGAAATCACACTTCACTACTAACCAAATATGAGTGCATTGCCAAGGATACGTTATTACAGACTTGACTGAACCAGCAGAAACAGTAGGGCTTTATTGCAAGCTAGATTAAAGAAGACACACTGACTGATGCTAGTAATTTGGGAAACACTGAAAAAACACTCCTCAAAATTACTAACATGTTGGCACATTGTCCACTGATAAAAAGACTACACTAGCACCCAAACACAAACATGTTTTCTTATTAGGTTGAGTGGTATTCCTATAGTATGAAACCCCCCTGATTTCCATTTTGTTGTTATTATTGTTTTTTTTTTAAATCCTGAGATCAGATAACATTGTTTTGAAATAGAACAATTTTATTAAATGTCTCATTCTCTAACTTCAGATATTCCCACCTCAGCCTCGCTTCGGATTTTAAGATGGCGGTTCTGTGTGATTAAACTGAATTTAGTATCACTCCTATCAAACATTTCCATAGGGTCAAACATTTCCATTTCCATTGTAATCTACACCAGGCACAAGCGGCAGAGCTAATCTATGGGGTGGGAAAAAGTGAGCTGTATGACTCTTCCTCTAATGTTCGTACAGACACCAGTGTTTCAGTTTCAGTTTGTGTTTTTACCAGCTAACAATGTATCCTCAGCCAGAAATCGAACTCAGGACTTTCTTGCTTTAAAGCAGCAGTGTCACGAATAAGAAAGTAGTAGCTACACCAGTTTGCGTGGTCTACCAACTCTCTCGCGTTACTCCGCGTTTGGGTTCATCCACCACACAAACTTTAATATAAGAACGCTCTCTGGAAGAGTAGAGATTCCCACAGGAATCCACGTTCTCACACACACACGCAAAGGTATGGCTGAGCTGGAGTACTCACGGTTATAAGGTCTGGAAGACTGAGGAGTTGAGGGTGTAGACTGAATGACTGAGCAGTGACTACCTGGCTTACCTTGCCTTTTATATCATGTGACACGCTCATTTTCGATTGCCTTTGCAGGTCACGTGACTTCCTTTGCGGTTATATACAGCCGTGCTACAATTTTTCTTAACAATCCATAAATAAGCTTTTCTAATAAACAGTTTTGCGTCATCACTTGATAATTAACTGACACTGCAGTCAGCTTTGTCTCTGAAAATGAGTGTGGCAGTCTAGATGAACTTCCAGACAGACACTCCACCACTGTGCTGAACACAGCTGCCAAGACAAAAACAACCGTGAAGAAAAAACGTACTTCGTCTCACCATTTAATCTTTGCTACACTACTTCATCCACGTTTTGTTTGGAGCCCTCCCAATCCAACACACACAAACATCAGGGCACCATCACACACCCCAAAAAGGTTGAGTGGCCGGGCGAACGTTTAGGGGGGTCACGTCGGAGTGATGGATTAAAATATCTGCAGCCCAGAGCCTTGTGTGGACACAGCTGCCAAGAGCGGAATGAAAGTCATTGCTCAGAGGAGGCCATTGTCCAGCCTCAAACACTGCCCTCCTGGACCACTCACCCCTCTTCATCATGTTACAGGCTAGGCAAAAGAGATGGAGTGATAAGGACAAAGAAGAACATGACCTGGGTAGCGATATGATGATGAAATTCTCATTAGCGTGATATATATTCCACATACATGTGGAAATACAACTGAAATATAGATCTAACATATTATTTGAGAAAATGTGTAAATATTTGAAAGTGGTACAATAAACATGTCACTAACATATTTGTATAAATATGTCACTAAAGCATAAATGCTGATCAGTTTCAGTTTCAACGTTGTTACAGGCAAACTAAGGATCCAAGCAGGTTTGATAAGGGCCGAATTGTGATGGCAACACGACTGGGTCTGAGCATTTCCAAAACGAGAGGTCTTGTTGGGTGTTTCTGGTATGCAGTGGTCGGTACCCACCAAAAGAGCTCCAAGGAAGGAAACCAGTGAACCGGTAACAGACTCATAGTCACCCAAAGCTCACTGATTGCGTGTGGCAAGTGGAGGCGTTGTGTATGGGGAGATCAGTCAGAGTACCCATGTTGACACCTGTGCACGAGCAGCAGATCTTATCTATGGGGTGGGAAAAAGTGAGCTGTATGACTCTTCCTCTAATGTTCGCACTTCTGAAAGTAAAGAGATCCTCAGGTTACGACACAGTTCCATTTCTACGACAGTGACATAACCCGAATTTTGGTGTAAATCAAAACACACCCTAGCTTAAGCAACTTACCTACCCTAACAGAGCTGTAAAATCATAATCCATTTTTGAGTTAATGACTGTTACCAACTGTTTCAGTGTTTTATCTCTGCCTTTACTTAAAAGCCATTTTGGCCTTAATAGACATTTATTCAATATTTCATACAAATGAAATAAAAATATGTGAATGTATTGTTGTTCCAGGTATATTTGCTTTTAATAGCCAATCAGGTTTATTTATTTGTTTATTGATTAATTTTTAGTTAGCTAATTTGTTAGTTACTATAGCTGCCATACATTAGCTGCCATTTTTTCCTAACCTTTTTATTTCCAAACCTGCGACAAATGACTGCACAGCATTTTACAGTGAAAGTCACAACAGTGTATAAATAAACTGCACAGTAGAAAGTAGCTGATTGAGTCCTATAATTGTATTTTAGTCATGTTTTTACCAGTTGTTTGATCCGCCCAGTCATTTTTTTTTAAATCCTTTATCTCAGCTGGTGTGTTTTGTTTGTTCCAACATGTTTGTACCTCAAATCTCTTTATGTATTGTGAGAATGTCAAGGTTCTTAATGTTATATTGTCTGCTGTGTCGCCCACTATTAGCGAATATAAATAGACATGATCAAAAAAATAAAAATACAAAGGTAAAATAGCTCCGTAAGCTCAATAATAATAAGCTAAAACCTCATGGGTATATGTCTAGAATGCCTATATAGTGAATCAATTCTGAATTCCAGTTGTATATTGGAAGGCCCTCCCATACCGCGCAAACAGGACACCAGCGTGAGCCCCCAATAAAAACCAGTTACACCCTGCTGAGCTCCATCTCTTATTTCCTCTATCTCACACATTTCATTTTTGCTCTCGTTCCTTTCCGAAGCGCGGGGCGCCTTCCTCCCCCTCCTCATTTGTTCCAGCATCTTCTTCTCCCACATTTTTTTTCTTTCATGCCTCTCTCTCTCTCTCTCTCTTTTTTTTATTTCTCCTTGCTCTCAGCTTTTTCTCTTTCCCTTTATCTTCACTTCATACAGAATAACTGTGCGCTGGGGTGAAGATAATGAGGTTGTTCATCCAGAACTTCAAACCCGCGTCCCCGCGCTCGAATCCGCCCCATTCTAAAACAAATCTAAATCCCAGAACAAATATTTTGACATTCAGGCGCACATGGCAAGACATCCGCTCACCTCATGCTTCTGATTCATCCTTGAATTTAAGACAAAACAAAAAAAAAAACAGGAGGAGAGAAAACAAAACCAGGAAACTACGACAACGCGCAAGCTGGCGGCTTTAGGCGACATCAGTGTAAAGCATGAAAAATCTGCTGCCTGTATATAGTATGCCTTCCATAGCACGGCCTCCGCTCTCTCTTTGATCCTGACACTAATGTTCAACTGAGATGAGCAGATGTGATATCTCTGTATGATGAAAAGTGAGGGGTAATTAAAACTGAGAGAGAGAGAGAGAGAGAGAGAGAGAGTCCATGCAGAGCAATGATGGAGCGAACGCGTCTATAGCAGCGAACGCACTGTCGTGGATCATGCTAAATTGGCGGCCCGGCATATTGTGCGCACACACCTGCTAATAGCTGCAGGTTTGTAACTGTAATTGCAGTCGGTGGAAAAGCCCATGACACCATGTTACCATGCCATTTTTACCATAAAGCAGATTAATACGGGGTAATTACTGTAGCGCCGTGCTTAAACGCTGCACCACAAATCTATCACCACAATTACTCACTCCCTTCTTTTCTCAAAAGAGTTAGCCATGGGGAACGAGCTCTCTCCATTTCACTGAGCTGTTTTCCTTGAACGGCAGCGAAAAGTGAAGCCCAAATATGGTTTATTTGCCTTTTTAGTTTTGCACTGGAGCTACTCCAGTCATGGAAGCTTTTCATCACTTTTCATCATGTGAACTGCTTGAATAAATCACATACTTGCCACGAAGCAAGTCGTTAAAGGAATAGTTCATCCATACATAGGACTAACAACAAGTGGATACTAGTGACCAGATAGTATAATTGGAAAAATGATAATCAGTGACTATTGGCCTTCCTTTATTGCTACCAATGTTAGCATTATTGACTGAACTATACCTTTCACATCAAACACACTTGCTTATAAGGTTTCAGACACTGGAAGACAGTTTTATTGTAAACATGTCTATAATGGACAAAAGTGAAGACGAGTATCAGGTTTTAAGATAGCTGCTACAATACTCTGCATTTCCAGTCTTTGTCTTCTGTGTGTGTGTGTGTGGATTGTGACTCTATCAGAGTAATGCTTTTGACACCACACAACAGGCTTCAAGATGGTTTCTACAAAGGGACAGACAATATAACAATGTTTTATTGTTATCATGATAAATTATGTCAGGATACACATTTCTGAGCATATTGTGGAAAATGCTGCTCCGACATCTGCATGTATAATTACAAAGAGACCATAAAGTGTCTTGTTTAATTGTATGCTGCGCAGCAGACTGTGTGTTAAATAAAAATCACAGAAATGGTTATAATGTGTATAATAGTTTTAAAGCACTAGGGTTTTTTTCTATGTCTGTCCCAACTTATCAAAACCTGCTACATATCATGTCTCATTGCAATAACCACAAAGTTTGTGCCCCACCTTTGAGTCACTGGAGCACAGAACGAGGCCTGGACAGGGAACCTGCTTGAATAAAGCGACTGACAGTCAACGAGGTACGAATTTGCTTCAGCAAGGCAGCACTGCTCCACTCCTTTGCTGAGGTCCGATCTGTCTGACATGATGTTTCAAATTTGTGTGGGCGAATCTGATATCTGTCTTTAGTGCGAATGAAACTGCACCCTGAAAACGACCCTCAGGCCACATCCAAATGAACTACGTGCCTCATGAACATAAAACTAAGGATGAATCCCAAATAGCCTACTCCCTAGGGCACTCTGTGGGTCATGAAATTATGGACTCACCAGTCAAATTGTGCACTGTGTGCTCAGCGGACACCTGTGCACACAAACTCAGTCTCAAATGGCTCAAAGTTGAGGTTCTCTTGAGATCCTGTGCAACTCTTAAGCCACAGTCACACTAGATATTTGCATTTTACATGGCAAAATGGGCGTGACTGTGACATCTTATACTACACCCCTCTACTGAGTACTCGGTCAGTCGCACTGCCCCAACCCAGGACACATTCAGCAGAGCTCAAATGCCCAGGTCTCGAGTTATTGCCATGGTACTAAGAATTTCTTGAACTATGTTTAGATTGCTGATCTGTTTTATAGGCCTCATTGGTGCTCTATTAACTGTGATATCCTTGCCTCTCCGTTTGCCTGAGTTTTGGATTGTGTGTCTTTTATTCATGCATCTGTATCCAGCCACTCTCATTCAAACATCACAGGAGACTTTGGCTTTCACATGGATGCAGCATGTAATTGGGGACTGCTGGAAACCAGCTTTCATGAAATGCTTAAGGCCATAATGGAACAAGGCAGGGTACGAGATGAGCACAACCAGGAAATTGTTCAGCTGTGTTCCAGAATGAAGGAAATAGAGACCACCCTGCAACAGTTGAATTTGTCAGGAATTCAGCTGCATATTCTGTCTTCCAGCACCTTCAGTCCTGCCCACTTCTGTAGCCACACTTCCTGAAGTCCAAGCGGGTGTGAGTTGACTTGCACATCCCAAAAAATCTGATGGTAATGCCACAAAATGTTAAGGCTCACCGTTCACTTTTTGTACACAGCCCTCCAGGAGCAGATTCCGAGAAAATTGCGAGCGTCATTTCCTCACCGACAGGACGAGCTCTGGAATGGGCAACAGCAGTATAGGGGCAAGGGGAACAGAGAGCTCTTCTTACAACGACTTTGTAGCTAAGTTCAAAGCAGTGTTTGATCACCCACTGGAGGGAAAGGAGAATGGAGAAAAACTCCTTTAACAGCGCCAAAGCAACCATCCCGCTTTTGAGTGTGCTTGGTCCTTTAGAACCCTGGCTGCAGCTAGTGGCTGGAATGAGCCTTCATTGTAGATGGTATTTCATAAGAGAGGAAGTCCAAACTGAGATGGCATGCATGGATGACAACCTTTCTCTGGATTCAATTAATACCACAGCTATTCGTCGTGGCAATCTCTTAAGAGAATGAAAACGAACACGCTGAAAACTTACACATCTCCCCACACCAGGGCAAGAGCCTGAGCCCCATTCAAATGGACCATGCACATCTATCAGCATCACAGAAATACTGACGCAATCCACTGGGTTTATGTCACTTCTGTGGAGGAACGGGACATCTTGTCACCGAGTGTCCAAATAACCCTGTCATCCCAAACAACAAAGACATCTCTGGTTTTGGGATCAGACTTGTTCATTCCTCATCTTTTTTCAACAAGCCCCTTACGATCGCTTCATCCTTCCAATTCCAACCACATTCACATTGTTTTCGCCACTCATAGACTCAAGATCCACCTAAATTGTAATCCATGCTTATCTTCTAAAAGGTTTACTTCTGCAAAACAAAGAAGAAACGCAGTTGGTTGTTAAACTAGAGCTGGAGGAGTGGTGGCACTGGCTGGAGGGCACTCAGGTCCCTTTTCTTGTTCTCACAGATCATCAAAAATCTACATACAGCCAAAAGTCACATATCGGGTATAGAGAGCACTTATGGGGAATCTGGGAGAAACAATGAGCCTCACATCTGAGTACCATCCTCAGTCTAATGGCCAGCTAAAGAGGGCAAAGATCCTGTGCAGTTACTGTCAAGATCAACAAATGGACTGGGCTAAGTTTCTCACTTGAATAAAGATGAATGCATGCAGAATTCTTTAAGGCACTCTTCTACAAGAGTAACTCCCCTCCAGTGTGTATTAGGTTACCAACCACAGTTGTTCTCATGAAATGCCAGTTCCACTGAAGCTCTAGAACTAGTTGACTGGTTCCAGAGGGTAAACGCTGTCTGAGTGAGTACTCATGTCCAGATTGAGGTGGCAATGAGATGTCAGAAAGACTACCTCCATAGTTAGCATCCTGACCACCAACCTGGAGACTGGGTGTGGTTATAAACAAGAGTCCTGTTTCTATTTTGTGAAGACCTTGAGATGGGCCACACGACAGACGGGGTGCACTGTTACACCCTCCACCACACCCCCTCTTGTAAGTAACCAGTCTGCATCACCAGAGTACTGAGTACTGGTTTGGACTTTCTGCATATACTGGTTCAAACACTTGGTCCGCACAAAGTCTCTTAAGACAAGAAAGGATATGATAATCCTTTATTAGTCCCACGGGTGGAAAATTTACAAAACTCATGAACCAGCACCCTTTTGACTCATTCAGTGCGCTGTGAGCAGCCGCTCACCCACGGAGGAGGGGGGCGTTAAATCCTACTCACAGCGTGATTCGAACTCGCGACTCCGACTCTCGCAGTGCGGTGTGTTAACCACTAAACCACACGGGGGGCTTTTGAGCTATAGCCAAGTCTCTGAGCCTTTCTTCAACTCACTTTTGATTGCTTATCAATTTTTTTGGACTCTTTTTGTTGCTTGTGCCATCAACCCTGATTCCTAAAATATCATAGTTTCCTTCTGTATGTCGTCGTGCTTGTTTTTTTACTCTGATTTTTGGATTGTGTGCATTTTGTGGGAGTATTATTAAAATTACGTCTGTTACTCATGTGGCAGTATCCAACCTTCCTCTTTCAAGATCACACTAATAGCACACAAAATCGTGAAGCGTTTTTCCGTATTTATTTGGTGCAGCTGGTGGCCTGGTGGTTAGGGCGTTCGCTCTGTGATCAGAAAGTTGTTAGTTTGAATCCCAAGACTGCTAGTGGTTCCCCGGGTGCTGTGTTCCTGGCTGCCCGCTGCTTCCCTTTGTGAATGGGTGAAATACAGAGGAAGTATTTCATGCTGTTCACACTGTGTGCTGTGGTGTGTTCATGTATGACGTGACAGAATGGTCACATATGACTTTGCACTCGTGCTAGTCTGGAAGATTGGCAATGAAAAAAACCTATATATTGATGCAACTTGCTAACCACAAAAGAAACAGAACAGAATTATATCAGATAATTCTATCAGATAAGAGCAAAGTACTGCACACTAACCTGTAACGAAAATGTAGATAACTGGCAGGGTTTGTGGCAGTGGGGTGATTTGTGTGCGATTAGCCACAGAGCTGCAAGCTGGCTAACTTGTCTACCATTAACAGCAAAAACACAAAAGTGAACATAACTACATCAGGCAAACAAGTATTTGCCACAGCATAGTAGCAAAAACTATGCAACTTCCATGCTTGACAGGAATGTGATGATTTGTACAATGGGATGAACCTAACATGGCAATTAGCAAGCTGGTCGACTTGCCTACCACAAAAAAACCACAAAAGTAAGTGGTGTGTCATCCAGTCTGTTTCTCGTGTGTTTCTTACAGTCAGTGGGAAAGGAATATTAAAAGGTTTGTGTTTAGACACTGCGAAATGTAGTGTTTCCTCCTTTTTGTATATTCAGAGCTGATATACGTAGAGCCATCCGTTCAGAGGTGAACTCAGTCAAAGCAGCAGCATTGGTCAAAGACAGGAATTTCTGTGTCAAGGATCATCAAATTTGAACTGGATGCCAAATTTCGCATGAGAAACGCATCACCCCAGATGTCTCGTCACAGCAAAACCCATTGAAACAAATGTGATTTGCAACACAAGTGCATAACCACTCAAGCGAGGTTAATGTTACCCAACAAACAGAAGCAAAATAGTCAAAGATTCAGGCATGCAGTTTGCATGATGCTGGTGTATAAGCACTTATTATCCTCATATAAGCCTCATGGTTCTGGCTCAACTAAATACACAAACTTAAGGCACAAAACATGTCCTGTCTGATCGACCACATGTAAGCTAAGGGGAAAATGTTTAATCTGACAATCCTTTTCAGAAATATAGAAATCCATCTGAAAAGCAGGGATAGGGGTATGGTGGGGGGTGTGGGGCAATAAGAGAAAGCGACTTGTCATCAGAGCTGTAATCGTTTCTCTTGTTTGGCTATTGATCGTGTGGGTGGCTGTAATTTTGCGGTATGTTCAGCCTGGGCAGGTATATGCTGCCAGTGAGGCCACTCTGAGAATACTGTAGACAGAGCCGCCGCTGTAATGAGCAGCCTGTAAAAATGAGCCTGCGTTGTGTTGGACTTCAGAGCAGTTCATCTCTGCAATGAATAGTTCCCAGTGGGCCAGGTGGTTAATGCCATTTATTAATAGAAGCACGTAGGCAGTACACTGGGCCTGAGCCCTCTGAGAACCCTTTATTAAGGCATCTGGATGGAGAGAAAGAGAGAGAGAGACGGAGCTAGAGACCCACACTATTGATTGTTCAGCAAATTGTGTGTGTTCGTGTGTGTGTGTGTGGGGGTGTGTATAAGGAAGGATGTCCCTGAGCATCGATAAAACTCATTTGATTGGGTAGTGACAGTGATTAAGGAAGAATAAAGCTCGGTGCCTTGCCAATAGTAATTATCACAAGCTCTACTCTTTGCTTTCGAGCCATGGGAACAGAGATCAGAGGCCAAAGGTCGTCACAGACTAACCCTGAACTGAGCCATTGTGAAGCAGGATCAAAAAGTAATTAAAGCACTATTAGAGCTGACATTACAAACCATGAGTGAGCAAACAGCACCAGCTGTGCGTGTGTAAAACCCAGACGTGCATGAGAACGCATGTTTACTTTACTGAGTCTAGTGGTTATTTCTACTAATAACAAAAAGGCATGACAGAGTCTTATTTTATCTCTTGCTCTAGTGATACTTGTGATTGTAGGTAGAAGAAGGAAAACTGAATTATAATTTGAGCATAATTGTAGTGATAGAATCATATGAAATCTAGTCATTTTAGATCATTTCCATTATTATGAGATTGCTTTAGGAATATTATATTAAGATTTACTGTCTAATTTCAATACATCATTTTTCATTTATTAACAAAAAGTAAATTGATCTGCCTTATTTCCTAGAATAAGCAAAAAAGTCCTAGAATAATGCATAAAATTACTAACTGCAATAAAAATGTCCAGCAGTAAGTCACATGATCTCATCACATTCTTACACATATTCTTTTACATTCATGCAAAGGTTTGGGCAAATAACATATGGCTCTGATTTTTCAAGCATATATAAGTACATCCTCTACAGAGAATAAACTTTAGCACTTCTCTTAGTAATGCATAAAGGAATTTAACTTACTGGGAAAATAAAGCAGAAAATTGGCCCTGTGTAAAATATTTGGCCCTTTTTATGTTTTACAATGAGCTTTGTTAAACTCAGCATGTATAGAGAAACTGTGCACCAAAATTTGCAGGGAAATGGCTTATTTCAGTTTGCTGTAAAGAATGTTTACCCTTAAGTTGACTTTAAAAACCTGCAGTCCATGTCACTTGACTGGGATTGCACTTGACTGGGATAGTTGACTGGTTCCAGAGGGTAAACGCTGTCTGAGAGAGTACTCATGTCCAGATTGAGGTGGAAATGAGATGTCAGAAAGAGCAAGACTACCTCCATAGTAAGCATCCTGACCACCAACCTGGAGACTGAGTGTGGTTATAAGCAAGAGTCCTGTTTCTATAGCTTCCTTGCAAAAACCTAAGGATGCATTTTGTGAAGACCTTAGGATGGCTCTGTCAGTTCACTTTTAAATTGTTACAGCACACATCATATCTCAGCTATATCACATGTGTCCCTCCTTATGCCAGTGGTCCCTGATTTGTTTACCCTTAAATTGACTTTAAAAACCTGCAGTCCATGTCACTTGACTGCGATTGTTCCCTTTTTTCAACCGATTATTTTTTGCCATGCAGAAAGAAACTTGATCCTTTACATCATTTGTGCCATGTTTGTCACAGCTAGACAAAAGTTGTAAGTATAGGTTTGATGCCTTTGATTTAGAATATAGGTCCCACAACAATGAAATTCTGAATAATTATGTAATTGGGCAATTACATGTAAGTACTATACTACTTTACTAGACTTCTAAGGGCTAATTGCAAGTGTGAAATGGTCATTTTCATTTCTTAGGTGATTGCCTCCTGAGTAGTGGGGGTGTCAGTGTTCATTTTCCACCAGACAGAGAGAGCTGTATTGAGGCCTTTAATCCAGCAGAATCCAGGGTCTGGTCCTGGATTTCATAATCACTGGTAGTTCATGAATGTTTTGATGTAATTGATTTGCCACCTAGTGTCTTACCCACTGGTGATTACATCCAGGACCAGAAACTGAATTCAAGGTCTGGATTAGATGATTTTTGGTGTAGAGCGTTGAGAGCAGCGAGGGCCAGTGAAGGCCAGAGTGTATTCCAGGATCCAAGGTTGGTAACCACGGGTGTAAATGATGGACCTACACCAACACCTAACACATACCCAACCCACCCAACACGAAAAGCTAGTGAAATAGTATTTCTGTTCATGGAACGGTTTCTTACCTAAACGACAAGCCGCAATCAGACATTCCAGACGAGGCAGCGGCAGAGGAGGACATGGAAAAGAAAGAGGGAGAAGAAAAGTGATTAGTTTCTAACAATACCTTGTAGCAGTGGTGCAATTTTTTTTTGCCTTTGGAATGAGATCAGAGAGTAAACGTTGGCGTTTATAGACTGTCTGAATTCTCGCAGCCAGCGTTGGCAGTAATAGTGCTTCTATACTTCTGTTCTGCATGTCGCAGTTGGTGCCGCCACAGGTGGCAGAGTTTCAGGAAAAACACTGCAGATAAAGCCTTTGATGTGGAGTCTCTCAAATGAGGCTTGAAAAACAGCAAGAACACAAATAATAATAAGTCAAAAAAAGAAAAAAACACGCTTTGTTAATGCGTTTCTGCACAGTCCGACAGAGCCTGACTCCACAGTCTCCTGCCCGTTCTCGGACCATAAAAAACCACACTCTATGCGCATAAATATGCATTGGCACTCCGCAAGCACAGACCCCCCCATTCCATACTCTGCCACGGCCATCTGCATTCAGCGGAGTCAAGCTGCGCTCGCTGCTTTCACCCTCCTCCAGTCCTCCATACATCCGAGAGCCAGATCCCCGCACCCGCATCCAAGGCAACCTACACTTGGCAAACGAGATGGCAAAAAAAAAAAAAAGCACGCTTGCTTCAGCGCTGGCTCTTCCCCGCCACCAGTGCAGAAAATAGCAGGCGAGAGAGAGAGATTACTTTCATACCCCGCACTCCTGCTTAATGTTATGGAAACTGAAAAAAGGAGAGATTGCGGAAAGGCTTGGGTAATATAGTGGGACAATTCTGTGAAATATGGGCAGAAAATTGGAGGAGTGCGGTTATGTCTTGCTGCTTTCTGAGAGTATATGACCCTCAAAACGCTCCAACTCTTTAATGCTAAACTACTCAACCATTACTTCTCCTTTGAAAATACAGGTTCCTAAATGGCTCCTTACTTGGACATATGCTTCTAGGGAAAAAAAAACATTCACTGGTATAGAATTGGGGGCCAGAACAGTGTAGGAAGTTCCCTCATCAAACACACCAACTAAATCTGGTAACTGCTTGTGTGGAATCAGGTGTTCGAGCAGCTCTCCAGGACCAGAGTTCCTCACCCTTTGGATGGAAACGGATTTATTTGGAGGTTCTTCAGACTTCAAAATGTCTGAGTATCTACTCATTGAAAGCTTTTATTATATTTTTTCTACGGTCAGATGCTGACAGTTTGGTACATACACTTTTTAGTGACAATAAGCTCTTCCCACATCTGGTTCTTATCACCACCACAGTAAACAATTCTAACTTGTTACATTTTCCCAAAAGCGAGCTTTTAGCATCAAACCACTCCGAATGGCTCTGTTTACATCTTAATGACTGGACTATGGAGAAAATATTAAAACACTTTATAGTCATCAGCAGCTGTGAACACATACAAGTGTGATGAGACAATGTTTCTCCATGGACCACGGTGCAA
This sequence comes from Brachyalestes nurse, assembly GCA_037974405.1. Lineage (NCBI taxonomy): Eukaryota > Metazoa > Chordata > Actinopteri > Characiformes > Alestidae > Brachyalestes > Brachyalestes nurse. Next base: position 11,180,580 of record JBBPCY010000037.1, read on the forward strand.
CATGTAGCAGCATTCAACATTCAAATGCAAGTTCTGACCGAAACAATACGGACAACACAATACATAGACACCGCAACTGTACACAAATGAACAGAAATGTAGCCTAATGTAACAGTTATATGTGGATGCTATGTAAACCTTCCAGAATAACTAGCATAGCACCATAAGTGTGATTATTGTGCACAATAAGTGCAAAGGTTGAAAGAATATAACAATATAGCCATGTAACAGTAGATCACTAAAGGGTTAGATGCTTTTGGTTCTTGAGAGAGAGAGAAAAAGAGAGAGAGAAACAGAGTGAGAAACAGAGTGAGATAGAAACAGAGAGAAACAGAGAAAGAGAGAGCAACAGAGAGACAGAAAGAGAAACAGAGAGAGAGAGAGAGAGAAACAGAGAGAGAGAGAGAGAGAAACAGAGAGAGAGAAAGAGAAACAGAGAGAGAGAGAGAGAGAGAGAGAAATAGAGAGAGAGAGAGAGAGAAACAGAGAGAAAGAGAGAAACAGAGAGAGAGAAAGAGAAACAGAGAGAGAGAGAAACAGAGAAAGAGAGAGAGAAACAGAGAGAGAGAGAGAGAGAGAGAAACAGAGAGGGAG
>JBBPCY010000037.1:11181273-11194508 GCA_037974405.1 Brachyalestes nurse
GACAGAGAGAGAGAGAAATAGAGAGAGAGAGAGAGAAAAAGAGAGAGAGAGAGAGAGAGAGAAACAGAGAGGGAGAGAGAGAAACAGAGAGGGAGAGAGAGAAACAGAGAGGGAGAGAGAGAAACAGAGAGGGAGAGAAAGAGAGAGAGCATGACAGAGAGGTACAGTGTGCATTTCAGCTCCACACTCATGTGGACAGTTACTGGCCTCTTGCTGCGCTCCTTCAGCTGTGGTGCTGTTGGATCTAAAGTTGCTTCTGAACGCATGTTTTACACTTCCACAAGCTGCATTTCCCATAGTTCAGTGTAGAACCAGGCTAAAGCTTGCTTTTATTTCGTCTCCGCTGCTTTTCTTAATGTCCCATTTAATACGGAGGTGTAGAGGCGGAATCAATGTCATGGTCAATGTGTGCTTTAACCTAGAGTCCTATATCCAAGCTTCTTTTTTTGCAGGGTGTTTTTCTTGCGGTGTATGCCCATCCACCTTTCTACTACATTCATGCATCGGCACGGCATTAACACATTACTGAGGCTGAACTAGCCAGCGACCTTGAACTATGCTGAATTTACTCTGTTATTGCAAATTTGATTACAGTGTTACAAAACCACAATCAAAGATTTTCAAGCACAAGCTGCAATCAGGCGTGTCAGGATTTTTTTTTTAAAACACTGAATGAAGTGCTTTGCCTTTGTAAATTTCACAGACGGCTCCAGCACTCAGATTTTAAGTATAATTTTGTGCAAAATGGGCAAAGTTTGAACCCGTACAGGTTAATGTGAACCACAACTGTTCCACCTCAACAGCAGAACAGCTCAAATGAAATAATGGAAATGAGGCATCAAAAAAGTGTTGAATAGAAGGAAAAACTTTTCAAATCCCCGATTTGATTACTGTGGCTGTTTCTACTTATGGTGGAAAAAGTTTCTGGGGTCTGTGATGAAAAGTGTGTTATGAAAGTGTGTTTCATTTTTCTGGACCATTTTGCCTCTGTGTTACAGGCTATGAAGTTAAACCACAGCATTGTTTTAAAATACAAGTCACTATCTATAGCTTTACAGGCTTCTGACCTCTGGCCCCACGTGCCATGCTTCCCTGCCTTCTGTACACTCACAACAAAACAAACAATCTCTAGATTGTGTATGTATCCAAATGAAAGAGATTAGCTTTGATTAGTCACATTTTCTTTTGATGAATGTTGTCATCGCCGATGCAGCAAAGGCAGCGATACTAAATGAACACCTACAGAGCTAAAGTAGTCTCTGATGTACACCATGTAGTTCAAGCAGTCTGCAGTCTGGTGTGTGCTGTAGGTGTTAATTTAACACCAGTGGTTTTGCTGTGTGTGTAGTGTGTTTAATATGACTGTTGACAGCTTGAGTAATAGGTGACTGGTCTCACATATTTGACCTGCTGGCTTACCCAACTGCCTCAGCGTGCATCAGAACTGCAGTATTGTGAAATGTAATGCATTACCCTTAAAGAAAATGTAAAGGTAATCCCATATTTGCCTCTTTTAATTTAAATTCACTCACTGAGATATGCAACTCAGAGGTCGCTGGTCAAAAGTATTGGGGCACGGCGGTGAGGTGAATGGTTTTCGGGGAATAACCCCTGATCTACTCGGGCAAAAAATACAAATGAGGGCTCGTTGGAAAGGTCTCCTGGAGATCAGTCGAACTGTGGAGTTTGAGTGTTTGCACCACAGGGAAATCGCGCTTGGAGCGCAGGGGCTTAACCCTGGTGTGGAATTCGAAAAAAGTGCTTCCAGGTCGGCTACAGCCTGGAAGCACACAGAAAAATACATTTATTGCCACAAAAAAGCAAGTGGAGGATATTTGCAGTTTCCACGTTATTGTGGGGAACTATGAGTTCGGTTCTCAACAAAAATCTGTGTGTGACTGAATCCGTGACTCCTGATCCCCTTCTTTATCTGTTTAGCCTTACGATCCTTTTTCTAGACCAAGGCCATAGATCTGCCCATGGCTGCCTGAGTTGGGACCCTGCTATGCGTCCTGATTCTTGGATTGGCCCAAATGAACTTACCCAGCATGCACGCTGCTTCCTGTGCCTCCAGTTCTTTCATTACAAATACTGCATAACACCATTTCTCTATGACTGACACTCATTCTTTATATTTTATTTCAACAGCTCAGAAATAAGACAGGAAAAATAGCTCTTTGTGTAATGTCACAGAAGAACCATTTTTGGTTTGCTAAAGAACCTTTCAGTTGACAGTGAAGGATCTTTTTGAAATTACAAATACCATTAAATTGGTGATAGTTCTTTAAAGGTAAATGATTCTTTAATGGTAAGGCTAATGGCCCTGTGTGGCACATTTTTTATTAATACTTATTAATAATGGCTTGGTACTACTATAGAACTTCATATTATCTGGATGTTCTTTGAACTTTTAAAAGATTCTTGACACTCAAAGGTCTCAAAGTCAAAAGTATCCATTCTGTCAACATTCTTGAGGGAACCAAAGGTGGTTCTTCATTGCGCTGCTGTTTCTGGGAATAAACCCCAGGCTTAGTTTGCCGGATTCCACTTTTCGATCCTTTTGAAAGTGAGGCTACATTGCCAAATGTTCTCTTTTTTACAATAGGGTTTATATATTGTTAAAGCCATGTTCTCAGCATGCCTCTATGTACTGAGACCACTTGCTGGGATGCTTAAGAGGAAGCTTTTCCTCTTCCAGCACTCAAAGGCAAAGGGTTAACCCAAGCTATACACTGCACAGAGCCATCACGCTTTAAGTTCCATGGGATTATATGTAGAGGAGGTTGTGCTGCAAGCCGGAGAAGCTTCTAGATGGAGTGAGGAATCTTCTCCTCTCCTGCTGAGAAACAGAAGCGTATGCATGCTAGCCAATTTCATTGCAGAATGAGGTATTTTACATAATGCGTGATGTATCTGCACAGCGTAGCTACTTTGTTCAGCAGCTGACAATGTTTGTAAACTCCAGGGAGAAGCATGGGGATAGAGTTTAAATGACGAAATTCGAGAGATTATAGGTAATGCTGTTTCTCCAGCATCTCTGGCCTGGACTCTATGAAGCTCTGATGCAAGAGGCCCGAAGCAAGAGTGCTCCGACGATGATAAACAAACAAGCGTTTTCTCCTTTTTCAGGCGTGGGGGGGAGGAAGGAAATGGAGGGGAGGATGGGAGCTGTGAAAATAAGTCTCAGGGGTGCTGGAAGACGAGTTGATTTCAGCTGCGCTCAGATGGGCGTCTGAAGTTGCACGCCGAGCGTTAGATGTTTGAGGAGGGCTGACGCAAGAGCAAGTGAAGCGTAGAGCGAAGGAGGACGGGGCACATGGAAAGTTCCATCTGACGATGCGGGGGAGGGCTTTGGGTTGGGTTGGGCGGGTTTGGAAGAGGAGGTTGAAAGTTGCGCTCCAACATCCCTGTGCTGTTGAAGCTCATGACAGAGATTCCAATTGGATCAAGTTAAAACAGTGTCTCCTCTTCAAATAAAAGTTTCTAAATGGTTCTTAGCTTGTACGCAGAGCCTGTCATTGGTTTAAAGCAACAGTTCTCAAACCTCAGGAACTTCAGGACCCCATACGTTCCCAATCTCTGTGTGTTTGAAGTTGGGATCAAGAAAAATGTAGACCGTCTGGGGGCCCTGTGGACCACTTTTGAGAACCACTGGCGTGGAACACTTGCAAAGAGAAGGTTCAGTTTTGGTCTGGTGTTGAAAGAAACCAGAATTTCAAAGAGTTTAGTGCCTCTAAACTTTCACACAGAAACGTATTATATGAAATGGTTATGAATACACTGAGTGAGGCATGAGACATGTTTTACAGGCATTTTGAGATTTCTGAGAGAAAAAATCTGAGAGACTTTTTGGCCTAAAAATCCATTCGTGATGGAGATGAACATTCAGGATGTGTTTTATTTTGCTTGTTTTTTTTTCCAGATTAACCACTATTTTACCACCATCAGCATTACATTTTAAAGATCAGAAGACTAGTCATTTTAGGTAGTAAATAAAATGGCTGTACTTGCGTTTGTAGACATTGATTGCTACCCACTCACTCAGAACTGGGGATAGGAACCAGACATCCAAAGTTATTCAGTGAACATCATTCATAAAACCACTCTGAATGATGCAGATTTTCAGCATGGTTTGAGGAAAGTGTGTGTGACCATGCTACCCGGGTGGCTAAAAGCTTCCATTACTTGTTAGCAACATTAGCTTTGTGCAAAACTAAAGGGGCATCCTTAAGACAGTCTTGGTTGATCATCTGCATTTGAAGTAACATGACAATTTGTGCATTTGATATTTCGCCAAACTATCACTTTAAGGAACAGTCTGGACTGCATTCTGTCCTTTGTCTTTTGTAAGTTTCTGACACTTTAATCTTACAAGAGAACGCTGAAGACAAAGCTGGAGCGCTCCTGTGATAATTTGGGTCTCCACTTCAATCAGCCTCCTCAGTAATCGCATCAGAGTCTATCTCCATCCAAAGCCCCTGCTTTTCTCTCCCCCTCGCACAAAGACAACAGGCCTTTTGTCAACCCGAGAGACCAAAAAAAATGTCTATTGTTCACAAGACGAGTAAAAAAAGAAAAGTTCCTTGGGGGGGAATCGAGATCAAATAATTACTGTCAGTTTAATCAGGCTTATTCAGGCCTATGACTTATTAAACTTCGATCATAAAATTTCATATTCTCGTCTGTACGTGAAAAAAATAAAACGAATCGCATAATCCCCTGACAGCAGTGGGTCAGTCGGTGGTATGGAATGGAGATTGACTAAATAGTCTGATCTGACAGAAGCGAAGCTGTAAAATACTCATTTAACACTATTAACATCCCTCAGCGTAGCAGAACGCGGTGCCGGTAACACGCCGTGATTTACGGCACCTCCCCAGTGGTTCTTCTTTTTATGTGAGGTAATAATTGGACGTATAGATATTTAGCCTGTTCCATACTGTACGAGTCAAGTAAGTAAAATTAGGGCATGAATGATTCATAAAGGCAGTTAAAGTTTAATGGGGAACACAGACAGAGTGAGAAAGCATTTATTATATATTCAAGATCAGGACGGGGCAGAGGCCTGGGAGGAGAAACGGAGGGATGAGAGAGAGAGACTGTATGAGATGGAGTGATAAGAAGTGGTTGTGACAAACGGGAATGGGGATAGGATCCTTTCCTGACGCTTCGTGATGTGACACTTTGCTGACACGTGGGCGGTGGCTCCCCTGCAGTTTGTCTGCACACACACACACTCCGCACTCAGACACATGTATTCACACATTGGAACTTGTTACATCTGCACGGTGAAAATACACACACACACACACACACACACACACACACACACTCAAACACACACAATACAGTGCATATACATATTCACCTAAAAAAATGCTCTACAGCTTCACAGGTTGTGCTTCAAGGGTTAATTCCGAGGTGATTTATAAACGCAATTTCATTATTTGTTCCAGGAATCAAGTTTTAAGCACATAAAGACATTAATATTGATGAAACACTGACATAAAGGAATAGCAGCCCTTGCAGTCCACTGAAGCTGTCCATTCAGTAAGTTATGAGTCCACAACACAAACAGAAAAATGTCTCTAAAGAACCCTAAATGCTCAATATTACTTCACAGAGAAAACCCGTGTTTAAAAAAAGGCATCACTGAATATCTACTCTAGTGTACAAAAGTTTGGAATTTCTTTTTCAATAAAATCATTTAAGAGACTTGAATGAAAAGATATTATGATGATGTTACTCCTCAGCTTTATAGGTTTCAAATATTTCTTAGGAAACTCTACAGAAAATGACATTTTAGATGTAGTTCCAATAAGAGTTAATGTCCAAAATTGTTCTAGTGAAAGTTAATGTCCAAAATTGCTCATATTTGAAAAGTTGATAACAAATCTCAAAGCAGATAACCAAGGAATCTAGGAATTGTTTAATATTGATAGTTATGGTGTAATAATTGTGATGAATAATTTCATTTAAAATGCCTCCTTCTCTTGTTCTCGCTCATGGGTTCTCGTTACAGCGGAGGCTCTTGAGAGGAACTGGAGTTTTTCCACTTTACTGTTGCTTTTGTTAGTTAGCTGCTTGTTGACTTATTCATAGTTTTTCTACTATTTCATCAGGCAGCACTAGTACTGGTGGTCTTAATGTTCAGACTAGGGAAATACATTAATGATGTTAAAAAATGTAACTCATTTTTGAGTGGCATTAACACATTTTCCTAGATGAATTTCCTAAATGAAGGCTTTTAAAGCAGTACCTGCAGTACCTGCAGTGGATTACACTGTACAGTGCTTGTGGGAGACATATGGATAAATCAATGAGCAGCAAACTAACAAAAGCAACAGCAAAGTTGACAGATTTATATGACAAACATCAAATGATATATCATTAAAATATAAAGTATAAAATACATTCTGATGAAGTTTAATTCCTCCCCGTCTACAGCTAGGACAAAATGCACTGCTTTTTAAATGGAAGGAATCTTTTTTGTAAGTATGTAGGTAAATAACTTTCCGAGCCAAAAAACAGAAAATGAAGTGTCTATTTCAGTCCACAATTGAGGCATAAAGCTAAATAAAAAATCGAATTATTTTCTAGCTATCACCTATTTTCTCATGTACATGAGAGGACCAGTAAAGCACTTCATTTCATATTTTTATCTGCTGTATCAAATGGACAAATTTGACACATCTCAAAACACACTTTTACATCCATTCACAGGCACCCACACACCCACACACAAACACTATCCCTACCCAGTGACTACATATACACTGCTACACACGTCCCGTTTCACAAACACAGACTTCACTTCAGTCTACCTTAATCACACGTACATTCATCAAACACGCGGATACACACGCTCGCACCTCGGCAATCTGATAGATCTAAGCAGGAAGACAGGAGATAAAAGGCGACAGAAGGATCAATTTAAATGATCTATGAAAGATATTAGTAATGACATTTATGAATACTTTATGGAACATAGAGAATGTCATCATAAATTTTTATATAGGGAAATGAGGCAGGAATATAAAACAAACAGCATTAAAGTTTGAACGTGGCCCCCACGTTAAACCACAAGAGAGCACCGAAGGTGCGGCAGGACGAGGGAGCAAAAAAGAGAGAGGGACGTGAGAAGAGTATTTTGTCACATAACAGCTATTCTGGAGCTCTGAGACCGACGGGGTTGAGACGCCTCCAGCATGAAACTGAGAAGAGGCTCTTAGGAAAGACTCATCAGGCCGAGGAAGCTAATTATTCAACCTTTGGTGTCATTATCACCCGGGTTCAGCTTTTAAACATCTGTTTCTGTTTATCAATATTATCATTACTTTCGGTTATGCTTTTCTGTAAAGTTATGGTGTTCGAGATTTTATTGATGGGGAAACATTTATCCATGTGAAAGTTAAAAATATAATGAAGTATATGTAAATATTAATACAAAATAAAAAGGAAAGTAATGTATTAAGTAATGACTTCTCATTGTAGAAGTAATGTTTTCTCACTGTAGAGCATGAAAAAGTGCCTGTGAAATTCATTCATTCGTTTTCAGGTAGCCATCTAGGAAGTGCATTTGTCAAAATATTTTATAAATATTGTTTTTATATTATTATTACATTATGTGCTCACCTTTATAAACCTCCATTATTAATTCATTGGGCCTTTTCTGGCTATAAGCAGTAAAAGCAGGGGGCAGTGCAATTGTGTAGCTTTATTCATATATTTATATAATAAATATCAAAAGAAAAACATGCATCACCATGTATCTCAATAAACTCAGTAGAGATAATGGAATACCATACATTAGAGTGAAAGAATGCTTTTACATTAAGTTATTTTATTTATAGATGTTTTTTTGTTTGTTTGTTCATTTGCGGTTTTCTATGGATAGCAAAATAAAGTATTCAAGTTATTTTATTATTATTTTTTAACCTACATGCAAAATAATATAACTGGGTTAGCGTGGGGGGCAAGTCTTCTTAGACCCCCAAATATTTAACTGAAGTTTTTCTACAGGATATTCAAACTGGGACCCTATTTTCTTATACTAAGTGCACTTACACATATTCTGAACTTCAAAATTGTGTTCTCTTTAATGTTTTAATTTGGGTCATTAATGCAGGTTGCCAGTTCATTATTTTTGCATCGTGAATTAAAATAATCATTGCAACATTCAGGCAACAATAAGCACAATTAGTCCATGCAATTACACCTGCCATTAAAATCTGCGCATGTCGGCTGCTTTGCTGACGTGCGATTGGATCTCTCTTCATGTCGGAATGCAAATGAGGCTTCCCCTGGTCCAAGTCAAGGACGTATGAATGTGATGAAGTCCAGCGAATATGCTGAATTTACTTCATTTCCATGTTCTAATTTAAACGCACCATTACTTGATTAGCTGTATGAAACAGCCATTCTGTGCTATTGAATACATTCCCTGTTTTGGGTACTCTACTATGTTTCAGCATCTTTTTTACGATCTGTGGTCAGAAATAAATCCCAAAGAATTTAAAAACTCAGTATTGGTCCACACTGTTTTTCCCTCCACCCTCAGCACCAGCTAGAACACCATTCTAGTTCTAGCAGTGAGTCTAGAAAATGAAAGATTGAACACACTTACTTCCACAGCCTTAGTCAAACAGGAGAATCCACTCATACAGTGCACTGCTTTATTTTGACACTGCACTTTTCCCATATGGTGTGGAACAAGCAATATGCATCTTGCATTTCATGTATATCAAACAGTCTCTCCTGTCAGAAGGGTCCTTCATTGAAAGATATCCTCTCTGGGGAAAGCTCACCTTACAAAGTTCTCTGTCTTAGAAAGCCAGCGCTGCTGTTTTTTTGCTTTTTTTTTTTTTTTTTGGTTTCCCTCCCTCATCCATTTACATAATAGCAAGGGATCCCTGTCCTCCAAAGGCCTGATGTCATGACAGGTGAGGCGCTATAAAAAGCCAACACGGTCTGCCCAGATGGCTGTGCAGGAAGAGGAATAAAAAAGAGCGATGTGCACTTCCAGGGCTACGGGCGTCCAGCCCCATGCTAATCTCTAGCACAGACTGGGGCGCTAGGCCGAGCGCTGCTCTAGCACGTTCAAGCTTCAAGCTGTCACTTCTGCTGTAACGTCGCATGACATACAAGTATTGCAGGAATTATATTTTGCTCTGCATTGTTGCACAATGTATTTGCAATTTGATGCTTTACCAGGCAGATTAAAACAGAGACAGACAGAGACAACCATTGGGGATTGTGGGTATTAGAGAAGTATGTGCCATTTGTGTGTAATAATATATATATATATATATATGTATTGCCACAGTGATCCACACATTCAAATCCTGAAAACTGATTCATCCAAGCACTGGGGACACATACTCTAAAGCCCAGTGTGCATCACTGCTGCAGCACACCAGTGACACCACTGTGGCCTTGGGAAGGCCCTCACGAATGACTCAACATACGTCAAGCCTGGGCCACGGTTTCCGCTCACAGCCACCTATTAAAGTACACACACTGTAACAAGAGGTTGAGCAATCTGATCAAAACAACTGTCCATGTACAATGTGTCCATATTTAGCCATGGCTGTATTGCAGAAGACTGTGCATTCAAGTAGCACCTGTTTGGGGAGGGATGTACGTCCGAAGTGGGCATAATTATAAGGATTTGGCTAACGGGAGGAGGCGAGTGGTAGCTAATTGCAGTGGCTCACGCAATCCAGTGGCTAGAACCTCAAGCCTGTAGCCCCGCCTCCTCCGGAGCCCAAGCACACGCTGCCACCGCATTCAGAGAGGCACAAGACACCCACCATAATTAAACCCCTTGTTGCCAAGGCAACACGTGGCCAAAGTGAGCGCGCGCGTGTGTGTGTATGTGTAGGGCCTCATATCGCTTTTTATTAGCTGTGGCTTTAAAGAACACAAACATTTTTTTTTGATAATAAGCGGATCTTAATGATTCAGATTTGCCGGTGCCGTGGCTCGCGGCCCCTGCAACGAGGCCCGATATCAAAGAGCCATTAAAGAGTGCGCGCCTCCCCGCACTTAGCTGCTGTTTGGCTGTCGCCGTCGCCCCCATTACAAATGATGTTGTTTAGCAAATGTCTAAACCGACACCCCGCGGGATGCGGCGCTTGATGGGAGAGAATGTATAATATTACATAAAGCATTAGCGCGGTGTAGAGGCGCGATGATTGGTGTTAAGGTTTTCATTACATGAAGTGAGTAATTGCTTGTCACTCGGAGCTGGCATGTCCCACAATCATCTTCACTCGGGCGCTATCAATCAGGCGTTAAACTGCTGACGAGCCGCTGGGCTTCACTCTTTAAAAAGGGAGGCCCTATGCTTTCTTATTCTGAGAGCCAGCTTGCCTCGCCCTGGAAAAGGCGACACGAGTGCAACCGCGAGGGCTTCAAAAGGCCTTGAAGTTTGAGGTTCTTGCAAAAGCCAAGGCAGCTGAGCTGCTGGCTTGTCCTTAATGAGGAGACTAGCGCGCGTTACAGCTGTAACAATTCAGAACATGTTTCATTCAGTCTGCCTTTTTGATTTTAAAGTCACGATTCGGGTCGATTTCTGATTTTCTAGACCAAGACAAGAATAATATCTCTCATCCCTAGTGATGCCAAAAATGTTATTTTATTTTACATACAAAGTCAGCTTATGGATATGATGTTCCTTCCATTATTCCCACTCTCCTGCCTGTTCCTCCCATTACCCCAAAAACCTGAGTGCAAAACGCTAATGAGCAAATGAATAGGGGAGAATGGTGCTAAGGGAAAAAAAAATCTAGTAATTTACGCAAGAACATCCTTTAATGCTGGAAAGTAGACAAACGTATTACATTATAAACAATAAATAATAACCAGCATCTTTCTTCATTTCCACAGTAACCAGGGTCCAGGGTTACTGCTACTGAGAGCTGATTGGTTGGCAGCTAAGTCGTTGGCTGAGTGAAGCCCTGACATTATGAATACACACGAGGCACTGTTAGAAAGTCAATTACCAGAGTTCAAAAATGCTCACAGCAAACTACAGTTTCACTCAAGCTCCATATAAACCCAATCACAGGATGCTACCAGGCTGGAAGGGTTAATCATGCTACTAATGCATGGGCAGAGGAGAACACGAACTGGAATTCTTTTATTTTCCTCTGGGATCAATAAAGTTTTCTGATTCTGAGTTGGCTAAAATTGTGCTGAGCAATAACAGGGAGAGAGAGGGCTATCCTACCCATGTCTGTATAATTGATGGCTATGGTATTCCTGGAGATTGGACACACAATTAGTTTGCAATATTTGCAACAGGAGGCGCCTGACAAATGTCAACAACATGGTCTTACAGGTTTCATTTACCAGCTACAAAATTCCATGCCCATTCTGTCCTGGAACTACATGGGAAAAAAAAGTCATCCATTCAGCCATCCGTACACGCACTGTTATTTCTATATACATAACTTATCAACACACTTGCAGCAGCAGACAACATCACAGTCCTGGGGCTTGTTAAATCGGTCTAAGCCCTCTGCCTTGCTGCTTGTTTACAGAGGCCGTGTCGGCATCATACACAGGGATTTCTGCAAAGTTAATAACCAGACAGAAAGAAGCGGCAGAGTTTGGTGAGGCTGGGGTTCAGCCTGGTTCTCTCGCTGGACTAAACAACAACAGAGCAGGCAGGCGGTGAGGAGGAAGGTAGTGAGGAACGAGCAGAGATCAATAGCTTAATGGAATTAGCCCAGCTTTGAAACGTGGCTGCCAATCATATTTACCGAGGCGTGCTTTGCCACGGACAAGGCCTGCTCAATATTTAAAAGCCAAGCCTGTGAAACGCTATCGCTGCTTTAACGCAGCAGCTGTTGTCTGAGGTCATTTACCTCCAAAGCAGAATAAATGAGAAACAAGGCCTTGTTAAAGTTGGAACTGCATCCACAGGAGGCCGGCTTCTTTTCATTTTTAATACGTGCACTGGGTTTCACCCATAGACAGATGCGGTTTGAGGCAAATAGGCTTTGCAGCATACAGACACACTCACACACCTGCACACAAAACATACTATTACGTCACTGTCACAGTCAGGCCTGCTCAGTTTGACATTTCAAGCGAGGGACAAAGCAGCCTCTGCTAAACATGAAGCAATATCCCGACTGCAGCAACACCTGCCATTCAGTCAGAGGCATTCAGCTCCCATAAAGATGGCCTAAATTACCTTTCCTGTTAATGGGCATTAGTTAGCAGCTCACCATCTTATGCTCCTAGCTTCTTTCTGACACAAGGTTTACAAGACAAAACTAAAAAAATACACACTATACTAAATTATAAAAAAATATATAATCTGTAAAAATATTACAAATATGAAGGCAACATTATTTATTAAGATTTTATTCAGTTCTCAACAGCCATTTTTGCAGTCATCCTTACTGGTATAATTTTTTAACTAAATGTAGACAACATTCATTACATTTGGCAAACACACTTATCCAGAACAGAGTACAGCCTAGTCACTGTACAGAAGTCCTTCATTTGGAGTTTTCCTAAGAACATCTATTGGTACAACCTGCCCAGGTAGAGAGCATCAACCCCCAGTCTACCGGGAAAAAGGAAGAAGTGTTATCCACTATGCTATACAACCTACAAGCTAAAAACCAATGCTGTCATTCTCATTTCTGAACTCAACAGCCTCAGAAGCAAGTAAATATAACTTGCACTGACATGAAGTCTAATGAACAGCAAACACAAGCAGTTTTTAAAAGTAAAGTACTGAATACTGGATGAGACAAGGTGCTTTCAGTGGAAATGAAAATAGTAACATCATTCATCTTTAGATTACTGTTGATATGGTGCAGTGGATAAAATTACTGCTTTTATCAAAAATCCTAAATATTCAAATCACTTTGATAATTTAAGATCTCTACATAGTTGAATTATCATTATTTATTTATTACAAACCTTTTAAAGGTTGGAGATAAGCTAGGACAAACCTAAACTTGAAATTTGAACATGACAAATACATTGATGTCTAAAGCCAGCTAAACTGTGAAGTGAACATGCTTCTATGAATGTCTATTAATTTTGTTTCATCAAATAACACAGGTCAACAGGTCAAAATCATCAGCAATAAGTTTATGTAGGTTTTCTATTTGTACTGATTTCAAATCTGTGTTTAGTTTTTCCTACATGTACAGTTTTTGTGATGAAGCTGGTTATATATTGCATGATAGTTGGTATAATTAGCATAT
>JBBPCY010000037.1:11197325-11209382 GCA_037974405.1 Brachyalestes nurse
TCTCTCTTTCGCTCTCTCTCCGACTCTCGCTCTCTCTTTTTCTCTCTTTCTCTCTCTCTCCCTCTCTCTCTCTCTCTCTCTCTCTCTCTCTCTCTCTCTCTCTCCCACTCTTTCTCTCTCTCTCTCTCTCTCTCTCCCACTCTCTCTCTCTCCGACTCTCTCTCTCTCTCTTTCTCTCTCTCTCTCTCTCTCTCTCTCTCTCTCCCACTCTCTCTCTCTCCCACTCTCTCGTCCTTTTTCCCAGTCGTAAATGATTATTATCAGTTCAAAGGCTCCCTTTATTCTAATTGCCTTGTAAATAAACTTACTTGTCATTACTTCTCAAGCCAATTACATGCTGTCTAATGGCAGCGCTTAATTAGCACACATTTTGCTGGGAAAAAAAGGGCGCCTGAGTGGAAGACACGAAAGAAATGAATGGGAGAGAAAGAAAAACGTTGGTGATGGAGGAAGGGGATGCATTCGAAGGCTAATTATACAGTCATCAGTTTTTCTCCTCCGGCACAATGGCCAGCAGTCACTCTCTCGCCCTCTCCTGTCTCTCTGTCTGAGGCCTACACACAAAGCCCCTCTCCGAGGGGTGTGACCCACGAGCCATAATAGCACTCTGACAGGGCCGGCATGCAAAGAAAACAGAGAGGATAGCTTGCAAAAAAAAAACAAAAAGAAAAAGAAAAAAATGCTCTCTTTCAAAACAACACAGATACCTGCAGAGATCTGTCTTTTTTCTCCCTTTCTTCCCCGACGTTGTTGTCTCTCTGCAGTTGCTCTGTTTTTTCACCTGCTTCTCAGTTTGGGTAGATTATTTTTGGAAAAGAAATTTCTTCGGAAAACCGAACACGTTTTGTTACATCCTCAGCATGTGGGGGCAAAAAAAAAATCTCTTCACTCCAAACCTGTTTCACTTCTGCTTTTATTTGCCTTGCACATAAAAATAAAGGTGCCAAAAAGGCATTTTTTGGAGTGAATTCTTGGAAGAACCATTTTTCCCCCAAAGATAAAGCGACTTTCTACAAATGTTTTGATGTAGGAGTGTGAAGAACCTTTTTAAAGCATAAAGAACTGCCAAATTACGCAGGAAACTATAACAATTAAAGATTTTTCTGAAACAGCACACCCAAGCCCAGATTCCTGTAGAAACCTTTATTTGTAAGAGTGCACACAAAGGGCTGTTTGAGCACAGCCATGGGACGGCGGTCTTCAAACCAGCCCTCAGGGCCCCCTCAGATGATCTACGTTTTTGCTCCAACATAACTCACACTGCATATGGATGGAGCAATGTGGACCATCTGGGGCCCTGAGGACCAGCTTGAAGTCCACTGTCATAGAAGAACCCCTATACTGAATATGCAAATGTGTCTAAAAGAGCTATTAACAAAATAGTGAAATGTAAAAAACAAAACAATAGATCAAGCTTTTCTACGTGTTTAGATTCAGAAACAAAAGTATCAGAAAGGGTTTTTGGTGTGACAGCATTGAAAAAGCACTTTCAATTCCCAAAAGAATCTTTCAGCAGATAATTCTATAAGGAAATATTAAGCATGAGAATGTGAAAAAGCCTTTTCAAAGCTCAAAGAATCTCCTCATGTTCTCCACATAAAACAACCCTTATTGAATATTACTGAATGTCCTATAACACCTATAGTCAAACATTCACCTTCAGATCAATGAATCATGACTAAGAGAACTATGATCACTTGATTACTTGCATTTTTTTTTTAAATCACTAAAATTCATATTTTTAATGAATCATTTTCATGATTACTTTGCAATTTGATCGATAGTCAGGGAATCCACAACTCATAGTAAAGCCAAGTTTAGCAATCTGAATATTCTCCACAAGGGGCGCTATTAGCACTCACTTGTGAGTATCACTGAAAAGGAGGAAACCCACACCAGCAGAATCCCAGCAATGTGCGTAAGTGGGCCTATATGAAGTAAAATCACATTTTTGCTGTTATGAGTTGTGTCAGTAAATGGTTAGAATCATCACTGTATTACTGGATTAGGGTTACAACCTTAATCACAATGCAGTTTACACAGTTTTACACATTTTTTTAAGCTCTCTTTCTGTTTTGGGTGTTTTATTTTAACCCCCTATTTCTACTGTTTCTGTCTGATTTGTTCTGCTTTAGCAAGAATGATGCAAAAACTGTGTCTTATCCAGTCACTGTTATCAAGGACATCCAATCTGACGTGTGTGTGTGTGTGTGTGTTGGGGCGTGATTACAGCAGTGTTAAAAGCTGACACAGATCTATACATGCTAGGATTAGATTCTGACCATTTACTTTGTGTTTATGTGTGAATGTGTGTGTGTGTGTGTGTGTGTGTGTGTGTGTGTGTGTGTGGTTTAATATAAGAAAGCTGCCAGTGTAATCGCGTTTCTCTTATCCCTGCTTGGCATCTGCCTCGTTTTGCCACACTTTCGGCCCTTATCAGCCTCTGCTCTCGTCCTATCCACCATCCAATCAGGCCTGTCAGGGTGAGGCGACTGGCAGGGAGGGGAGGAACACTGAGCTGATAAGAGACGGACTTTGGACCCTTTTTTTTTTACTTTTTTTTATTCAATGTCTGCTCTTTTTCCTGTCTCTAATTTGAAATTTCTCGCTTGGCTCGCTTATCTGCTCGGCATTAGAGGGCTGGCCATCAGGTGCTCTCCGGCAAGGCCGTTTTGATGCTGCTGCCCTGAAGGAAAGCCTGCTTGGAGTGTCGAATATGGCCACTGCTTGGACAGGGCTGTGCAACTACAGGTCTACATCTCTGACTTTAACGATTCAGTTCTTTAGGGAATGATTCAATGACTCCTGTAATCTGACTCAGTGATTACAGTCACATTTACAATTATTTTTCAAATGACACCAACAACACAAATGCGATTAAAGGAACCATTTACATGACAGTGGAATATAGACGATAAAACAAAAAGTCTTTTTTATGTTATAGTTCATTGAATATCATCATAATCATTCAGTAAAACAATAAACCACTCAAAGTTGTGCCGTTAGAGTGATTTTACCAAACTTAAGGCTTGTTGTTAGGCAGAGCTAAAAGAAATAAAACTCTCTTAAGCATGCTAAAATCAGAGCAATGCACAGCCTTTATTGCTTTTTGACAGCAGCAGCTGTCAAAGAGCAATAAAAGAAGAAAAAAATGTTAAAAATTAACTTGTAAGCCTATAATGATAATATAATACAGCCTATAATACAGAATCCAAGCATGCCTTTATGTGCAGCCATCTATGAGTGCACTAAGTAAATGGCTTTGAATGGGGCCTCAGCCAATCAGATGATAGAAAATGAATCTGTTTTATAAAATCTATTCTAATATCGCTACCCCAGGTCAGCGCATCAGAACGCATTCCCGCACCTCTATGGATAATATTTAAATGGTCCATGTGGCAATTTTCTGCTTCTACGTTCCTGGAATAATCCATGCTAAAGTGGACAAACTGTCCAGCCAGAATGAGGACAGGTAGCATTCCAGAAGGAACAGATTTTGTTTACAGCAGTGCTTGATATACATTCTATGCATGTGTGACCAAAACCAAGGCCAGGGGCTGCAGGCAGGTAGATAGCACGAATACAAAGTGCATTTTCCCTTTAAGGGGAATTTATAATGGTAGCTCATGAATTTCTTTGTCTGCACAACAAACAGAAATTCTAATGCCTACACCATCTAGTGTATCGCGATTGGGGTTACAGAAAGTCTCTTCTGTGTGTCAGTGAGTGTGTGTGCTTTTAATGAGTAAGAGCTTCACATGGTAAATCATTTTTTTAGAAAAGGGACATTTCTTTGGAAAACTGAAAAAGCACATTTTGTTAAATGCTCAACACGAAGAAGAAACTTAAGAAAAGGGAGACTGGCAATAGACCATATCTTAGAATCTGAACTTCCTCCCAGTGTTAAAACGGGTTCAGTCCTCAGTCCATATGGTCCATTTATAAAAACGAAGCTCCAAAAATGTCTCATATTTAAGTAATTCTTTGGTCAGCCCATTAGTGCATTTACATGTCCATCTTAAAAGAGCCCTACTGTCCTCATTCTTTTGAAATAAAAGTCTGGTGCAATACATAAACAAGTCTCAAAATATGCCCTCTACTCCACTGTAAATGTATGGAAATAAGCTGCAAAAGCAGTCTGCTCTTAATTCAGTTTTTTCTGTAATGTTACAAACATTTACGTGCATCAGTATATTCAGTCTACAGAAGATTAGACCCACTCATTCACTCTGAAGTTATAAGATAAGATAAGATAAGATAAGATAAGATAAGATAAGATAAGATAAGATATGATAATCCTTTATTAGTCCTGGAAGAGGGAAATTTACATTGTTACAGCAGAAAGTGGACCGAAGTTATAAGGAGTGTTTCTGCCTCGACTGCCTCTCGGAAGAAAAACCTGGAGAAAAACCTAGAACTGAAGCATTACATGCAGTAAACACAGTTTAAAAATTGTAAAGCCAGCTAAAGTTTAAGTGTGTTTTTTTTAGGTAATGTTATTGGTAACCTAGCACCACTTACCAAAATTAGCTGACAGATAATCACTCTACTTACTTTCTTTGCAACAAACTGAAACTTTTTTCTGAAATGAAAAGCCTGTAGCCATATTAAACTTGAAGCCACTGCAAACTGAACGCCATTCCAGTAATGAATGTGCATGACCATAGCAAGACTGTGGTCAAAACACAATTAGAAACAAGACGCTGTTACTTCTTTTTATAAAGGTTGACAGTACTAATTCAGTCTCTGTTTTTTTGCTTTTTTTTCTCAGGATGAAGTTTGCGAGTCATTAGTGTTGAATCCGGCTCCTTTAAGAGAAAATTTACGACGAGTAGTGAGAGTCTACCGACCGTCCTCCTGAAGATCAGCTTTTCTGCCTGATTGAGCTCCAACCCTAACAGCCCACACTTAACTCACCAGCCAGCCAGGGACTTCTGAAAAAGTTCATTAGTTAGACATTTATCCAGCCATTGTGGCTGGAGCTAGACTTCTCCAGAAGGTAGATCTCCAGGACCAGGGTTGGTGACCACTGGTCTACATGCACTGTGACTGGAGTGCCCACCTCTGGTTTGTAGTATATAAAATGGTGGAAGGAACATTGCAATACTGCAGTTCTGCTTTTCCTTTCTACCTGTCAAGACCATAAAATCAGCACTCTATTTTCCACGTCTGCGTTCCGATCAAACAGAAAAAAACGCTGATATCTAAATAATCGTCTGCCACTCTTACATGTAGAAGGTGCAAAGCCACGTACTGCACACAAAGACAAATTTCTGCTTATTGTACAAATTTTATGCTCACTTTGAATTCTAAAGACTCCGGCCCAAGATCGACGTAGCTTGAACCTGCTTCACTTCCACATCTTATGCGCTCACGCTCTCGCTCTCTCTCTCTCTCAGCTATTTTTTGCACTCTTTTTGATGTAAATTTCTCCTTTCATTTCTACAGTCCCTCTTCAGCAGCGCTAAGGCCACGTCTTTCTTTCTTTTTCTTCTGAAAGCCGGAGCCTCGCCGCTGCTATATTTCAAGCCTTTCCCCTTCTTCTGACCTACACTAACTCCAATATACTGTATCTCCATATATCTCCATCAGATAAAGCCATGCCTAGTTGGAGCTGAAGAGAAAGGAGAGATATTTCCAGGACGTGGGGCGCGGGGTGGGTGTGTGTGTGGTGGGGGTGTGTGCAGATGTAAAAAATAATGATGTGCCTTGTTTGTTTTCTCCCAGGTCCAAATGAAGTAGAACACAGATAACAGGGCGCGGGTGATGGCTGGCACGGCGAGCCGCGTGCCGAGTGAATGTGAATGCGTTTATTTGTATGTGAAGGCTGATTACGAGGGGTATTTTTGAATCATCCATTCCCCAGCCCCGCTCAGGCGGAGAGAGATAGAGTGAGAGTGGGAGAGAGAATGTGGGGGAGAGAGAGAGAGAGAGAGATTTCCATACAGTAAGAAATGCATGCCTTTATGCATGGCAACATATGAAGCCATCATATGCTCTACCTGAAAGTATTTAGAGGCCCTGCCTCTGGGGACACAGCACTATTTGTTAGGAAAATTACTAGGCTAGATGGGCTACAGGCAATCAGGGTGACATGGCAACATTCATTCAGGCAGAAATAAATTACATCAGTATTTCGCGCTGCCAGTGAGGGTTAAAATAACCCCTAAGGACACTTCAATTACCACTGAAAAAACATGATTTGAAAAGTAAGTTGATGTCTTAAAATCACGCTGTCTCAACATTTGCAGCTTCTCTATGTACACGACTGTTTGATCGAGTATCTCTGCCATAATGATGTTTCCTTTTTGCTGAGAAAATTTAAGACATAAATTTAAGAAAATAAATCATTATGTCCCTATTTTCAAAAAATGAAGATGCCAGAAAGGGTTCTTAGAGGTGATGCCATAGAACGGGCAAGTCCAACTGGATTCATTCTGGGTCACAGCTCTGCAAGTCTTCGTGTTTTCTACCATCGCATGCTAAAAAGAGCACTAAAAATCTGATAAATGAGTCACAGAACAACCACTTTTTGGTTCTGCAAATGAGACGTGAGTGAACTTTTTTTGGCCTCATAACATAAAGGGTCTGTGAAGATTCCTAAAACCGTACAACCAAACCGAGAACCATTTAGGAAGTTTTGTATAAAAACCTGAACTTTAATGCTAATGTAATTCTACCATTAAAAAGTACGTCGTTTCAGCCACTGAGATTGTGTACTCACACACTGCTTATTGATATGGGCTGGTAATGCTATACACTGCACTTGCAGTTAACTAGGTCTGTCATATCAGAAATCAAATGTTAATTTCAGGACTATTCTGATGCATCTGTGAGAATGATGTATCCATAAAATCCTCACACCAATAATATCCCACTGTCATTAAAAGCTAAAGAGCTTTTAATGTGGCTGCGCGGGTGGCTGGAGTAGCTGTGAAGCAGCTTAACCACACAGCTGAACTAACAGCTTACTTCACCACCTTCAGGACTACATTTGGAGTCCTGGCTTGTCAGAAATAGTCCACCATCTGAAGGAGAACATTCGGTTAAATGATCTTACACGAGAACCTATTTTCCCCATTATTATTATTATTTAGGAGATAAAGTACATATATCAACTCGTCCAGGAAGAGTTTTGTGAAAAGCTGTCGGATGTTTCCCCACTAAAGTTTAAAACCTCAACACAGTTTAAACATCCCCATACATTTTAAATCCCTTACGTTTCGAAAGCACAAAAACATTGTAGCTTTGTTTGTTGATGCAATTTCACCTTCTTATCTTTCATTGGGTAGTCGTCACATGTGATAAAGTTACTGACTTACTGGCCTAAAACATACTCAGGGCTGCAGCATTTAAATTGATTTTTTTCTGCATTCTAATGTGCATTTTTTCACTGGATTTGGTGAATATTTGAATGTCGCAAGACACTTTGCAATCTTCTGACTTCATTGGGGAATCAGTAAATGAGCTGCATTGCTTTTGTTGAAATAAATGCCTTCGCCACTTGAACCACCTACACAAACACAGGTCTGGAACTGACATTGGTCAGAATGAAACAAATTATGTCTAGCTGGAGGGCTCATTTGCATACCACAGCCTTTTGCAGTGTAAGTCTTGGAAAGGCCAATATTGCTATAGTGACTACCAAGCAACACAGCCAAATCAAATTTCAATACAAACACCACCGTGACTTCTTCACCAGTTACTTTCGCGCACAACTGAAAAATGCAAGGCAGAAACGAACCGAACACAAACACATTTATTTGTAATGAGTCCACCCCTGTCCACCTCCCAACCATTTTATTTCAACCATGGAATCATGCTGTTAAAGATTCCTTTCTTCCAGCCATCCAGTGTTCCTCATAAAAGAGAAAAAAAATAATAAGTAAGGGAGGGAGGGAGGAGGCAAGAGTGGAGGGGAGGGGGTGGAGAAAAGGGCTCTATACAGCTGATGCAGTAATCACCCCGGATATATGCAATACATTTTTCAGCTGGAGAGAAGCTGCCATCTTCCCTGAGACCAGATGGCAACATTACAGCACTAAGGTTGACTGATTACGGTTTGCAGGCCCAGACTTTGGAGAGGAGGGGGTATATACTTACATCAGGATCCCGCCACCTCTCTTTTCTCTAAACCCCTCTCGCCCACACACTCCTTCTCTTCCTTAACGTGATGCTTTCATGAGGTTTTAAAGGAACATTCGGACGTATTTGCAGTGTACGGCCAGCTTCCTTAAATTGTAAGAAATGTTTCACAGAGGAAGTTACTGGGCTGTTGAATTCCAGCAGTAAATATTCTTCTCCAGAATTCCTCAGTCAAAGGTATTTATAAATGAAGCTGTAAATCTGTATAATTAGTTCTTTCAGAGATGGGACTAGTTTTCCGGAGAGAAGAATTTCTGGTAACACATTAGCAGCGTATTGCGGTGGGCTCTTGTCTGATTGTCATGGATTCCAGGAAACCTTTGGGAGAGCGGAAGTAATTAGAACTTCTTTTTTACCTTGGCTGAGTGAAAATTAATAAGAACAGTTCCGGTAAGACATTCTCTCATGTCTGTCTCACCCTGCAGTGTTACAATGGAACGGCTGTAGATTCCAATTTGTATTATGTGGGCATGTATTTACCATTTGGTGGAAATTCAGCAAATGTCCCATTCTACTACTATACGCTATGAGTCCATGGCTTTTCTGTTTAGAAATTATTTTTCATGATATTCAGGGTATTCAATTTAATCTAATGTGTCACAAAGTGGTTTTACAGAGTCCAGGTCCGAGCCCCTGGTGATCCAAAGGTGAGGAAAAACTCCCTAAAGCTGGAGGAAGAAACTTCGGGAGGAACCAAGACTTGAAAGGGGAACCCATCCTCCTCTGGTCGACCCGGAGAAAGAGAGAAAGAGAGTCTCTATGGGATTACTAAGTAAAGGCCTTAGTGTACAAACTTAATCACTGCATGACAGATTGTCCATCTACAGCTACAGAGTTGGTACAGAGGTAGATTTTGTTGGATTTTGTATGAAAGAGCAAATTAGGTTAACAATGCTGGACTGCTCCTTTAACACCATGTTGTTCATACCAAGCTCGGTCCGACCTGCTCTCTGTCCTGCGTCGGAAAGGATCATTTTCGCCAAGTGCCGGCCTGCTAGTGTTCCTGTTCATCAGGCTTGACTCAGTGTGGGAACGGGGGTTAGCGCGAGGCTAACGGGGTGGTGCAGTCACACTGCATCAACAGGCCCTTTGGTTTCCAGGCAATCTTGTCACTGCGGGTAAGCCCGAAAAGCTGAGAGCCGAAGTAATCTCCGAGACAAAGGTCAACAAGTCTTGGAGTGTGATGGAGAGAGGCATGACACACCTGTCACATTGTGCACACCGCACATGCCAAGCATAAAGAATTCAGCCAAGGAAACAGAGGGAGAGACAACATTACTGAATCTTTGGGAAAGGAGGAGAATGAGGAGAGGGAAGAAAAATGGAATATGAAAAGATGAAAAATGAGAGAAGGAGGAGAGAGCAGACAGCGAGTGGCTGGACACACCAAGAGTGGGTGCTTTTGGAAGGATAGGATAGCTTAGGGAGTGTTTTCTTTTTTATTTTCCATGGTCTACCTGATTCTCTCAGAGAACTGGTGGAAGGACGGAAGTCGGATGTGACTTTTTTTTTGCTCACATTGATGATCTAGATTAGGATACACATCAAAATAATGGCTTTATTGGAGCAATGACCATAGAAGAACCCATTTTAGTTGCATAAATAACCTTTAAATAGACTGTTCTTTAAAAGGCCATTTTTGTAAATGATTTGTGGGAGCTTTCTGAAGTTGAAAGAACCTAATAATGCAAAGGTCATGGAGCAATTAAAGTGCATCCAAGCCATTAAAAATTTAGGAAGCTTTACTTTTAAGAATGTAAAGCATTATAGATTAAACAGATGACTTTAGACTACGCAACCTGAAGGCGACTTCTAAGTGGAACCACAATGCTGACCTTAAATGCAGTCAATTGCAAGGAACAGAAATGCATTCAAAACTTCCAACCGCCTATAGATGTACACCTCTGATAGGCCCAAAGGGCGTTCCATTAAAATGCATGCGCTTGATTTGTATTCCCTAGCTAGCTATGCACCAAGAAACGAACTAAGATTGGGATCACACTTTTTTCTTTAATTCTTCCCCTCTTCTGTAATTTCTTAATATGCCTTTATTTCCCCTCTCCACTGACATCCACCATATTTCTCTCTCTCGCTCTCAGCTCCACTAGCAGGCTGGCAGGCTCGGCCCCTCCCCAACTCCCAGAGCCCCCAAGGCTCTCTCTCCTTCTCTATCTGCCTTTCTCTCTCACTCTTTCTCCCTCTCTCTCACTCTCTCTCTTCACTCTAGTGACAGGGAATTTTATTCATCTCCAGCCTTGGCCCACAGCGCCCCGCCAACATCTGCTTATATAACTCGTTTAATTTGAAGTATGTATGCCCAAACTGTCAGGCATCTCTCTCTCTCTCTCTCTCTCTCTCTCTCACACACACACACACACACACCTCGCACACACACCTCGCTTTTTCCCTTCTCTCTCTCACTCTCCCCATTCCTTCCCATCTCTTCCATCCTGTAATATGTTGGTATTGAATCAAATAATACCAATATTCTTAAGGGATGTGGAGACACTTTCAGCAAAACAGCAAATTCCTGCCAGATCCGGTTCTTCGCTTCAGTAGGTATTGGGTCACCTGTCACTATGATGAGGACAATAAAGATAAAAAAGTGCCGTTAAAAAAAAAAACATTAAAAAACGAGCATAAGTTCCAAATGACATTATTGGCATGTTGTTGGTATAAGCAATTCTTGTGTCTTCATTATATACATTATATTATATATAATTAAACATTATATATAATTTATAATTATTATTAAAATGTCGTTTTATCGAAACAGGAATTGAGGCCCAGTGTCTGTATCTGAAATTTTGTAATCAACCAACATCAGTGTCTTGGCTGTTTATAAACATCTAGGGGATCTACCTGGATTATCATAACATATAAGTGTAACAATTATTCATAGATGGTTATACCTGCTGTAAAATGAGTAAAATGCATTTTAGGTTTGAAATATCAGTCAAATCTCAACATATGAAGATGATATTTTTAAGCTAATATCCACGATAGCAACAGAATTTCGGTGTCATTGAGCATCCTTGAGAAAGTAATATGTTTTGATATGACAGTGATGATATGTAGACAAATGGCTTCCCCAGGATTAGGCAATGAGTGACGATTCATCCTTTAATACATCCTACCAACAGTAAAAACCTGTGCATCAGCACTTACACCAAAGCATGAGCTAACCTCCCCAACTTGCTGTGAGTGAGTGAAAGAGCAGGAGGTTCCTGTGTGGTGGCAGTGTGCCGAGGGCCCATGGCTGGGAGTGGGCCGACAAAGCTGGGCCTGTGATCAGTAATGCAGTCCCCCAGTGAGAGCACAGATTCGTGTGCAGGAAAGATAAGGCCTGCCTGGCTGCCTGCTCCTGCTGCTCCAATAAGCCTCCTCACACGGGGCGCCAAGAAGCCTCAGCGGCTGACTGGGAGGCTTTGGCCCAGCGCTCCGGTCTATCCATCGTGGAGTGATGCCTCTATTACAATGGCTGCCCCACAGCTACAAGAGGGCCTGCGCCAGCTGCAGCGGATTATAATTAGAGGAACCATGAAGTGCCCTGGACACTGGCAATTGATCTGCCTGTGACAGTCCAATATTTCCACCAGGGAAATAAAATCTTGCGTCGCGTCGCACAGGCTGAGGCTAAGGGAGATGGGAATGTGTTGGTGTGTGTGTGTGTATTTGTTTGTTTTCAGTAGAAAGTCTTGACTTTCAGGAAAAACAGAAAACAGAACATTTTCGGGACAACAAACTGGATCGAAGGTGCTCCGTTACAAACAAGATGCTTTAGGTTACTTTAAATTTCTTTTTGGTATATATACATATACACACACACATAAAGCATGCTCCAGCTTAAAATGGAACTAGAAGTGTTTTATATGGGGGTACCCCTAAATGTACATTACCTCGAAATATATG
>JBBPCY010000037.1:11210008-11255603 GCA_037974405.1 Brachyalestes nurse
AGTGTTGTATATGGGGGTACCCCTAAATGTGCATTACCTCTAAACATATGTATGCATGATGCATGTATGTATATACACAGATGTATATATATATATATATATATATATATAGAGAGAGATATCTGTGAATATACATACATGCATCATGCATACATATATTTAGAGGTAATGTACATTTAGGGGTACCCCCATATAAAACACTTCTAGTTCCATTTTAAGCTGGAGCATGCTTTGTTCCTCCTCACTCTGTGTGTTTTGTAGGGTCTGGAGTAAAGGAGTAAAGTGAAGTGTGCTGGAAGAAGACTTCTCTTTGTCTTCCACGGTGCATTAAAATTCAAAAGGTGTTTTGACTGGGCGTCTGCTTATAAAGCATGGGTCTCATTCATAGTGGCAAGTTACCCTCACTCTTTATCACACTGATGTTTGATGTGGGGCTTCCAAGCAATAAGTACAAGGCTTTTTGTGTCTGACTCAGAACTGCAATGGAAACATAGCCTAACCATGTCAATTCAGGCTCTGTTATTTTTCAAATGAGCTGTCGGGGATCTTTTGTTCGACACCCAAGCACACTGCTGTTTAAAGTCAAAGTAATTTCAGGTCAATTCGGCAAATAAATTAGTTTTTTTTCTAGATCTGAATCCCAGAGTTGTTTCTTCCATTTGTCACCTTCCTGTTTTCCTGACATCCTAATCAGTAGATAAGCCTAAAAAAACTACAAATGCTAAGGAACCCAAACAACACAGTGGCTTACCAAGTGCGACATCGAAAATGGAGCAACAAGGTCCAATTATTGTTACTTGATTGAAAGAGCAATACTGATAAATACAAAAAGCACTTAAACAAATGTAAAGGGAAGAAAATACAGCCATTTAAATTCAAACATTGTATTTTTATCCAGTTAATGACTTGAACAATTACGTTACGTTTCCTGTAAGAAATCCCTTGGCAGTTTAGTTGATAAGCTCCACTAGTTAAAAGCCACTATTTGATGATATTTGATGATTCAGATAAAAAGCATCTTTGTTCTGCTGGAAATGATTAAGCTCCCATAGAAAATGGTAATATTAACAAGAGTACTGGAGAATCTTCTGCTTCAGCCCAAAGAGTGAGTAGAAAAATGGCTCTTCGTATTCATCTCCCTGCCTTCTTCCGCTCAGTTGTTACATAAATTATTTGGCAATTACTTACTAAATACCCGCCAATTAACTCTGAACTCATCTAACCTATACAGCGTCTATCTATTATTAAATAATATCAATTTTGCATTGCAACAGTACAGATGAATAAAGCATGAGGAAGGGTGAAGAAGGAGAGGAATCTGAATAGTGCAACTGTCCTATTAATTATGATTAAGCTGTCAGTCATTCTGGTCCGACTGAGCCAAGCGAAAAGAGGGAATCATAAATGATTGGAAACATCCCTAAACCGAAAGCGGCGAAGGCATAAAGACAAAAAGAGGGTAAAAGAGGGGTCTTTTAATGGAAGAGGCGCGGTTTAATGTTCTCTCTCTTTTCATTTGAATTCCTCTGGTGGCTTTTAAAAAAAGGACTGCTGTAATCCTTCACTATATAAACCCACTGATTGAGAAGACTACATTCAGGCCAAGCCATTCAGACAAAGCACAGGAGGAGACTGACAAGAGTCTTTTTTTTTAATGCATGTAGTCAGGTTATCTCAGATGTATCAGCTTGTGAAACAGTGCACAGTCTCTGGTTCAAAAAAAAGGAGGAGAAAAAGAAATGAAAAAAAAAGAAAAACACGAGGTAAATCAAGGCTCTGCTGTGCACATCTCATCTCTTTGACAGAAAGTAATGCACTCTCTTTTCATCTGGGGGCCATGCCTGTATTATCGGTCTATTAGATATATGGCAAAGCAAGACAATATTAATGGTACTTCTCTGCAGCTAAATGCAAGAAGGCTCAGAAAAAGAAACCACTCTCGAGCTCCACCCTCAAGGTCTACTAGATCATGCATACTAGATCAAAGCCAGTAATGATCATTCTTTCAGTTTGGAAGCACCATTGACATACTGTAGTCAGCATCAATACCGCTACTGGACTGCATAATTATGAGAAAAGTTTGTTCTGATGCTCGGCACTAAAGCTTATCTAATTAGTGATGGTGCTGCTGCAACACACCCTGCAATATAAAAACGCATTAGTAAATCAGTGATGTGAGACTGGCATGAATTACATTTTACAGAAACTTTGTTTGATTACATGAACTCCTTGTTTCATCAAAACACTCACACATTTGAAACTAAAAATCTAAAATCTAAAACTCCTTAAGGCTTGGAGCAAGCGTGTCTCCGGTCTACTCAAATGCATGTTATTCAACTCTTTTAAGCATTTTTGCATATTTCAGCTCTAAAGAAACTCATTGTGGTTTGATGCGAAGTCGATATAGCAATTTTCTTTAAGATCTAAACTGATCTGGGAACCTTTCTGTGTCTTTTTTTAATTTTATGTTAAAAAAATGGTAAAATAGTAGTAATAAAGTAATCTCCACCATGAATGGATACAAATTACACTAAAACCCTCTGAAAACAAGCATGTCTGAGGCATCAGGCAGAGTCGTAATATCACTTTATGTAAAACCTTCTGTGAGGAAGCTTTTAGAGGCATTAAATGCTTCAGACATCTGGTTCCTATCAGCAGTGTGGTGGGCAGCTCTGACCTCATACGTTTGTCTAGATTTAAGCTTTTCACATCAAACTTCTCTGAATGAATTAAATTATGGACATATTTAGAAATAAATGTTGAATTTCCCTTCATTTGCAGGTTTAGCTGCCGTGTTTGGAGCAAGAAAATCACTGAACTGTGATGGACGTTTGTACTTCAGGACTGAGGCTCATGACTCCTGGGTTATAAGACTAATTTGCATTCTGTAATATTGACAATGATATATTGTGTGGTCCCACATTCTCAACTCTAGGCATGTATAATAACAAAAAAGGTTCTTCTTGTAACATTAGGAGGACATTTATTGTTGCAAGACTTTAAAAAGTTTATTAAAAACTGCAAGCAATTAAAGTAAAGTGGCCTCTTGTAGTCATGTGTGAACACAGCACAGCACACAGTGTGAACAGTGTAAAATTCTTTCTCTGTATTTAACCCATTCACCAAGTGAAGCAGTGGGCAGCCAGGAACACAGCGCCCAGGAGCAGTGTGTGGGGACAGTATTTTACTCAAGGGTACCTCAGTGGTGCAATCCTATTATTTGAACCCACGACCTTCTGCTCATAGGGGCAAATCCCTAACCACTAGGTCCCCAGCGGCCCCAAGGGGATATAACTATATATATATTATATCATGTAAGATTTATATTATATGTACACACACACACACACACACACACATATATATATATATATATATATATATATAAAATTACCCACTGCTCATAGCCATAACCACTACTTTAAGTAAAGTAACACTGTTCATGTTATATGTGTTTACATACCTATAGTATAAATATAATACTCCTATCATTTTTATATGAGTTTTAATGTCTGTTTGTCTAAAATAGTATGGTATATAACCAAGATGAAACAAAGCTTCTGAGAATGGCCTACAGCAGTATGACGGAGGTCTAAGCGGGGAACACACAGTCCCCATCACTCTTATTAGGATAAACCAAATTCAGAGAAGGCCTTGTCAAGGCCAGTGCTGCATCTGACATCATTGTCTGATCATATTAAAGCAAACCACGCGGGAGCAGGGAGCTTTCCATGTGAATGCACGGGCTAGTGATCTAATTTCTCTCGCTATGCAGCCAGCTGAAAAAAGGGTGGTGAGGGGGGGTTCGAATGAAGTTGAAGGAAGGGAGGCACTGGAGCTTTTTTCAGCTAATTATAAAGCATAAGCTTAATTGGAAATGAAAGCGGCTATTTCATATCATAAACCAGTGAATGCATTATCTTTTTTATCTGCTCTATTTATGCCGATAGTTTTTAATGAGGCCCTGTTTAAACTGCACACAGGCAAGGAGCGAGGCCAGCTAGCACATGCTAAGCTAGCCTTGGAAGAATTCTGGCCCGACTGACTCACATCATCTTCTGGTAAGTCTGAGGGTGGAAAAAACAAATTTTCTAGAGATCATTTGAGCTTCATTTGGCTCTTAACCCTTTAGACTCCAGGCCTGGTATCTAGTTCTATAAATTATACTGCGATTTCTATGGAAAAATACTTTCTAATGAAAATTCAGGGTCTTATGTGCCATAGCAGTTCACTTCTTTAGTGAGTACATTAAATCAACAATAAATTGAACCCACAATGTTAATGCAAAATTATTTTCTGTGACTTTTTTTAGACTCATCACACTGGTTACTTTAGCTGGTGCCTATTTATGAACAAACTGTGAAAACAGGACTGCAAAATTAAATAAACTGTACTGTTGAAAAATATGAATATTTTGTTTGGGGTTTGAACATCTGTTTAATAGATCAGATTGTAGATCAGATGTCATGTGTTCTATGGATTTCAGTACAAAAAATGTAATTTCAGTGAGTAACAAAAGTTAATAAAATATACCTTATATTCTACAACTTAATGTTTGTCATATACAACAAATTTGAAAGAATAAAAAAAATTAACAAATCGATAACAGTTCACTAAACCAGGTTGACCAATTTAAGTCATTTTCTCAGACCACAGTTAGGGCAAAGCTTAAACAGAATTTTCAGTTGTGATCCACCATTGACATTGCGGTGTAGTACAGGACTAGGTTTAGTCTGAGATTAT
The DNA here is from genome assembly GCA_037974405.1 of Brachyalestes nurse. Lineage (NCBI taxonomy): Eukaryota > Metazoa > Chordata > Actinopteri > Characiformes > Alestidae > Brachyalestes > Brachyalestes nurse. The sequence continues at coordinate 11,214,752 of JBBPCY010000037.1, forward strand.
AGCCTTAAATAACACGCTAACTGCTTAAACAGAAAGAATATAATCAGATCAGTAATACTGAATACCATTAGTTTGTGTTTCAGAGCCCCATATAGGCTGTAATGGTACATAATGAGAAATAAAGGTAGAGTGATTCAGTGTAAGAACCTATTTTGGTTCTCTAAAGAACTTGGTTGTTTTAAAAAAAACTTTATATTTGTTTATAAATGGGATATGATTGTGATGCTTTCGGAGTACACATTATGTAAAGGATCTAGACCACTTAAGGGCCTTTTCTAGGTCTGTACCTCTTGAGAACCTTTTATGAGTGTGTTTCTTTCAAATTTATTCTCCGCAGCATATTGTAGGTAATACAAAATCCAACCACCATCACTACAGTGTCCTGCATGTAAAACAAGGCCTGACTCTTCACTGGGTGTAGAAGCAGGCTGGATGAACTGGCACTGATATAAGTGCCGGCTGTCTAGTCGCATAGAGAGTTTCTGTAGGTTGTAAAATGGCTGCAGGGAAGCCTGCAGCGTCTGAACGAATCCAGTCCCGTGAGGAGCAAAGAGCCGGAGCCGCTGAGTGAGTGAGGAGAGAGCAGAGAGGAGAGGCTTTGATGGGGACAGCAGCAAAAGGGAATAAATATGGAAGGGGAGGGAGGGCGAGAGTGTGTGTGTGTGCGTGTGTGTGTGTATATAGGGGGTGATAGAAGCAGGAAGTCAAGACGCTGAGTGCCGAGTGCACTCATGCAAATAAGTCTTTGAAGTATTTTTGTCGTGTGTATAAATGAACGGCATATGAGCAAAGCAGCTGTTTAATAGCCTACAGGACGTGCGCTCAGGTAAGCAGACGACTCTCGGCGTTGAAAGGGATGATCTGATCATGAATTTAATCCACCGTTAACGACGCACTCCCACTTTAAACAACCGAATCAGCCGAGGACTTCAGGAACCAACCTTTTGTTTCCTGTTACAGCCAGTCGACGAATGTTTTAGGGCAAAAAAAGCAATTACTTGTTTTGTTTGACAACTCTATCAGGTTGAAAAATGACAAAGCATTTAGGCCAAGATTAAGTTGGCAAAGTAAGTGACTGACTGACTGACTGACATAATGGCAGGTAGACAGGCTGTGGCCCACAGCTAGATTTCTTTCCTGGATTTATTCACTTATTCATGTTTTAGGGAGAAAAAACATTCTAGGCAAAAACACTGCTCCTTCTGGTCATGAGCATGCAATGAACTGGTCAAACTGGGTGGAAATGTATCTCTTATAATAACACAGGGTTAAAGCAGCTGTTGTAATGTGCATGAACACATTCTAAATAGCGCTGCTGATTTTCAGAAAAGTCCTTTTTCCTGACATTTGCAACATTTAACACACAAGCAAGCAAGAACTGTGAAACTAGACATCACTTGAAGTCCATGCTGAGTCTATTTCAGCACCATGGAGAGCGGCACACAACAGCGTTTCAATAACCAGCAGAGAAAATCTTAATGAAATTATTAGAGATGGCACAGATTCAATACTGGGTATACTTGGGCTGAAATCAGCAGAAAATGCTGGACCACCTTATGTGAGTATTATTAAAATGAAGCTTTCTACTACAAAGATTCCTGGTGCTAGAAGAGAGACAATGGACGCTTAAGATCAGTGTTTTGTTGTGAAGAATGTTATTACTGCTGTTATTATTATTGTTACTCTTATTACTGTTGTTGTTGTTGTGGGTAATGTCTATTATATTGTGTTATTCAGTATTAATAATCTTTAATTTTCATTTTATTTTATTTTTTCCCTGTTACATTTTTGGGTGCCATAGGCTGTAAAGATGGGCATGGGGGGTGGCAACATTTTTTATATATGTATGATGTTTATTGTTTCAATTTCTGAGATCTTTTCTCTTAAAATAACAGAAAAACACAAGACTGTGGCATCACACCACCACCATAATTGTAAAACTCAAATTTAATGAAAAAATATTTGACACAAGTTTAAAGAACCACATTCTACTGTATAGATGCATAAGTGTTAAGCATAGCACTGACTTTATTTAGGCCAATATATCACTTAAAATTAATTCCCTCTGTGTTCTTTTGACTGTAAACGCCCACACGCATTAAATATACACACCGAGAAAAAAAAAAGCTCCAGGAGGAGAACAAAGGCAAACATTTCTTAGTCTTATTCACCTCTCTCTCTCTTTCTCACTAAGTCACACAGGAAAGCAGAGAAAAAGGCCTCCCTTGTTAAATTTACAGCCCTGACGTGGGAAAGTGTGTGGGCAGGTGCAGCTAAAGCTAAAAGGCTTCAAAAAAAGAGAGAGAGATCCACAATCTTTAGGCTGATTTTTCAAACAAGGCCTAAGATCAGCCCCACTCGTATACAGCACCATTCACTATAGCCGGCCTACTCGTGACCAATATAGACCAATACAGTAATGCCTTGCATTCATTTGATTCAAAGGCGAACATCGTTCCCACATGAATCAAATATGTTGCATCGAACACAGTTCTGTCTTTAGATTTACCACTCTGAGAAGAAGCCTGAAGGAGTTCAAGGAATGAAAAGGCAAAAGGGTAAAGAAGTGCTATTTTCTTCAGAACAATAACAAACATGTGATATTAGTTAAGAAATGAGTTTGATAGGAAGACTATGACTGAAGTTCCTTCCTATCCACGATCCTATAATTGTCCATCTGTACCTTCTGTTTCTAAACTCCATCATCATCCCATCTCCTCGCTGTACTCTCAGCCCTTAAAAGGTGGGTTTGGTCTTTTTTGATCTCATTCAGGCTGTCTGTGATAAATCTAAGCAGAAGTGTGTTGATGCACCATATCTGATTAATGTGGGAATGATGTTCATCTTTGAATCAAGTGAAATCGAGGCATTCCTTTTTCAAGGCATTCAATACACAAGCAAGCAAGAACTGAAACTAGACATCACTTGAAGTCCATACTAAGTCTATTTCAGCACCATGGAGAGCGGCACACTACAGTGTTTCAATAACCAGCAGAGAAAATCTTAATGAAATTATTAGAGATGGCACAGATTCAATGATGTGTATCAGTCTTGGGCTGAAATCAGAAGAAAATGTTGGACCACCTCATGTGAGTATTATTAAAATAAGCTTTCTAATACAATTGTCCTTGGTGCTAGTAGAAGGACGATGGACACGAAAATCAATGTTTTGTTGTGAAAAATGTTGTTATATTTTTTTTTCCCAGTATGCATGCTGTTTATGGTTTTTCACAACGATTTCTGCGTTTCCTTTCTTTTAAAATAACCTAAGAAAGACATGATAGGACCATCATGTCACTACCATAATTGAAAAAAATGCAGACTTTACTCCAAGCCCCAGCCCAAGTTCTCAAAGTTCATACTAAAACTCCAAGGCGTGGTCCGAACTAACGTCCTTTTTTACAGGTCTTGTACAGAAACATTTATTGGACAATTTCTGGTTAATGGTATCACGCTTTCTTTCGTAGCTTAGCCTAAATTTGAATTTCATTGTTATCTAAGCAGTTTGAAAAGCAATTGCCAGTTTGAAAAGTGTGTGATCATCACTTTTGATGCAACTTTATTCAGTGCATCCCTATACACATACACTACCCACATCCTCTCCAACTCCATTATAGTTTATTGTGTTTTGACCTTCTGATTCATGTGAAAACAGTGCATCACATTTTACTTTATTGTATTGAGGATCTTCTAGTGTCACCCTATCCCATATCCATCTGCGCTGACTCACAAGCTTCTACAAATGTTCTACAGCATCTCTGTAGGCATCGTACTCAAACTAAGCTCCAAGGGTTGCCCTCCTGCTACGCAACACACAGCCCATTGTAGGATCGGCCCGTTTGAAGCCAAGCAGCCACTCAGCTCCCGGCCCACCGCCTCGCCCTTCTCCATTCTCTCTTCTGCCAAACACTCCGCTGAGAGTCATCAAGCACTATCCTATTTTTAGCTCGAACTAAGCCATTTAAATCTGTGCCATGATCTTAATTCGATACCTGAACTTAATTAAACTCATCCATCGGACCACAGGGGCTTGGATGTACAATTCATCTTGAGGTACTAATGATGCAGAACACTGTTTGTGGTGTTTGCGGAATTTGTACATACAATAATACATTTTAAAAAATGAAGAAAAATGTTATCAAGGGTATTATTGTCTGTATATACAGTATATACAGTATATATATATATCACACTGTATACATGTTTATTTATATAATATATTGTCTGCATTCCACAACCAACAGAAATGCTCCACAATCTTGTTACATTAACGCACGCCAAAGTTCAAAATGTTTATTGCTTTTCTTATAACGTCACCATTTCTGGGATATGAGCTTTTGTTATGACAGAGATGATATTTAATTAGTAGAACTTCCATATGTCAAGTCAAAGGGAGACACATCCGCTCCTAGTAAAAATGACTCAAACTCAGCCTCCGCATGCAAATTAAGGTCAGTGCCTTCTTTTAGCATTTTAGCCAATACGGTGTCAAGATTATCGCTGAAAGTGTAAAAATGGCAAAATCTCCTCAAAACAGTAGCTGTTAAAGGAAGAAAAACCTGTGCTATTAATTGTAGCCATTGTGAGACTACAGAATGTTTTTAATAGAAAATGTAGCTTAGATAGTAAAATTCATTTTTAATTCAAAATGTCACATTCCTTCATAGTTCACCCAATAGGTAGCGAATGTAAAGCTGACATTTAACCTCATTGAGTTATGTCTACACTGGAGTTCAAGGTCCATTTACTTAAGTTCCACACTGTATTTTAAACACCTCACACTGTATTTTTCAGCACTAACAGTAAAAAGGCCGCACTTATACATGAACACAATATGGCATTTTAACAGATGGGCTGCAAAAATGATGCAGTTTTAACTTAAAAAGGAAAATAACCTGCCTTATGCCTTAAAAGTTCAGTTTACACCTTAAATTCCCTTTTTTGATATAAGTGTATTATTATATAACAACTCCATTGCCAGTTGTACTGTAGTCCATGTGGATTCTGAATAATTAGGGTCTTATGGTGCAATGAGCCCAGGATACAGGGGCTTAACTGAGCAATAATAGTGGACTGATCAATGAGTTCCATTAAAATCTACATTTTAAGACAGTCTGACTGACTTACCTTTGAAGTTAAAACATCAAATCCTGTTGTTTTAAGTGTCAGACAAGAAAACAAATATGATTTGAATTTCATAAATGTTTGTTCCCTAATTTTTATCTCTTCCAGTTTAGTGAGCCATTGTTTTGTGCTTTGTTTATTTAAAAAGTATGTGAGTAAGGAGTGGAATAGCCAATTTGGATCCATCTAGTGCAAAAGATAGCAAAACTCTATCGGTGCTGTCACAGGAAAATGAAATAATATGAAATAAACTGTCAGCACAAAGCATTAAATATTATTTTTTTAAAAACTAAACTGAAAACAACAGAAGGCTTAGAGCGAGTTACCGTATAATCACCATCTTAATCATCACCAGATAAGTTTTGTGGTGAGCAGCTCATTCCTTTTGATCCGAAGACTGTTCAGTTGTTGTTGTGTTATTCTCATACATGGAACCATCGGGCGCTGGCATGATGTCCTGCTGAATTTCCGCTCATCCGCTGCCATTTTTCCAAAACAGAATTGCGGGGAGTGCCAAGAGTGCCCTGCATAAACCACAGGCCTGGCAGGCCCTTCCCCAAACGCCATGATAAAACTGCACGGAGCACGGCCTACCACAGGAGCTGGCAGAGCTGTGAAATTACAGCCTATTATGCTCCTCTTTGAGGACCTAAAATAAAACCTACAGAGGGAGTAATGTGTTACCCTCTGGGTTTCTACTGTGCAGAAATGAATGTACAATAAATCCAACATTAGCAGGTGCACGGGCGTCACTAGACGCAGGCGAAGTGTGTTCGTGTGAGAGATGAAGCAAGAGCTTTGTGGAGTTTATAGGCTTATTACAGTGAAAATGAGGCACAAGCGCACAGGGATTCTCCACATGCAACTTTCATTTAGACTTTATCTGTTAACACCTGTTAACAGTCTGTTAAGCTTTATGAGTCTCAGCCTTCCTTCATATTGTTTCTGTAATTTTTCATCTAAAAACAGTCGCCTTTACATTGCACCATTAATTCAGGACAAACTGAGAAATGGACTATTATCATATTGCCTATACATATATACTATATAACTATGATAGTACTACTTATGAATAATAGTGATGCAATTCATTAGTGGCTTTCAATAATAATAATAATAATAAGAAGAAGAAGAAGAAGAAGAAGAAGAAGAATAAGCATTATTATTATTATTATTATTATTATTACTGTTGTTGTTGTTTCTGCTGCTGTGCCTTTAAGACTGAAATATGTAAATAAACTCTTTTCTGATTGGCTGCCCTGTTTTGTACCTGTTTTGTATGGACAGTATGGAGAGTGTATTGTATTGTTTTGAAACTTTTACGACATTAACCCTTCAGATTTTTCTTTTTATTTCAGAAAAAGACAAATATATGGGCCCTGCAAATCTGTCTTGTTTTGGACAGCAGTAAGCTGAAAAGAAGCTTCATAAAGATACAGAAAAGGAAGACTGTGTGTGTGTGTGTGTGTGTGTGTGTGTGTGTGTGTGTGTAAGTCCATGCTGCCTAGTGGAGCAGTGACTGTTTTTTATTCAGAGAAAACAAAGCAGCAGCCCAGCGCCTGCCTGTGACGCTGATCAATACCATCATAAATAATAAATGAGGAAAAACAGGTAAAATAAACCCAGTAAATAAATGCATGTTGTCTTGTCCTCCCTCATTGCCCCTTTTTCCGCTACACACACACACACACACACACACACACACACACACCCCTCGCTCTTTCTCTCACCTAATGGATTGTGCAGTGGCCTGGTATGTGGTTTGCCCATGTTGCCATGGCGACTGGTCAGCGAGCCCCAGCGGCGAAGTGTGATGACGAGCGACGACTCAATTCACTCACACACACACACACAGGCTGTAAGAACCAGCAGGGCACACATACACGCCTCGGGGACCCAATGGGGCGCATTCACAAACGGCCAAACACACACCAGTCCACAAACACACACACATGAATTGCAACTTATCTAACCTCACTGCTGCTTTGCATCGACCACACAGCGACGACGTGAAACAGAAATATTACTCCAAAGGGGCATATTAGTGCTACAGGGGTTTCTTTGCTACTTTATATTACAATATCGACAGTCCTCAGCGGACAACACGCTCTTGTTATATGAAGAACATGGATCACCGTGACTGTGTTAGGTATCAGAGTCACATAATTATTTTTTATTTCTTCGCACTCTTCCTCAAAATAATACTGCAATATCCCGGCTCTGTAGCCTGTAGTGCTCACGCTGACAACTTAATGATTACCCCCAGGAGGCCATTGGTGGTCATTGTGGTGTTCTATAATGGATTGGTCACTGGGGTGTACCGCTCTGCAGAGTTCATAGCCAGAAGTCACGGTCAGCAATGTCTTACTGATGGAAAAAATAGAAATAAATAATATTGCCTCACTGCATGTCTTTATGACAGTTCCATTTGCAATCGAGTTTGAAAAAGCAGGCTCCAAGCTTGCATGTAATCTGTGGGTGAACGTATGTGAACGTGAAACCTCTCCATCCCAGCTATTCTGGAAACACCTGGCTTTCGGTTCCAAGCCGAGTAAAAATAGAAAGGAAAATGCTTTGAAGTCAAGAATCATTACTTTAATGTAGCTTTACTGCTCAAATACGAAATAACACCATTTATGTACCAAGTGTAATGATTTCAACTGGAAAATCTGAAAAGTGAACGTAACAAAATTGCCTTCTTTCAATTTATTTATTGTTTTTGTTGAAAGTCAGTAATCAATGAATTCTACAAATCATGAAAACAATGTGCATTTCACAAAGCTTAAGCAATATTTGGGACAATCTGGCCAAAATGTAAAAAATGTAACCACTGCTGCAGCTATTACACTCCTTCAACATCCATCTGGATAGTGAGATTTTCATTTTAAAGAACGGAAATCCCTCTTCTGATGACGTATGATGAAGGTGGAAGTGTTTTGTTGGGAATACATGCAGAAGGAAGCCACATGGCTTCTTAACCCTATATAGTGCTCTACAGAAATTCTGGCTTCTGCAAGTAAGTCCTGCACAGCAGGAAACTGCACACAAGTGATCGAACCCCAAGTGGTTCTTTATGGCGCTTTTCCAGTGGCACAGGGAACCATGCCATACCGCAAACAAATGTTGTTTCCATTTCAAATAGAGCAACCTATACCTGACCCATACCTGAGCTATCATGGCTCTGCTCGGTGGTGGTGGCTCGATCAGGGGAGCGTTTTGATTGGTTATCACAACATGGATAAAGGCCACTGTTTTTTTACTGTCCGTGCAAAAAAAACAACGGAGATACAAACCGATTACTGGGAAGTCAACAAAGCACTATCTGCTGAGGATATATTTCAGTGAGAGTTTTCTTTGATGATAACCTACTTATCTTTAGCACTGTGTGAAATGTGAAGGTGTATCAGTCCATTGCTAAAAAGGCTTAGGTACTTGTTGCACGGCCAAACAATGACAAGACTATAAAAACGAAAAGACCACAAAAACAAAAGCAGTTCTGACAGAAAAACGTTCCTCTAGTTCGACTCCATTAACACGGTTTTGGGACGCCCGGCCATAAACTGTGGACAGAGAATTGCGCTGCTGACATGTCAGACACTCAGTGGCTGGGCTGAGATACCCTGGAAAATCAAAACGTGCTGCAATTTTCATGCCATTGCAGTAGAGTTTAGGTACGGCACGGCTCCTGTATACCTGTGGAAAACCACCATTAAACAATTTAGATGCATTCAACACCTGCAGTATAAGCACTGTGTGGAGCATGGAGTCATTTGGGATTCAGACCCAGTGTTGGAGACAGGAACAAACAGATAGGTGTGAGCACCGATGTCGTCATTTTGTGTTTTTGAATTGAACATGACTGTAGTGTGATTTGTTGTGATATGTACCTGACAAAAATACTTAATGATAAGTCTTTAATATACATTAGTTTTACTTATTTATCTATTTATCCTCCTCTCTTACTGGCCATAGCATTTTGTGCATATAGCAAAGTATACTTAGTGCTTTTATTTTTAGAGTTTTATTTTGACTTTATACTCTATTTTATATTGTTCTTTGTGTCTCTGTGTGTCTGTGCAGTTGTAACATAAGCAATTTCCTCAGGATCAATAATGTTCCTTGATTCTGATTCTCCTTCAGCAGTCTGTGGTTGCTTGGCAACAATAAGATACTCTAAACGAGCTGCAATAATAATAACCAATATTGTTCATTGAAAAAGTGTATTTTTAAAGGCCTTATTGCTTAATGAATAATGAGTGCTTATTATATGTACAACCGCACAGTTTTTATGAGTGGAAACGAATAAAAAACAAGAAAACTGTATAAATTGGCTCTTGAATGTTAACTTTAGAAAATGATTCTTTATTCTGCTGCTTCTGCCATCACTATATTGTCCAGGCCTGTACTGTTGCCATGCATGAAACTGCTTCAGCACTGGACAGCAACCCAGAAAATATAATATTCTGCACAGAACTCACATAGCACACTGTATACTTCCTATCAAATGACAAAGGACACCTAACTTTCTAAAACGTGTTCAATATAAACCTGTTTCATGTGCTGTAATACCACATTAGTTTTCTATTAGAGTAAAACAATACCGCAAATATTAATCAATATTTTACTAATAAATAATAGCGCTGGTATTGATGACCAGCGAGATCATGCGTTTTATTCTCATGAGCACATGTCAGGTGTTGAAACCACTTTTGGGCCAACATGTATTTCAACATGTACTTTTCACAATAGTTTGGAAAAGAAAACAGATAAAACCTGCTCTTCATATCACACTCAGAAATGGGACATTTAATTAAATGAGAGAATGAAAGAATGACTAATTAATTAAAATTAAACCTACAGAGAATGTTTTGTGTTACCCTCTGAAGGAATTAAAAACTAATTACATTTCTTTTGTCAACAGGTTCCACAAAGTTGTATTAGGTTCATTAAAAACAAAATGTTAAGGACATTACTACAAAATAATGGAGACTTTTCAAAGATTTACAAACTAAATGAAAATTATGCACATCTATATTTATAATAAGTAGGCAGAAATTTTTATTTTAAGAAACAGTTTGCAAGCAAATTCTCATTTCAAAAGGAAAAGAATTGCTGGCAAATATTTGATTGACACATTCTGTCCCCATGACCGTTCGTGACAATACAGTTACTTTCAGGATAGAAGCTCTAAACTCCAGAGGCTCCTTGTTTGAGTTTCTCCATTCACTCCTGAGACAAACAGGCTGCTGCTCTGTTGCATCCGTAGAAGATCTGCCTTACAAATGAAGCAGTGGGTGGGCCAGAGTTGGTGTTTTCTCTGCTGGAGGGTTGGAGGGGGAATGCTTTAGCATAGGCCTCCCAGCCTACTGAAAGCATGGCTTCATGCTGGCAACATGACCCAAAGTCCTCTTTCTCTCCTCCCACCCCCCTTTCTCTCCCCCACCTCTCTCACTCACACTTTGTCTCTCTATATAGCTAGTAAAAGCTAGTAAAAGACTGTATGCACTGTATGTTGTCTTGTTCTGCAAATTATTTAAATGTTTAGTCCTGTCCTGCTTGCACTTGTGCAGCCTTGAGGTGTTCTGCTTCTGTTCTTTGCAGGTCTATTTTTGTTCCTTGTTTTGCACCACAATCCTAGAGCAACGTTGTCTCATTTTACTTTGCACAGCATTTATGGTTGAAATCACAATAAACACCTACTTGACTTGACTTGACTACTTCACTGATTTCATGTTTTATATGAAACTTAACTTAATTTTCTTTTAAGTGATGTCAAAGTTAAACCACATAAAGAACTCTTCAATTAATGATTCCTCAGAGAACCATTTTTATCAAAATGAATTCCAGATGATGTGAATGGATGTATGTCCAAGCCACTGAGGAACCTATCCAGTTAACAGTGTATCCCTAATTAGTTTCAGCTACTCTTTCGTTTGACACTCTCCTTTTTTATGTCTCGCTGTTTCTCGCTAATGTTCTCACATCCTCATGTTATCTCTCTGCCTGTTAGTCATGAAAAGAGGGGAAGAGGGGGTACATGTCAGAGTTGATTAGCGTTCGCACGTCTTAAGTGTGTCCTTCATTGCCAAACAGAATGACATATTCTTTAAAGCCTTCCAGGGCCGCCACTGTCTATCAGTCCGTCTATTTTGGTATTCCGTATCAGCTGCAGCTTCCAAAACCCACACAAAAAAAAGCCTGGGCCATAATTTGTCTCTGTACCTCTCCCTCTCTCTTTCCGGCTGCCATTAGAGGGCTGGCTGGAGCACACCTGCACCCGTGGACCTGCCGGGGGGACAGGAAGATGGATTGGCAGCAGGAGGAAGGGAGCTTTTGCTGGGCATTTGCTGGGCCCTCCTTCAGCCCTCATTTCTCCAGTCCCACAGCCAGACCCCCCCACCCAACGCCCCCAATGGGGAGGGCCCGAGAGAGAGAGTGATGTGCCATCAAGCGCAGAGTACAACCACTAACCTAACCCAGATCACACCATCACATGACTCAATTCCACAGACGCTCGTGCCCCGTCTCCAGCCATAACCTGAAATAGACTAAAAGAGGCTAAAAATAAGAAACATTAATAATTCCTTTTTTCTCCAACCTGTGCTGCCGGAGAAAAAAGTCACAAAGGAGGATCACAACTGGCTGTGTTTTGGTGGGCCACTGCACAGTGCATATCATCTCTCTCTTACTGCATTTCTCCTTTTTTTTTACTTTGTATGGGACATTTTCTTCCATCGTGGGAGAGTTCCTTCCATCAATGAGAATATAGTGTTTACCTTAACACTGACTATCTAACACTGACTGTATAAAAATGTAGGTGGAGAAATAGCTGAAGGTCTCCTGGGCTTTCCCTTTCATTTCAGACCACTCGTAGATAGCAGACCACCATTTGTGGAGACCACACTGCATGTGTTTCTTTCTACCCAGAGAAATATACTAAAACCATAACAATGCTCTCCAGTTTCTAAACACTTTTTGTTGCTGCTCTTCACAGCAAAGCCAGCTTTTCGCTAAATACTTTGAAAAAGCCAAAAAGCCTGAGGCCGGATGAGGCTGGCAAAGTATGTGTGGAAAAAGGGGGAATATGAAAAGAGAAAAACAAACACAGCATTTAGCAAGTCCAGCATATTTTGTGCAGTGGCTTTTTGCTACCTATATTACAGCCCTGTGCTAACAGCCCCAAATACACTGACAGCATTAGTACAACTCTAACCCATTAATACTGTCCTAGCACACGTAAACCCTTCAGTGTCAAGTGAATAAATCAGCCAGCAGAATGGTACAAACCTTACGTTATAATCTAAATTCATTTAAAAGGATTTTTAATTGTTATTTTTAACAATTTCTTATGATCCGTCTTAAATCAAAGGAAAAGAGAGCTGATGTTTTCGAGTTATATAAAGAAACCAAAATGAACATATGAGGGTTTGTTGCTCATACTTTCATATGAATAACTCATACCTCCTACACAGACATAGTGTTATAAGGAGTCATTTTCAAAGGCAATATCCTCATCAACATTATTTCGATGTGATCTTTGCCATATGGAATGCAGGTCTCAAAGAGGTTTTCCAGTTATATTTAAATGAGAATTTTTCGTATAAGGCTCACTTAAAGTTTTTTTACTAATTTACAAACGTCGTTGTCACTGCGGTCATTTCAACAGAAACATGCACTGCAGTGTTAATAACAATTTCATGTAAAAGAGAAGCACAGATTCATTTATACTGTAGTCATTTGATTTAGCCAGTTAATGTTAGAACAGAGTATATTTTTAATGTGGTATATTTCTTTTCAAACTGTATGTCCATTTTATGCTAAGATATCTGATGTAATCTTAAGAGAATGTTTTGTCATATATATATACATGCACACACAATTATTATTAACACTTCAGGGTTCAGCAAAACAACTGGTTATGTATGAACAGATAAAAGGGAGCTAAAAGATTTCATGCAGCCATAGATGGCCTAGATGGTCTGTCCAGAGTGTGTTTATTGTGTTGTATGTGTACAATATAACAAGTTTTTTCTTCCGGAAATATACAGTCTGTATTAAAAAGCTGCACTGCACTGCTGGAGGAGATTTTCTGCCACAGATGAATAGAAAGCATTTTCACACTTAGGATAACGGTTCTTTTGTTCTATACACATTTCATGGCCATGTAACACTAAATGACCCCGTTAGCTTTAGGCAATTAACGCCAGAAACTGTGTTGTCATTGCCTTCATCTTTAAACATGTTTTGTATGGATGTCATTTCCTTACAAAGCAAACAAAAGCTCTTTTCTTCCAGGCCTGAAAAGCACACGGCTTCAAACATTTACAGACAAAATGTGATAACAAGCATTGCATTCAGGTGTGAAAAACAAACAATCTGAGTGTGCGCGCGCACACACACACATACTCTCACACACACACACACACAAACACACAGAATTTGACTCGTGACTCCGTAGTAACTTGAAACTTGCAAGAGACATATGAAAATACATGCATGCATGCACACACAAATACACACACACTCACAAGCAAGTTTGAATTATTCTGACTTTGCAGCAGGGCAGGCTGTTGAAGAGCAGGTGGATTTGTGATTCCAGTAGGCATCTGAAGGCCCTGCGGACGCCATACACACACAAACACACACACGCACACATGCAAACGCACACACACACACACACACACACATGCACAAACAGCGAGGCAGGCCATTCTTATTTCCGCTAAGCAAGGTCAACCCTTATGCATCGGTGGGTGTGAAAAATGTGTCTCCACTCTAACAGCCAACAGCTGACCTTACATTTACTTATGGCTACAACAGGCCAGAAATACTGCCCTCTCAATCTTCCCCATTCATCAGGGTTTATTAAGCATTACAGTGCATAAAACTGCATGATGGTAATGTGTGTTGGAGTGTAAGAGTGTGTGTGAGAGAGAGAGAGAGAGAGAGAGAGAGAGAGAGTGTATGTGTGTGTATGTGTGTGTGTGTGCGCATTGCTGCAAGACATCTAATTTTCTCTAATTTTCTTATATTAGCCTGAATATCATTTTCACAACTCTTAAACACTGTACTGAATCCATCCTATCTCCAATATATGGTCTATCCAAGTAAAAAGTGTGTGTGAATGGGTGTGTGTGCGTGTGTTCTACACACTGAACCATTACTCTGGCTATATGGCAAAAAAATAAGGAGGCCATGTAGAGTGTATATTCTTCACTGCCTAGATGATTCAGTTTTATGGGGGTGGCGCTTGGTGGACAGAGTGCAAGCTAGAGGGGAACCATACATGTCATTCAGTCGAAGCTTTAACGAGAGGTGCATTAGTCTTCTAATGTGTGCATGTGTGTGTGTGTGTGTGTGTGTGTGTGTATGTCTATCAGAGGTGGGAGTCACACACATGCAACTCTCAAGCCTTAACCTTACGGAGTAAAGTCATGAGTCAAAATTCGGATTATCTACCTCAGTCTCCACCTTTAAATCAGTTATAAAACAGCCGTCATGAACAGTTGAGCATTATTTTCAACATCAATGGATACTGTTGCTGCCTTATTGATTTTACTGATATTTGACATTTTGTAGCAATCAATAACTAGCCTCTAACAACACTGGCAGCAAAGTGACTGAACCAGAGCGAGCACACAATTCAAATTAATGGTGTTTTAAAGTGGTATAATGGCTGGTCATGAGAAGACTAACGTTATACCCGTAATCATTTAGTCATGAGCATGCAGCTGTGTTAGCTAGTAACATGCCCATGTGGATAAGCCCCAAAACAAGCCCCAAATTGTCTTGTACATTAAAAGTATATCATCTAAATAAGTGCATAATCAATCCAAAGCCAAGTCTAACACAGCTCATAGTTAACATTAGTTTTCCAGCTAATATTTGAACAGTCAATCAGTTTGCTGAAAAAGTGTGCTGTGGGTTTTGTAGTGATGAATGTTGGATGTTGTGGTCATCTCACTGATTTTTGTCCAGTAAACTTTGCATACTGCTGCTCCTTACTTCTCTTCTTTACATCTTTACATGTGGATGGCCAGGCTTACCTGGGAAAGTGATGGCACCAGGATACACTATGGGATGAAGGCAAGCCAGCAGAGGCAGTGTGATCCTCAGAGCTATGTTCTGCTGGGAAACCCTGGGTCCTGCATTCATGTGAATGTTACTTTGACACCACCTACCTAATAATTGCTGCAGACCAAATCCAACCCTTCAGGGCAACAGTATTCCCTAACGGCAGTGGCCCCTTTCTTTCAGCAGGATGATGCACCCTGCCACACTGCAAAAATGTTCAGTTTGAGAAACATGGCAAAAGGTGTTGCAATTCCCCAGATCTGTAGGACACGATGGACAAACTAGTCCTATCCATGGAGGCCCCACCTCTCAACATACAGGATCTGCTGCTAACATCTTCAGATGTTTGTGGTGTCCGTACTTGACAAGTCGTAGCTGTTTTACGACGATGAGGGGGTCCTATACAATCTGGTTTTATTGTAATGGATGATCCGTGTATTTATATATAAGTGTATATACATACATAGACACACACAGATCAGTGCTGTTCGTCCTAGATGTTCATGACAGGATGCCATGTATACATGTTGATGTTATCGCCTCATCTCTCACTCGCTGCAGCCGTGCGGCTCAGTGGAGGACGCTGATAAGCTGAGAGCTATGGAAACAGACAGCTGTCAGAACATCTTCCTCTCTTCAACCAAACTGCCAACACCCTCCTACACACTCCTACACACGTCTTCTCCTCAGCCTCCGGGGCTCTTTCTACAAAAACACACCCCTGCTTCAGCAAACAACTGCCCTACAGTGACAACACACACACACACACACACACATCTGCACCCATGGTCTGCTAGGTCCTGCTGTAGTGTGAAGTGGGGTTGTGTCAGTATGGCAACAGAACAGAACAGATTATGGAAGTCAGGGATATAAAACTGCATCAACTTCACAGTGGTGATTTAACTGCATCAGTACTGAGCTAACAGAATTATAATAAACGATTATAGTATCTAGTATATACTGAGTTTTTGTACAATTCCAGATAAAAGGCTATTTAATTGCTTCAAATATCTAAATTCTTCTAAAGTCTGAACTGTGTGAAAACAATGAAACTGAAATTGAAATGTGATGATCCACCCAATCATTTCATAACTGAATCACAGTAAGGTCAGAGATTTACACATCCAGGAGAAACAGATGCAGACTTTGGTAAGAATGGTGGCGAGTGTCATGCTGTGGAGACGAAGTGAGGCACAACACAGGGATTTAATAAAGGCAACAAAACAGGTGCGGGCATACAAACAGAACCAGGAACACACAAACTGAACAGAAAAGAAACTCAAAGTCCAGGGAACTGAGAAATACACAAGCTTAAAGAGAGTCCAAGGGCAAACGTGAGTTGGCGAAGAAAACAAAGAACGAAGGAAGGACACTTCCGGGTCGGACTGGCGAACCTTAATAACGCGGAACACAAGTGTAGGAAATAATGAAATTAAAGGGCAAAAACAAAGGCCAGCTCAATAGTCTGGAGACCCGGAGCATTGGCAAGTCCTCGCTGGAGAAGGACGTGACAGAAATTTAAACCCAGAGACTCCGTTTTTTAAAGCAAATTGATGTAGTATGATTACGTAACATTTCCACTAATCAAGGAGAAATAATGTTAATCAGCAATGTGTTGCTTAAAATAAGCTCTAGTACTGTTAATACACTGTTTTCAAGGTTAATCTTTCAGGATTCATCTCACTCCTTAACAAACCTATTACTGCTGAAAACGTACAAACATTTACGGCTACATGTCAGTAACTGCGTAAACTAAAGCCTGTTCCCATTAATATACTTTTATAATGGTTTTATAAACATTTCAGGTTTCACTACCACCAGTGCCTTTCCAAGAGCTGGCAAATAACAAAGACCTGTTTACATTTAGACTGGGGTAATAATTGCCGTGAAATAGTCTTAGTTCTGAGTTATAAAGTTACATATTTTAGTCCCCTATGGCACAAACCGTGAAAATGTTTGAAAAAGTATACCCGAAGGTAGACTACATTCACTCTGTGTAGAAAAGTATACAAAAGTATACAAAACCTTTTTTAAATTGAAAAAGAATCAGAGAGTCATGACAGACTGCAACAGAAAATGCTATGATTATTTTCCCTAAGAATATGTACCCCTTGAGGATATCTTAGTGTCAGCATTTGACAGCAATCTGAAAGGTAACTTGCAAATAAGTTAATTTCTAAGGTCAGTTACTATTAATGCACTGTTTAAATGGCTAAAACGTAAGATTCATTACTACAGAAAAGGTCTACCAACATGAAACACCTACATAAAGTTCCCTCCAAAAACATCTTTCTGAATAAAATCTCAGTATAATTCCAACGTTACAAATCAGCAAATAAGCAAATTCATCAGAATTATTCTGAACTGGTAAATTCAACGTTTTATTTTTATCCGGATTGAACTTAACAGTAGTTAAAGAGTTAATAGCCAAAATGTTGAAGTAAATAATTTGTAAGTCCCCTCCTGGGGAATCCTAGTTTACATGAATTATGCTGTAGCCGTTGGCAAACTGCATATCAAGCAGGATTTAGCAAACAAACAACTGGCATGTCCACCTACCATCAGCACTCAGCAGCCGGGGTTTGGTGCTAAAAGATTTAGAGGCGGCCTGGCCAGGGCCTGCTGCCACCCGTCCAGTTTTAACAGGGAACGGAGGGTGCAGATAGAGTGGAACACACTCACACAGGCACACAGCACACATTACTTTCGATTTCCCTCTTTCCCTCCTCTCTGTCTCTCTCTCGCTCCATTCGCAACCAGCTACCGCTTTGTCTGCGTTTGTCTCATGGGGATACAAACACTTGCAGTATAGCTGATTCAATAGCATCACATATATGGCAAGATTGTCCACCTTGGTGTGTGTGTGTGTATGTGTGTGTGTGTCTGTCTGTCTGTCTGTGTTCATCTAAACACATCAGAATACATTTACCATCATTGAAATAAACCTTTAATACCAGTTGTCATGCACCGGTCGTCTTTAATTTGTTTCATCGTATTTAGATCTTAAATCTTTCAGTGTCCAGCTCCTCTCCCTTTAAACACACACTTCCTGCTTTCCAAACATTCATCTCTAGATTCTCTGTAATCCTAGTAGCTGGTCAACCCTGACTGATGCCCCCTGAGGTTGGTATGCGGGGCGCAATTAGTGTCTCACCCAGCGACGGGCACTGCCAGCCTAAAAAAATCAACTCCGAAGACAATCCTGCTTTTTTTTCTTTCTTTCTTCAATGCTCTGCTTCACACAGTCATTGCCTCCCACCAACACATCCCCTTGGCATTCTCTCAAAGAACAACTTTCTTTTCATTATTCAAATGCCCTTTAAGAAAAAAAAAGGCCCCTCAAGCCTCAAGCTTGGCAAATTTGAAGGGATAAAAGAAACAAGTTGTTTTTCAAGGGACCGCCGGCGTCGTTCAAAGTCGCCGCTGCAATATTTGCATCTTTAATGTGAAGCGTGTGCCTCTTGGCGCGACTCAAGTCTCCTCGCAGCTGTTTTATAGCAATGCGCGTCATACGGCGCAGCCCACTGATTTCCCGAGTACGTTTTTTGATGTGGCCCATGTAGGGTCGAGCAGTCGACATTCATTCCGTCGCTATCGACATTCCCTTCTCGGTACGAGGACAAAAACACAGGACGATGTAGTTCTCAAAAGGAAGTTACATCTGCTGAGCCCGGCTCCCGTGTTTATTTTTGCTTGTACGGTCACTGGGCAACAGTGACTTGCCAGCTTTTTCTTTTTTTTTCTTTCGTAAATGGAGCAATTTGGGAAAAATTGAAAGAACAAATGAATTGACATTTGCTGTCACAGGCTCCCCCCAAGCCCCGGCACTGAAAGCATCTGATCAATGGCTGCCGTAGCTCCTGGGAGAGGCACCATGAAACTGCTTTAAGCCTGATCTTAAAAGGCCGGACTTATCGATTTATTTCCCTCCCTGTTTCTTTTCTAAAAACACTCCTGCTTTGGGCTCTGACTGGCATGGCGGCCCCTCCTGAAGGGGGAAAAGGCCATAAGCCTGCGGAAGGACTCACCCCTGGCAGCGTCTTCTGTTCGTGGAGGGCGTTCTGGGCTTTGATGGCCGACTCACGGGCGCAGTAGGTGAGGAAGGCGCAGCCTGTGGGACAAAGAGAAACAGGAAGAGACATTGAGCGGTCAGTCAGCGTGGATTTTGTTTAAAAATTCGATAGCAATGCAGGACGTGGCCATTATTGCTTCATAGCATTACCCAATAACCACAGTCAACAGTACAAGGGAAAAAATCCATGAGGGGGTAATGAGGACCACCACTAGGTGCAGCTCATTCAGTCATTAATTGCAAAACGATGATGCAGCCAAAAATCAAATTTACACAATTTTCCACTTAACACCAAATGTAGCTGACCAGCCAAGACATGCTTGCCATCTGACATCTGCTTCCTATACAGTTACACAGCAAATACAGCTAACAAGTAATGAAAGCTGGTACCCTGTTAATTCATCAAACAGCATCGCATAAACTACATGCCTTAATTATCAGTGACTGGCTTCAAACTGAGTCAGGTTTTTAAAGTAGCACTTTAAAAAATGAAAAATGTTGCTACAGAATGACCCTTAATTTAATATGAGAAGTAAAAATTCTCCTCAATGTTTATCAAATGTTAGTCACAAAGAAAAAACAACAGGTGACCACAAAATACTTTTTATTCTGGAAAGCATGCATTGTAATTATTGACACTCCCTTATTTAGTATTTTGTGCAACCCCACTTTGGCAAAAGAACAGCAGTGAGTTTCATTTGTAATTTTTTAATAGGGCTTGTAAACACAGAAAAGGGGATTTTTGACCATTCCTCAAAGTAGAAACTCTCCAGATCTTGCAGAGCCCCAATTCTTCTCTTGTAGACTCTCTTCACACAGGTTTTCAGTTTGATTTTGATCAGGGGACCAGTATGTGTTCATTCAACCTTTTTAGTGGATTTCTTCGCTTTGTTGCCCTGCTGGAAGGTCCAGCCACAACGAAGTTTTAGTCTCTTGGAAAAGGAAACCAGAATTTGTATTAAAATCACCTGGTACATCCTGGAATCCAAGTATTTCTGAACACCATGTATGTGAACACTGTCAGGGCCTTTAGAGGAGAAACAGCCCCACAGCATCACAGATCTTCCACAATATTTAACAAATGGTTTAAGGAGCTTTTCTGCAGCCATTTTTATTTCTATGCCAAACTCACCTTGAGCATTTGGAGACAAAGAGCTTCATTTTTGTCAGACTGCAGCACCCTGTCCCAGTTAAAGTTCCAGTGGCATCTGGCAAACTGCAAGCACTTTCGCTTGTGGCTTCTTTCTGGCACACTTTCCAAATGGTTTGTTGGTATGGAGGTGACATCGTATGGTGAATTAGGATACACGGTGACCTCAAGATGCTTCCAAATTCTGTATTTCTGAAACTGTGGTCATTGGAATAGTTTTAATTTCTCTGAACACCCTCTGTACTGTGACTGCTGACAAAATAGACTTGCATCTTCTTCCAGGCTGGTTCATGAGAGTTATAATTTTTGTTAAAGTTCATAACGACTGCTGTTGATATTGGCATTTTAAGTCAAGCAGCTATTTTTTGTATCCATTCTCTGATTTGTGTCAACACACTTTTGCCAAGAATCTTGAGAATATGGCCTTATTGCAGTTGGAATGCTCTTGAATCTTGAATCAATACAATCTCAAGGGATTTGGACCCTGTGTCACCTCATTTTTATACCCCAGTGAAACATGAGCTCACTGCCTAAACACTTAGGTCAACTGAATATGCATGGGATCATACTTCATTTACATCTCCTTAATTTAAATATCTTGGAGTGCCAATAACCATAACATGATTTTTCTTTATACGGTTTCTTTATTCTCAGGCTAAACCTAATTCAAATGCAAGTAAGATTTTTTCCCATTTTCAATATAGTATTAAGATAATAACTGATAAAATGCCTTTTTTTTTTAGCCTTTTCAATAATCTTTAGCAAGTGTGCCAATAATACATGCCTACTCGCCTCCTACAGTGGACTCCGCAGTGGTCTCAAGAGAGGGATTTCCTGGATTAAAGACTAGGAAAACCCCCTGCTGAAGATGCATCTTGAAGGTGTGAGAAACTTTTGAAACATACAAGGGCTTTGGGGGGTGTACATGACAGCAGTCTGTTTGAAACTGTTTTTTTTCTGCTAGCTGGCAAACACAGAAAGAAGCCAGATAGCAATCATTACAGCTAGGACGCTAAATATCATGTCAGTATATCTTTGCTTCTAGATCCGTGCGAAATCAGCGGATTACTTTATTGCAGTGGGCTGTATGGCATATTTGCATAATAAATGTTGTGTTATGTCGTGAGAGAACACTACATGGCAAAAACACCACTGATTGTTCTTTTGTCCATTTTTCATAGATAACAGAAGGTCATGCAGTGTCATGCAAACCTCTTAAGCAAGGAGATTATTTAACAACTCGACACAATTTGAGGCAATGTCTACACAGTACTAACATGTGGCTACATGCTAGCTACATCAGCTCCATATCTTGATTGCTGAATTAAAGACTACAGACATCAAACATGTTTTTGCTGATCGACTGCTATTATCATAATACTATTCGTAGTATCATTATACTATAAGGGGCACATTAGGGGTATCAAGCGTATGTAAATTCATTGTCCAATTTAGCACTCTCAGGCTTATTTAACGATACCTATGAATTATTCAGAAACTGCTATGAAGCGGAGGTATGGCATGTGTTTATGACAGGTTCTTTAAGGGGTTAACTGTTTGCTTAGAGTCAACCATCTTTTGGCACTGGAAAATCGAGCAGGCACAAAGCAAGCATGTCGCTTACGATGACAGGGCCTGCGCTGCTGCGAGGAATCCCTGTAGACTGGCTAAATACAGACTGTCTATTTTGTAGCATGGGGGAGCCTGTCCAATCCCGTCTTCACAGAGTGTATGTGTGTGAGCTTGTGTGTGTGTGTGTGTGTGTGTGTGTGTGTGTGTGTGTGTGTGCGTGTTTGTTTTAGCTCCAGCCCCGGCTCCATAGATCAGCCTGCCGTCACTGTCCAAACCACCCACGTCCCAGCCAGGTGGGATAAACTCTGAGTGCTACTGACAGAGAGAGGGTGCAGAAGGAAATGCCCAGGGGGGTAGAAAGGAACAGCAACTGGGGGAGGACAGGAGAAAGGGCCTCATAGCCCGAGGGCTTCCAGAACACAATCTGAACCACACACACGCATGCATGCATGCACACAGAGGCTGCCAATTGAGGGCCACTCACTAAAACAAAAGAGCCTGAGTGAAGCAAGGCGCTAGAACACAGAGTATCATTAATGCGCCCTTGCTCCATGACAGTGACAGTAAACACACTACAGTGGTGTACTCACACCACCGCCAGTTCCAGCTTTGCCAGGGTTAAGTTGCCTCACTGGCAGACATCAAACAACACAGTGGGGATCACACTTTTATAAGTGTGAAAGTGACTGCTATAAAATGGATCCTCTCTCCTCTCCTCTCCTCTCATCCTCTTTTTTTGGCATGTAAACACACACTCTGGAGACTGGAAGGTTTTAGAGTATCTGCCATGGATTTATTTATGTGCGTTGTTCATTTATGTATGTTGCTACCAAGCCCTTCACTTAGCAACAGCAACTAACTTGATACACTCTCAAAATTATTCTAGCATGGGTGCTAACTGTCCATGCTGATACTAATATACATTATACTGGCTAGTTAAGGTACAACAATCAAAGTACCCACCAAAAAATGTGAAGGGACAGGTTATTGTCAGTGCTTCAGTAAAAAACAGTGCTTCAGAAACAAAATGGTGAAAACACTGGTTAACAAAGAATAAAAATAATACATAAACGAACAGAAAGTTAATTAAATATATCACTCACAAAATGCATATTTATAACTTAATACCCCACAGTATCAGTCTTACGCTTAGATTAGTAGCCTTAGACACTCTGTCAATAGTGGTATATAGATTGTCTATATATAGTATGCCAAGGTCTACCACTGAGCACAGTTTAATGCATTGTTTCATCCCAGTCTGATGGAAAACTTTTGCTAAGTTAATAGTTACCAAGCAGTTACCTGCTCTGTTTACTACATGCTTAGCAACGTAAGTAATTTTGAGCAAGATATTAATGTTGGATTGAAATAATTCAAGGCATCCTGAGTTTTATTTAAAAGACTAAATAGCTATAAAATGCATTATATCCAGAGTTTTCCAAACAGCACTTTGTTCCACTCAGGCCTGTTTTTACTGAAGCACAGGACTGACAACGGCCTACCCCTTCTGGTCACTATAAAATAGCTGTTTGTGGCTGGTTTTTCTTTATGTCAGTCAAATGACTCTTGGGACAGTAAGAAGTTCTTGGCCATGTTGAACAACAAAACCCACCAGTCTCTCTGACTATAAGTGAGGCTGCCCTGGACTAGTCTCACTAGTATGTTGTGAAGAAACGTTGTCTTCTCATCGTGACAGGCAGGAACTCGGGGTCATGACTCTTTCCCACAAGATAAAACGGGCCATGTCAGGATTTGGCTCACTCCAAACGCTGTCCTAACATAATGATTTCCAATGGTAAACAAACAAGTCAGTCAATTGTGTTCTTTTTGCCCATTACAACAACGTCTTACCGAGCCAGCACTGCCTGTGAACACATCAAAGCTTTGTTATGTCTACAAACCTGCAGCCAAGGCGTGCTCTTCCTGACCCTCGGCTGGAACAGAAAATCTTGTTTCTTTGTATCTTGCAATTATGGTGCTTCCAAATTGGATGCCTTTGCTAAGGCTGAAAACACAGGGCATCTAGCGCAAATTAATTGCTGCAATAATATTAGCAAAAAAAAGAAAGGAAAGCGGCAAAAAAAAAACATGAGGAGAGAAAGAAATACAATCTCAATTTAAAAGTGTTTCTCTGCGCTTTAAAGTATGGTGTAATACGAATTTGCAGCCCACAGGCACTGGCTCTAACAACTACATAATTGGAATCCAAACACGTACAAATTACCGCCCTGCTGTTGCATACCAAGTGCAAAAATTTTTGGCTGCATGATGAAATTGTTTGAAATTCGACATAAAGGGAAACGCAACTGGACCATGCTGACACAGCAGCAGCGGGATTAAAAAAAGGGACGGACTAAGGAAATGATCTGCCGCAGCGTTTGATAGCAATCTAGAAGAGAAATCACCTCTTTCCACGTTTGCCGCTTACGCAATGGGAACAGTTTTGTCCCGTCTCGAATGCCGGCATTTCTAACGAGCAGATGCGTATACTGTGGGCTGTTGTGAACTCAGGCAAGTCTAAAGGAGTGACTGAGACTGCATGGTGAGATGGAGAGGCATGGTGGTGATTAAGTAGGCTGAACAGAGGGTCCTACTCTGCCTCTCCGCCACTGACAGCGTACATTTGATGCTTTATTTACTGCGGGACTACTGAATCTCCAGTGCTGCTGCTGCTGGTAATTCTGTTCCTTCACCTTTGGCCTTACGGTGTGACGTGCCCATTAAGAGTGTAGACCTCTGGGATAAATCGTCCTCCAAATTCCCATCCCCCTTGTCCTAGCCCAAGCACTTTGCACCTTCATATCCCCATCATTCCTGCTTCCCTCTCTCCCCATCATTTTCTCTACATTCTTATTAATGAATGTTCCAAAATGGTTCTTGGCTTAGACATTTACCGTCAGAAAAAATGTACTGTGCAGGGACATTTTTTTTTCATCAAGGTACAAATAATGCAAAATGTTGTACCTCAAAGGTATAACAATGATCCATGAGGCCTACTTTTGTACCTTAAACATGTTTTTTTCCCAGGAGAAAGCAGCATATTTGTACCTTTTTTATAACCTAAGGTTTAAAAGTAGAAAAGTTTAATAGAAAGCCTGGAGTCAGAGAGTCAACTTAATAATTATATCTGAAATGGAGGATAGAGGAATTAGAACTAAAGTTCCTGAAGGCATACCCTTAAGAGTACAACCCCAGTGACGCAGGAGGTACCACCCCAGGGACAGCCAAATACCTTTTTTTCTGAGAGTGTACAGTTCTTAGAAAAACCTTCAAAACATACTTCGTGTGGGACATCTCACCATTTTTAAAAATATTTATGCATAACTAAGTTACTGAGATGTTATTGTTTGGTTTGTTGTATTGAAACAGTATTGCATGGCTTTGTTTGCATGGTTTGATATAAAATGGTTCAATTAATAAAACTTATCGACTCAAATTTCCCTTACAATAATAGTGACTGAAGGGACTGTAATGTCTATAGTGTAAACAATAATATTTTATTTACTATCCAAAACAGACCTATCCCACTGAAAACCCTAGGATGTGCCAGAAAAGCTTATTTTTAACCCCCAGTGTTGACAGGTATGCTCCAAAACCACCAGTCTATCTGCACTGTAGTAAATATGAAAAAATCATGTTCTAAATGTACTCATCTGCCCTGCATTTATTTTAAAATGGGTTTTATGCCAAAACAATGTATCTGGGATCAGGCAGTGTATTCATAACTTTTTTATATTAAAGTTTTCTTTAGAGGTCTATTCTGAATACTGAATTCAGCATTTCAGGCCAAATTACCCTGAATGACCTTGTTTATTATTTATCTTATTAATTACTTATGAAGAAATCACGCTCACATTTCTCACTTACGAAAAGGATCATTCCACAGGACTCTTTTTGTTCTTCTCTGGTGTTCTAATCAGTGTTGTTAGCTCTATGCTGCAAATTAATTCACAGTTTATTACAGTGTGCCAATGTCTAATGTACTAGACATACATCCTTGTTATCAAGCCGCTTCTGAATGCTTTGATCTTAGATGTGTTGCCTATAATGAACTGACCACCACTCGCAAACTCATGTGGGTCTGATCCACTACAATGCGATCACAGTAATTGTTCTAACAACAATATTGTCCCTGCCCCGGCCTAATTAGCTTGTAATGAGTTCTGTAATATAAGCAGTACTCTAGCGTAACCTGTACACCTTAATTAAGGCAGGCACCTTTAAGTGTACCCAACATCCATGCTCCCTGCAAAGCCACGAGTCAGCAGGACACCAGTCTTAAGAAAGAAGGGCTGAGGAGAATGCAGGAGTTGACTCTTAAACACAAAGGTGCCAAAACGGTTTCTTTGAGTGATGCCATGAAATGTCATTCTTCAGTAAATGAGTAAAAAGTGAGGACATCTTCACTCCAGATCTGTGCTAGAAGTGCAACAAATGGTAAATCGTTGTCATAAGGCCAAAAAACTTTATAGGGAGGTTGCCCTGGTTTGTGTTGATGCTCATGGTGTCAGATCATGCTGAGCTGTTTGATGTTTCTCTGTCAGGTAGAACCAAAGTTATTTTCATTTAAGAAACATGTAACTACCACTAGGGTTTTTTAAATGGCGTCACATGCAAAAAAAAAAAATTATTTTTGGTCTTAAAAACAAAAAGAAAAAACACAAGATCTCTGAAACAGGGAGAACTTTCAGGATAGTCTCCGCCTACAAGTGTGAGAGGAAAATCCACGGGGAAGGGGGTCCAGAGAGCGGCCAAGCGGCGGCGCACCGAGAGAAAGAGCAGCAAGCGGCAAGCGTGTCGGATAACAGAAACTGGTTCTACACTGTTTTACACAATTTATATTTGTTTAAATCAGATTTTACTAATACACTCTGAGTTCCAAGGGCCACAGAACCTCCAAATAATGGAAAAAAACTCAAACCAAGCCATTTAGGGGATGCAACAGTTTCTTAGGGGATGCTGAAGATAAACTCTGGTCAGTCATAAGGATAGATATTGCAGTTACAGTGAGGTCTTTGCACTGCAAATGTGTCGTTGGTTCAAGTGTCTTGGAAAAGTTTCCTCACTTTTACATTTTTTTAAGTATGTAAAAATAGTTTTAACTTAAGCACTCAGTTCCTGATCTAAAAAGAAGGAAACCAGGCTACTAAAAACATCCCTTTTAAATGCACTGTTTCAGTGATGTCACAAAAACCAACTCATTTACATGTACCCATTATGTTAATAGCAGTCTAGCCCTGCCCATTCACAAGAAGCATTTCTGCCTCAAATGTTTCTTGAATTAGGCACAATCCAGGGCAGCCAATCAGAACAGAGTTCATTTGCATAATCATCTTCAAAGCACAATAGCTTTTATGGCATATTAAGAGATATAAAAATTGCCCCTTAAATGGCATCATGACTGTTTTGGGTACATAAATGTCACAAGTGAATCTCAGGGGAAATAAAAATCAAATAAAAGTATAATGAAGAAAGAACACGGGGCCTTTAAAAACCTTTATCTATGCTTGGATTGCAGCGTAAAATAGTTTTTGAGTCACTAGTGCCTACGGTGAGTCACCACATTCTACGTCACAGAAGCACGTAAAAGTCACCAAAGTGTGAGTCATGCATGCTCGAGTTCAGTTTATGTGGCTGCCAAGGAAATCCATGAAAAACCTTCTTACTGTGATAAATCCTGCATTGCTGGAAACGCCCGTAAAATAATGAGATAAACTGAAAACACAATGAAACAGAGATTTAAAAGACATGAAAGCAAGTGTTTATCACATAAAATTATATGCACTGAAGGTTTATAGGAAAACTAATATTAGAACAGCAAAAAGGTTAATCTGTTGATTGTTCTGTGGCTTCCATTCATTTGCATTCATTTTGTTGTACATTCAACTCAATATACTGCAAAAAAATCCTGAAAGGTTTGTATACTTTATGACATATTTGGACCATTCAAACCCTATTTAATGTCCTTCTCTTTCAGTCCCTGAGATTATGACGGAGGGGCTAAAAATCTTTGTATCTTTCTCTTTTTTCTTATTGTGCATATAATATTATTATATTATATTATATTATATTGTATTGTATTGTCTTAGATTATATTATATTATATTATATTATATATCATACTTGGTGCAGTAGAGCTGCTACTATTCGTGATATTACTAAGCCAGTTATCTACCAGTTATAACAACAGTAAATCAAATAATTGATTATAATGTTTTTTTAAAAAGGCAAGATAATTAAAATTATGCTTAACTGAACAATAAACCATAAACCATATATTATCTTCCAGGCACATGTGACTCAATAAAATGCATAAAAATTAGTGGGTTCACCAAGCTCTATTGTTTTCCCAGGTAAATCTGGAATATGCATTATCATTATACAAATCACCCACTAATCATCTCTGATTTGAGAAGTTGATGAAACTGGGATGAATGAGTAAATGCCATGAGTGCAACCATAATGGTCACTCTCATAAGCACCGAGAGGAGAGAATGATAGTCTGAAAACATGACATGAAAAGATACAGAGAACAGTTCTTTTAGTGTCAGTCTGAGAGTTCGTGATACAGAGGCCTGAAGTCTGGGTTGTTTAAAGGAGACCTCCAGCGTCTGCCAGAAGTGCTCCGGCATCTCAGTTCTAACAGGTGACATTTACTAACGCACACACAGAATAACCCAGACGAACAGACACCGCGCGCAAAAAAGGAGTGGAAGACATGGAGGAAGGATGATGCAGAACAAAGAAACAGAAAAAAGGAAAATCTTCCTTAGTGAGCTACATCGACCCGCTCTCTCTCGCTCTCCCAGTCTCTCTATCTCTCTCTCTTTCACTCTCCTACTCTGTCTCCCTCTCTGTCTCTCTCTCTCTCTCTTTTACTCTCGGTCTCTCTCGCTCTCCTACTCTGTGTCCCTCGCTGTCTCCCTCTCTGTCTCTCTCTCTCTCTTTTACTCTCGGTCTCTCTTTCGCTCTCCTACTCTGTGTCCCTCGCTGTCTCCCTCTCTGTCTCTCTCTCTCTCTTTTACTCTCGGTATCTCTCGCTCTCCTACTCTGTGTCCCTCGCTGTCTCCCTCTCTGTCCCTCTCTCTCTCTTTCACTCTCCTACTCTGTGTCCCTCGCTGTCTCTCTCTCTGTCTCCCTCTCTGTCTTTCTCTCTGTCTCTCTCTCTCTTTCACTCTCGGTCTCTCTTTCGCTCTCCTACTATGTGTCCCTCGCTGTCTCTCTCTCTGTCTCCCTCTCTGTCTTTCTCTCTGTCTCTCTCTGTCTCTCTCTCTCTCTTTCACTCTCTGTCTCTCTTTCGCTCTCCTACTCTGTCTCCCTCTGTCTCCCACTCTGTCTCTCTCTCTGTCTTCCTCTCTCTCTTTCGCTCTCCTACTTTGTCTCCCTGTCTCCCACTCTGCCTCTCTCTCTCTGTCTCCCTCTCTTTCTCTCCCTTCTCTCCCTTCCCTCTCACACTTTCAGTTTGTTTCTTGCCTCCTTTCTCTCTTTCCCTGTTCCATTTCTTGCTCCTTTCTCCCTGTTCTCTCGCTCTCTCTCTCTCTCTCCCCATTCTTCCTCTATTTCTCTCTCCTCCTAGCTGTTAATCCCCTCTCTCTCTCTTTCCCCCTCCATTTTTCACTCTCCTTCCTTCTCTCCCTCCCTTTATGTTGTTGTTCTGTCATATTCAAAGGAGCTTTATTGTGATAAACTGTAATTAACAACTGTTGACAAAACAATGCATAGAACACTTAATATTAATAACAATGAAACTGAAGAGAAAAAGAGGAAAAAATAAAATAATTAACAAATATGTACTGTAGAAGACTATCACTGTCTCTCTGTCTCTCCCCTCACCCCCCACCCGCTGCTTCCACAGTCTTCACGGGGGACGGCTGGCAGCACAGTGGTGATGTCATGCCAGCAGTGCAGCGATGGCAGCTTAACCTATTTTCGGAAATACCACAGATTTCTATTTATAGCCCTGCTGAGCAGCGTTCCTTTCAAACACATCTCTGACGGGTGACACAAAGAACACTAATAATATTCCTCTCTGTTTCGCTCCTCATTCCATCCTTTTCTGTGTCACAATGTTCGTTCTAATCATTGGCATAAACACAGCAGCCATAATTTGTGATTAGAGTTGCACGATGTGAACAAAACAGTAGTCTTGCCATTTCATTGCTATTAAGGTTAAATAATATGACAATATTTATTGTTGTTGTGATCAATTATGTCACATTATTTCCCAGTGTGTTTTTCAGAGCATGTCGTTTACTTAAAGAATACACTGCATGTGTTTACAAACAAGGCATCATTAGTCCTGACAATATGGAAATAAATAAAGTCATGATATCAGATTAAATGCCATAAATCAAATTAAACAGGACTGTTTATGCTCTGTTTGCAATGAAGCATGCAGCTGTTCTTCAAGTATTGGCAATATCCATGATATGCTCAGAAATAATCGCAATAACAAAATGTATTACAATAATGATAAAATATCATTATATTGCCCATCTCCGACATATTTTACATGTTATATAAATTAAATCTCTACCTGCCATGTGTTGCTAATGGAATATATATATATATATTACATGTGAATATGGATGGACAGACGGATAGGTAGAATTATTCATAAATTACAATGTACTTATGGTGCACAAGCCATGTCCAAAGAATCATTGACCCGCATTATTGACCACTTTTGTTGGATTATATGAGTACATGATATTTCATTGCATGAATCTCACTCTATGTGGTCAAATGATTGCTTAAGATGCAAACAGCACACAGCAGAAAATGGGAAACGGATTGGTTAGAGAGCCCATTTAAATACTGTGATATCACTTTGCAGAATCCAGTATCACTATATTAATGTATCACTGTTATGATACTAATGTTATGCTAGCATAACACATTTCAACTAGAGCAGAAACAAGTCATGTTTCAAAGTCATGTATGGTTTCTATGATTTCTGGCTGATTATATGATACAGCAGCTCGAACAAAATCAATAATGACATTAGCACCAGCACTAGTTCTTGCTAGGAGTTATAGCTGCACAATATCAGCTTGCCTTATTCATCTTTTTTGCAACAGTGATTATGCTCCACATCTGCCCAGCCTGACTCACCCCCCCAACCATGCACCTTTCCTTCATGTCAAATCCCTTTGTTTTCTCTCCTCCTCCTTCTCCTCCTCCGTCTGGGCGGATCTGCCTCTGTACCTGCCACTGAGAGTCGGGCACCTTCCGATTAAAGCCACCATTTGTTTTGTCTTGCTCTGACAATCACTCCATCTCTCTGTCTGTTCATCTATTGTGCTTAGCCTCCTGCCTGCCTTTCATTTCTCTCCTGTCCGGTTCGGGGAAAGAGTGACAGAGAGAGAGTGAGGGAGAGTGTTACATTTGTCACCGTTCGCTGACTGACACCTCATGACACCACACTGGGCTCTGGACGAGGGGACGATCAATATTACGCTTCTGTCCCCTGCCGTCACGCCTGGACGTCAGGAGGGTTCGGACAAGGCCGGATTCCTGAATTTGAATCTGAATCTCACAAACACCTCGGTGGACTTCTCGAGCCACGCACGCGTCTCTCTTCATCAAAGGCTCTCTCTCGCAAGACTTCCTATGAATCAGCTCAAAATTGCAAGCGATTATCACAGAACGCTGTGGCGAAATCTCCTAGGTGTTGTCAATTTATTTTCCTCTTAGAAATGCATCTCTAGCTGATGGAGCTCGGGAAAAAAAAACACAGCATTTAAATTTGTCAGCAATTCGCAAACAGCCAGGCTTGTTCATTTCTTTTAATCTCCTCCTCGTTCACCTCCTTCCTATTTCCTTTTGTCATTTCCTCCGCTCTCATTACCTCTCAAAACTGCAGTTACAAAAGCCTGCAGGGATAGGCCGCTGTCTATTCACCTCCTATAGAATGACTTAAAAAAATAAGAAAAACAAGCGTCATTTAAAGGCTGGGAATGGCAAACGCTCCAGAATTTCTGGTCTTAGGCATATTCATCCATGCCTCTCTTGATGCGAAACTATTGCAGCCTCCTTTAGTTGCCATGACAATAATAAGTATGTCTGCAGTGATCTGCTGACAGCCATAAAACTATCAAAACTGATGTCGGCTGAAATTATCACAGCAAAATAACTTGCCATAGATTCTTTCATGATGGATCAAGCAAAAGAAAAGAACAATATATATATATATACACGCATGACATATTTATGTATACACATGGCCCACATGTAGCTTTCAGTGCGTCAATAACAGAACAGGTCTGGTATATATGCTAAGCTGGTAAACATGTAGGACCAACACTACCAGCACCATGTACCCGGCAGCTACAGGCAAGAAAAGTGTTTCCAGTTTCAAAACTATGTGAATTTTCCCATTCCAGTCCAACACGTCCACACATCTAAGGGTCAACAAACATTGTTGGACTGCACTCTGCACACTGCACTCTTGGACATCGCATCCATACGAGTTCCAACAGCCATCAAAAAATCTAAACCTCTTGGAACGCATGTAAGTCCATGTGAAAAGAGGCTAACAAGACTTTAGTGCACAGTTCACAAGAAAAAAATCACTGCCCACAACAAAGATCACCGGCCCAGCAGAGGAGAACTCATCCTGAAGCTCAGGCCCAAGGCTCCTGTCAGGAGAGCCACTGATGTGCTGAATATTTTAAGATGGAGCCCCATTGCATAATACACACACCTGGTAGCTATAGCTGCTTCACTCTATGTCCTCCACATTCAGGTCAATCAAATAAATAAGACAGCCAGTAAATGTTTCATTGCACAAACCGGTCAGTAACCAAGAAGTTAATGTCCCGCTGTAAGAAGAATGATATCCATAAACATCTTACTTAAGCAACCATGTGGAAAATGACTACGGCGAATGGCTAAAATGGGACTTTTAAGGGAGGGATTTTTCTACTCTAGCAAGATAAAAATGGAAGTCCAAGATTGTGGTGCTTGGGAGCCTTATAGCTTAGACTGCTGCTAGGCTGTCTGAGGCTGTTTAGCCTGATGCCCAGCTGTACCAAAGCTGAGGCATGACCTGAAGCGTACAATCAAACACAGGCAGATTTTAGTACAGGAATCCTCCTCCTATCTGAGCATGTTCAACCATCGCAGCTCAACAGCCACAGTAGAACAATCTCACTCATTCTAGACAATACAAATGTGATACTGATGTAGACTACCATATTTAAAAGATACGGTTACTGTTGTCTGTGGTATAAATCATGATTTTTTTTTCCAGTAGTAGATGAGCTTTTACCATCAGACCAGGCTGTTACTTAGTTCACCATGACTAATAACAGCCTATTGTACATTATAGAGTTAAAAACATTAGACATTACGCATTCACATTCTAAACTCAAAGTTACTATTTTGGGAGAAAAAAATTTTGAGTCAATAAAAACTCATTGGCAGCAGCTAGCAAAATCAACTAAAGAAAGACATCTTAAAGCCATGGGCCTACATCTGGCACGAAAGAGAAAACCAAAATTGCAGTTATATATATGTAACCAAGACTATATCTATGATAATCATGTTGTGTAGGCATATAAGCTGCCTGCAGGCAAGCTTTAGGCTTAGCACTGCTCCATATGCAAGCGACCACACAGGTCTTACACCAGAGAGAGGTTAAAAAAATAAAGCTAGCATTTTATTAGATCATTCTTTTGATTTATCGTGAAGGGCTCTCCAGGAATATTTCTGCGCCAGTTATAAAGACATTAACACCATGATCCCCATGACATTAGCTTAATGCTGATATTCCACTCCAGCAGATAGGAGTATTCATAATGTCAGTCGTCCTGCATCTCATCTAGCATTACAGACCGTGTACAGTCTGCTATCGTCCCTACTTCTCACAAGGCCACCTGTAATGCCTTGCATGGAGATCCCAAAGATGAGGATTAAAGAAAGTAGTACAGTTTCAGCAATCTGTTTGCAACTGAAGACGCATGTGGGAATCTCTGACCTATTAAAAAAAAAAGCATAGTCCCATTTTTATCAATCTGTTTAAAAAATCACATATTACCAAAATAGATGGAAATATATTCAATATACAAACTTTAAATGAGTACAGTGGGAGTATTAGACTTGGAGTGATCAATCTTGAAGCATCATGGGGACGAATGCGAACTATTAATACCAACCGGGGGGACAATAATTGTCCAGGGCTTGGCATTGAACAGCATTAGCCACATTAAATACTGCAGGGTAACCAGACCAGAGCACGTTTTAATTGGGAAAAGCAGGCTGTGTTAAGGGACACAGCAACCAAACCATGGGGCTGAGGCCTCAGACAATAACTACAGTCACTAATCCTCTTCAGTCGAGTCATTATGGTCATGCCTTATTATCACGCCTAACAAACTAATTCCATGTTTTCCTGGGTGAATTAGCAGGCCGAGCTAGAGCTGAGATGCGTTCCTCTTCCGAATCGCGTCCTCTACATTTGATCCCCTTGGCGAGCAGATCCCCTAAAATCTCAACTTAACGGCAAAACAAAAGGTTTGAAGCGTGCGCCGCATGGAATCATAAACGAGAATTTTCTTTTAGGGATGTATCTACACAGAATGCATATAGAAACAAGCTGCTCTTCCTTGTATGTGGATGTATCTGAGTATTAAATGGGCTGTGAAAGAGTGCTGTGAATAGGATTAGGCTTCTGTAAGCTAATAGCAAAGCAGCTGTGAATTGATTCACAGCTGAAAAGAGGAAACTAGCTTTGCTTAAAGGGTGAAAGTTGGATGTCCATTGACTCTAAAGCTTCTTATTTCATCAGAATGTTCATCCCACTGTGGACTGCAGGCTTTCACAGCAGCTTAAGGGTCACGTAGCAAGGCCACCACCTTCGGCCTGCTAGTTAACTCCCTCTAACGCTGGACGCTAACAGCTGTAATGGTTATTAAAAGCACATTCATTTTCATGAGGTTGATTTGGTCTTTTAAAACAAGATAGCATTAATGCCCATAGATTCCAAAGGTTAAGGAATAAAACAAATTGAATTCCTATATTCTGTAGATGTTACTTACCAAAAGCCAAAACATCATAGATTATATAGAAAGGTGTTTAAAGATACACACATTTGATTCAAAACATAAAAGAAATATATTTAAAGTGAAGTTCCGCTGATTTCATTTCACTCAAAATTATTTACCTAAAATGTTATGCACTTCCATTATTTTGAAGAGAAAAGTGAGAAATGCCCAGAATCCTGTCTTAACCTTGCTTTGCTTCACGATTTTGGCCTAAAGCACATGTGCTGTGACACTGTAAGGCAAAATAGTCCTGTACATCCCTCTCTTTTTTCATATTTACCTCTATTTTATCAATACTGCATATACAAACTCGGAAGACACGTGTAGACTCACTGTTCATATTGTATAGTAAAAAAATGCCTGTAGTAGGTATTGTAGACATCACGACCCCTGGTTCCCCTCACCACCACGGTGGAGAAAACCATGCTGATACATTTCTCCACGTTTCACACCAAAAACAAGACTTTTGTTTACGTCTAAGTGACTTTTTCTTATTTATTCCTACCTTTTTCAGGTTTATGTGAGACTCTGGGATCAATGAGCAAAAGAGCACGCCTGGACGCGTCAGATAACGGCTGAATTTGTTTTCCCACCCGTATTGGAACAATATCCGCCTCCTTCGCACTCTGATTGGCTAGTAGTACGTATAGAATATCCGGACCACTAGTGAGTGGGAAGGGCCAACCAATCCGAGTGCAGGATGCGCGATGTCACAGCCAATCATAGCAAACAAGGGCGGGGCTTTCCGGAATATGGGTGGAATAAAAAAGACCGCGGATCCCGTTTACGTTCCAAAACAGTGTTTCACCTAGAAATGTGCCAGCTGTGTTTACAGAGATGAATAGATGAAAAAATGATGTTTCCCTCATTGCAGAAAGTAAAGACTGTTGAAAGGCACATCTCTCCTAAAGCATCTTCGCTCCCGTTACCAAGAAAGGGTCATATTTGCGTTTAAACACATTTAAATGGCCACAGAAACAGGATTAAGAGAGTCTTTGTGTCTCTCCAGTCTGCCCTTTCCACAGTTTAAAGCTCACTCCTGGGCTAAAACCAGCAGGCAGCACTTTAAGGTGGTGTCTCACACGAGTCCACGCCAAAAAATAATAGTGCTGAATAGAAATTCTTTTTTTATTATCAGTTTTGCAGGAACAGGCATAAAATGTACAGTGAATATCAGTGAACAGCTGCACGGGTCAGTAACAGTGTCTGGAAATGAAACTGCCATTACAACATGACATTATAATACCAATAGTAATACCAATAATAATAACAAACAAGAATAACACATCTGAACTGTTTACAATAGACCTGCCTCTTGATGGATGGGTGGGATATCAATAATGATAATAATCAATAATAAAACACCTGGACTATTTACAATAGAACAGGTAAACAATGCTGGCTCTGAAGGGGGTGGGGGGTGATACCAATAATAATAAACAATAATAAAACATCAGGACTGTTTTACAATAGACCTGGCTCTTGGAGAGGGGGAGGCTTTACCTTTGTGCATGCCGGTGTATCGGTCCTTTAACACTGTCAATTCGTGGATTTTCCCAAACTGTTCGAACAGGGGTTTCAGGTCTTTCTCCTCTAGGTTCCGCGGTATTTGCCCGATAAAGAGTTTTATGGCGTCTTGGTCTTTCATGGTGCCGTTCTCCGGATGAATGGAGATGGGTTCTGACCCGTTCATGGGTTTGGGGAGAGGGGTCTGTGCGCCCTGGTGCTGGTGCGGGACGGGGAGGAGAGCAGGCTGGGTCGCTGAAGCCCCGGGTCCGCTGGAGAGCAGGCTGGAGGGAGCGGGATGGGGCTGCTGGGGGGGAGGCTGCTGCCGTCTTGTCTCAGTCTGAGCGAATCTGGCCATTCTGAGCAGGGGGAGCAGACTGGATAGTAATAATGACAGCACACACACACACACACTGAAAGGAGCGCAAGCACTCAGCTGGAAACCCAGGCTCACTTTCTAGCCCTACACACACACACACACACACACCAAGCACAATGGGGAGGGGGGCAGGTACAAGATTAACCTTTTGCTACTCTCGAGCACCACCACATGGTCACAGTGTGGTATTACAATAAAACCACAGCGACGTGGTTTATGGTTGCATGTGTTGTTTTGGTGTTTCTAAAAACAAAAGAGCAGCAAATAAACAAAAAACAGATCAGCAGCCATCTTGAAAACATAATTTTGGATAATACAGGAAACAGGTTTATTTACTGATAAAGTTAGTTCTTAACTGTTTAAAATTGTATGAGGCTTGCAGTTTACATAATAACTGATAAATGAAGCACGCCATAGGCTTCCATTACTCTTTGCCTAGATTAGCCTTGAAGCTCTAATTAAAAGCTAAAGAAGAAAATCCCAAACATGACAAGATGGGTTTCATTTGAGCACAGATGTGCAGGGCAGGGACATGTGGCATGGGGATTAGGCTATAGGTTCTCTAATCTGTCTGAAAATTAACAGAGCTCTAAATGCTTCTTACACTGTGCAAAACCTGTGTGAAGTTCAGAACATCCTAGTTCCTATGCTCCCATTTCTACATTTACATTGTCTGTATTTTACTTGATGGAGAAAAAAAATTAATTTGTTAATGGAAAAATCACATTTATGCAATTTTCCACTTCGAAAGCAGGCCTAATCCATCAAGATGTGCTTGGTGTCCAAATTTTGCATTCATGGTACCGTTAGAGTCACCATGATGGACACTATTATTACAAAAACTCACAGAAATGCATACCCTCTCATATGTCATTCAATATGTCAGTATTTCATAGGCAATGTCTGCTTCATAGTATTCTTTGGCACTTGTATTTTGCAAATTCAAATAATGTCAGTTTCCCCTGACTACTGCCATAAAAGTTTTTCATAGGTTAGACATACACTCTGACTCTTATGTAGTCATATGCATGATAATTCCATAAGTAACAGAACCAGAACTAGTTACAAGCATGTCAAATGTCAAATGTAGGCCTTCCTTATGCATGGCTGTCCATTGGTATCTGATCTTATGTCTGGGTTCACAGGTCTTACAGTAAAAAAGGTTACATTTATACCTCATTCATCAACAACTTTAACAGTACCTTTCTTGTGCCGCATTTATTATTATTCCATGTAACACTCAACTTCTTTTTCAGACACAAAATACACAGCATGTCCAAAGGATTGCGGACACTTTGTCCATCCAGAAGCTCTTCTGAAACCCAGAGTATTTAAAGGGACTTTGTTCAACATTTACTGCACCAACAGCCTCTGCTTTCCAGTACTTTACACTAAATATTGGAATATGTCTGTCAGGAACGGATGCAATTCAGCCAGGAGAGCATCAGTGAGGGCAGGTATGGATGATGGATGGTTAGTTCTGGATTACAACCGTCACTCCAACTCTTTCTGTCACTCCAGAAAACACAGTTCCGCTTCTCCACAGCCCAGTGCTCAGTGCTACCAAGCATCTGCTTTATACCCCTCTAGCTGATGCCTGGAACTGAGCATGGAGGTCTTAGGCTCATGTATGACTGCCCCAGCATTCCCTTTCTACCAGCAATGCATTTCTATGGACATTATACATACTACGTGTAACTAAACACCTGTGTTAGCAATGAATGCATCTATATGTAGCTTTGTTCACTCTTTAGGAGCCTGGATACTTTTGAACATGTAGTGTATGTGTTTGGAGTTTCTATTCTGACGATATCAAGTTGTTTTACAGAACTCAAAGAGGAGAAAACATTTTACTCACACCAGGTGGTGGAGCAGTAACATAATGCACTTTATTGGCAGGAAGTGGAATAGAACTTCAACACAACAAATCAATAGCTCATTCAAGCTTAGAAGAGCAATTTTAAAACACATAATGCTGAGGCTCCCTAGCGTTAGCTCAATCATCGCAAGATCGCAGGTTCAATTCTTAACAACACCAAAGGAATTTGTGGCCTGGAGTCCCAGAGAGTGCAATTGTCTGTGCTTCCTCTGGGTGAGTAGGGTGGCCCTCCCTCTCCCACCTCGCCGGCCTGGTTCTCCTTCAAGCAGTAATGTTTTTGTGACAGCTTGAAAAACACTTCTGAGGACGTAGTAGCCTTCGTCTTCCCAGTGATGACGATTTCTGCATGATCAGGGGAGTTCTAGCTTCGGGTGGAATTAGACTCAGAATCAGAATCAGAAAACTGATTGCTTATGTTGCTTATGTTACGACTGCACAGACACACAGAGACACAGAGACAAGAACAATATAAAATATAAAGCCTAAATACATCCAGAAAATACTCTCTATGAAATATACTATGCTATATACACAATGTCTGGTATAAATACTGTAGAAAAGTCATTTACAGTTACGTGAAATACTAATAACACAAATGATTGTTTTGAGTATGTCACTGCATATAACAGAGATCAGTAGTATATAAGTAATATAGACATAAGTGGTGATGTTTCACACGGTAAGACTATTGCACATAATAAGATATTGCACATAATGAAATTTCTTAATTCCTAAATAAAGACATTTCTAAATTGTGACCCACACTTGGAAAAATGAGAATGAGCTTTGTTATGCAGTTTTATGTTAGAAGAATTCTGAAGTAAATCCATCCCTTACACTTCTGTGATACTTGTTATAAAAAAAGAACTGTCATTTCAAATGAAATCTGAATAACAGAGTTCTGAGTTGGACTGATGAATAAGGTTGGGCTCCTGATGGCAGAGCCTTTTTGATCTAAGAGTGGCGTTCATTGCTTGTAGCCTTGGAGCGAGGACAGCAGCCTATATTTAGATTGCGAGCGGAGTGGGGAGGAGAGAGGGAGAACTTTCAGTCCGTGTCGTTTATTGACCATTGCCATTAGTATTTTGCTTGGCTGAGGGACCGTGACAAGAAATCAATAGCACCGGGACTAT
Organism: Brachyalestes nurse; assembly: GCA_037974405.1. Taxonomy (NCBI): domain Eukaryota; kingdom Metazoa; phylum Chordata; class Actinopteri; order Characiformes; family Alestidae; genus Brachyalestes; species Brachyalestes nurse. Next base: position 11,254,687 of record JBBPCY010000037.1, read on the forward strand.
TAGTGCAGACCAAAAAAAGTTACATACAGTTTAGCATGGTAGAATTTCTGCCGCTTGTTAAGCACTCAGTGGGTGTGGAGAGCAGCAAAGCCTGGGTTCACCAGCCAGGCTGTCAGTGACTGGACCCTGGGGAGGGGAGCAGACAGCTGAGGGGGCCACTTAGCACACTGCAGCTAACATGCAGCATGGACAATGACAATAACGCTAGAACCTGTCCTCTCTCTAATGACACATCTGCACGGACATGTGCCAATGGTGCTTTCAGGTGGTCAGACATAATCTTCATTAAATCTTTGACTGCATTACACAGTTTTTGAATACTAAGATTAACGTATTACAGTAAATTTTTCAGAAAGCACATGACATTTGAAGAGGGTCATTTAACAACTAAGATGCTTCTATTATTAAAAAAGTTGAAGAGGGAAATGGAGAAAAATATCCCTCCTAGGACCAACATCCAATTACTGTAAATGTACTATTACACTGTAAAGCCAAACGACCCCAGTGCAAGAGATTAGTGTGTACAGGATGCTGGTAGACAAACCTACTCACAGTAGGGAGAAATAAACTGGAACTGTTTTTAAAGCACAAAAACACAAATTTGCTTCACTGTTGGAGCATTAATGTGATCATAATAATAATAGTTATTATCATTAGTAGTAGTAGTAGTAGTAGCAGTAGTAGTAATAGTAGTAGTAATAGTAGTAGCAGTAGTAGTATTATTGTTGTCAGTAGTAGTAGTAGTAGTAGTAGTAGTAGTAATAGTAGTAGTAGTACTAGTAGTAGCAGTAGTAGTAGTAGTAGTAGTAATAGCAGTAGTAGTAGTAGTTATAGCAGTAGTAGTAGTAATAGTAGTAGTAGTAATAGTAGTAGTAGTAGTATTGTTGTTGTCAGTAGTAGTAGCAGCAGTAGTAGTG
>JBBPCY010000037.1:11255703-11265734 GCA_037974405.1 Brachyalestes nurse
CCCTGAAATGAGGGAGCCTTTAGTGACCTGAATTACGTGCCTGCCTCTCTAGTAACACTGGGAGGGCGTTTACAAGCTTGTGTATCTGTTGCTGTTCTGTGCAGGTATCAGACATTCATATCAGTCGCTTCCATGATCCAAAGCGTGTGCCGGACTTCGAGAGGTTCTGCACTCACACTATTGATGTGATTAAACCTGCCCTTGTTCTGGCTACAGGTGAGTGAATAAGATAGTCATGGTTGACGTAGTGCTGCCTACACGTTTGTGTTAAATGGCACATATCTTTTATAGTTTTATGTCTCAAGGTAGACCAATGTACCAAAAACAACCATAATTCAGTTTACATTAAGATTTTCCCAACCTCTCTTTATCCCTCTCTTTATGAATCAGGATACTGTAATGCCATGCCTTTCAGACTGAAATATACAGTCTGTTAATAATCTCTGTTCTGAGATTGGCTTAAACTTACTCAAGAGGCACATCAGTGTGAAACACCTGCTATAACTTCGGAAAGAGTTGATGGGCCAAACTACTCAAGGCTGAAATAGATCATATGTAAACATGTTGATTTTTGTGACATCACAAAAATAGTGAATTAAAATAGACAGTTGTCCAGCTAAGTTTCTACACATGGAGTGTGTGGACCGGAGGAGTAAGTAGAACATTTTGAAACATTACATTGATTACTAAATCAAACTCTTTTATTTATTTATTTTTGCTTTTGATATGGACCCTTTAATAGTTATCCACCCTTGAAAGGGCTTGTGTAGGCAAAAGGTTAAAGTGGGGCTCCAGGCCTAAGAGTTTTACAACAGAAACTTGCAACTGTGGGTTCTTTATCTGAAAGGAACACACAGAGCCCATTATCACTTATATAGTGGTTCATTAATGTTAGCAAATTTCTTGGTAATTCTACTACTACTACTAATTAATTCATTTGTGATTCAAATTAATTAATGCATTATTATAGTTAATTAACTAAAACCATCAATAAAACGTTTAATTCCTACGTATGCTTACAAAGCATTAAGTCATTATTTCAGTATTAATACTTATAGTAATTGGGTGCAGACATGGAAATATAAATTAGCATATGCATCAGTTTTTAACAGATACTGTATCCTTCCCTTGTAACTTAATATACAGTTTTCAAATCTGTGTCTACTGGCCCATGACAGACGATTTTAAGCACTAACGTGTGTCTTTTGCTGATTATGTACCCAGGAGACCTAACAGATGCAAAGACTGAGAATAAAGTCGGCTCTCTGCAGCATGAAGTCGAGTGGCAGGCGTATCACAACGTCCTGAAGAGATCAAAAGTGCTGGAACGGACTAAATGGATTGACATTCGTGGAAACCATGGTGAGGACCTTTCTGTTTTTTTCTTTACTGTCAGTGATATTCCCAGTCCTGTACGTAGTTGGCTGTTCTGTGTTTAGACAGATGTTTAGACAAGGGTACTCAAACCTTTTTTTATTGTGGACTGAGCAGATGTACAGCTCGGGGGAAAAACATTAGAGACCACTGCAAAAATGTTCAGATTCTCAAGTTTTATCTTTTATAGGTGCAAGTATTGAACTGAACAGCTTTGCCTTCATTTTTAAGAACTGCTGACAATATTTCAAAATAAGAAAAACAATGCAGTGTTATAGAACTTAAAAAATTCAAAGAAAACAAATCTCTTGTTCACTCTTAAACAAAATGGCAATAATTACCTTTGACGTACTTCTAGTAGGGTTTTACCATCCAACTGGTCTCATTCTGAGAGGAGAGTGTTGATTACAGCAGTGTTTTTATACTTTTCCTCATTAAATGAGATGTGATTCAGGTGATCACTAATTAGTCCCTCATAAAGCAGAATGAGGTGCTTGTTTATGAATTTAACAGACATTGGCATGGAATGATTGTCATACTCAGAGAGACGCTGATTTCAAAATTAATTGCAGTGCTCGCTTATTTTTTTCCAGAGTGTGTAAATGAGATCATTACCTTGGCCTAAACACATATATAAAACCTTACTTTTGATAAACATGTAATATATAATGTATGTGTGTATATATATATATGACCAGAAGCATTTTTGTAGCATGTGATAATATAGGTAAGTTGAACCTAGTTGAATGTCACGTTTCACTGTATAAAATATATAACATTATTACATGTAAAATAAATATGTGGAATGTCTAAATGTCCACTCTTTTGTCGTCTCTGACGTTTAGTTTAGTGAGTCATCTCTGTCAACCATCTGTCAGCATGAGGCAATTTAAGAACACAGAGGAAGGACATTTCTCCCAGGTCCCTATTTACTAGAAATGGTAATGAGTTGAAATGGAGCCCAGAGCTGGATATTATACATCTGTGGCTGTGAGGAGCAAATACATTACAAATGTACATGTTCTACAATCCAGAATTTTTAGGTTTACGTCCAAAAAAATCCCACGGGTTTAGTCAGTCTGAATCAGATTAAGTGCTTTGTCTGAGTATTTTGTGTATTAGCTGATTGGGTTTGCGGATATTAGAGTAGATATGGACTAAGTGTTCACAGAGTGGTGCTGTTTTACCCTGGTCTGCTTGTGCTTTGTTTAGTTTTCACACAGAGCTTGTTACTGGTGTTGTGTCACAAAAAACACCTTCTTTAGTCAAATAATCCTGTTTTCCTCAACGTCAGTCTACAGCTGTGTTCTTTTCTAATCTCCTCAGATGCCTTCAATATTATATCTTTGGACAGTGTGAACAACTACTTCAGGTATGTGAAAAAACATTAAGATCAAATGAATAATTTACTTTTCAGATACATTTATTAGCTTGTTATGGTCAGTAACCTTGGACACATTTATTTATGTACGTTAGCTTTGATAAATAAAGCCGATTGTTGAGTCCACAGTAGAATTCAGACTCTTATTAAACACATAAGAGTAGCTGAATGCACGTAATGTATGTTTTTAAAGTTATGTACATGTACTTTTTTTTTATTTGGGTAATTAGAAAGTATTCCGCCACCCAGAAGGTTGGCTCCTTCCACTACATACACAGCACTCCCTTCGGGAACTATTCGTTCATTTGCGCAGATGCCACACTCACCCCTGGGCCTAAGCGACCCTACAACTTCTTCGGGATACTTAATCAGGTGGGTGTTTTCTGCAAACAATTACAATTCTGATACTGTTTGTACGTCATTTGAAACCTTATTAATCTCATTGTGATTTGTTTTTGGTCACAGAGTCAGATGGACACGTTGGCCTCCTTCAGAGAGGAGAGCTACAGCAGCAACCAGACTATCTGGTTTGGACACTACACCACATCCACCGTCATCTCTCCATCCCCGGGAGTCAGGGCCCTGATGAGGTTAGTGGTTTTCTGATATTTATGCTTGTATTGAAGAATAAAGTCAGAGCTTAAACAAACTATAGCCTACAGCTGTATGTAATAAAATTTGGGAACCCAGCGACATTCTACACATTCTGTTGATTTTCTAAGCGAAAGTCGTCAACACCGCCTCTGCACAGACAACGTTAAATAATCTATTTCTGCAATTTCTAACGCACAATAATTATGTTATCAATTTTAAATATTGGAAAAATAAAACGTGAAGTATGACATGCATAGTTAGATTCCATTCCATCAGTCTTTCTATTCTTGATTTAGAAATTTTCATCCATTTCTCCATGGGAAAACATTTCTAGTTCAAAAACATGTTATGTTGCACAGCGTATTTAAGCCCTAAGCAATAATAGTGTTGTATATAAGTCCTGGGACTGTTAAAGACACTTCAAAACCCTAATCTTTCTTTTTTCTTTTTTCTTGAAGACGTTTAACTTTTGCATCCTTTTTTCTTCTTCAGTTTATTTACTGATTCTGGAACATTAGCCTGCATGATTTGTTGCTGTTTAATATAATCTTCCCGCTAAATTCCAACAAAGACAGGATTATTTTCTTCTCAGAATATAGAGGCTGTAAAAAGTAAACCTATAGGGAAAACCATTGTTACAATTTCTCTTTAAACTGTCTCCTTTTTGCTACTATACTCAGACTTTTTTCCACCTCATGAATGGGCTTTCCTCCTCTCTATTTTGGTGGAACATTAGTGATGTGTCAAAAATTGGATAGGAGCTTAGAGGTCCATTCATTAGTATAGTGAAGTGTATTGCATGCTTTTGAACGCATGGCTGGTTCAGCGTGATTACTGTTCAAACAACCTGGAAGCTGTAGAAGTATTAGAAGCATTAGAAGTTTTATTATAAAAACAGTAGTTATATCCTGAACATTTACATACTGTTAGAACAAGGTGGAAGCTATTGGATTAGAAGTCGTATTACAGAAAGCATTAATTAGTTACGGCTTGAAGATTACACAAGTTTTGAACTCATGTCCTCTCGTGTTGGTTTGTCTGTACAGCTCAGCAGTGGCATACCTGTGTGGACACCTGCACACACTCGGGGGTATGATGCCTGTCTTACATAGCAGACACTCTGGGGGCACACTGGAGCTGGAGCTGGGAGACTGGATGGACAACCGCAGGTGAAACCTGAGTGAACACACACACACACACACACTCTCAGTGTACTGGACCCTAGCATGTCAGATAAGTTCAGAATACTGTATAGCACTTTATTTATGACTCTTGTGTAATTACCTTTAAGCCAATATATGATTTATCAGGCACTTGCATCAAAGCACACTAACTTGTTATGCAATCTTAACACATGCTTATTCATGACAGAATTTAGGCTGTGGCAAGCTTGTTCTCCTACGCGTTCGTTTTTTCCAAAGCAGTATTGATTGTAAAATGCCATGGGAATATTTGTACGTTTCTTGAGGCCATATTTATTTACGGCTTAAATCATGCTTTGCAATGAGCACTTCGCCCCACTTCTGCTTCTTAGATGAATAGCGGGTAAAAAAGACCACTCTGATTAATGCAGAATACATGGAAGCAACAGGGATGTGGTGAACGTGCAGAAACGACATGGTTCCCACTTCTGATTTAAAATGTGTTTTACAGTGAAGTGCTCTCATGGCGGGGGGGCCCGCTACTTCTGTCTTCATGCTACCATAATGGTGGTCATTGCCCAGTCTCATTTTTGTACTTACTTTTGTCTGATTTGTGTGCTGGACACAAATGGTTGGGGAACTTGTCCTAACTTGATTTTTCCACATTGATTCAATACTGTAGTGACTGTAGGTAAGCAGATTTGCTCAGACTTTTATTATCCCTGTCATCAGGTACAGGGTGCTGGCCTTTGATCACGACCTCTTGAGCTTTTCGGACCTGACGTTTGAGGACTGGCCGGCAGTGGTCATCACCAATCCCAAAAATGCAAAGTACCTGCACCCTGGAGTGGAACCGCTGGGCCGTATCCGCAGCTCTACACACATCAGGTGTCTTCTCTGTGTGTGTGTCCTCTTGAGCCTATAAGCCATGTCATCAGTCCTCACCATGACTAGTGTTTACATCCTTTAAACCCAAACCTACTCATTCTTGCATGTACTCTTATTCCCCCTGTGTCTATGAATTGGTATTTTAATTGCAGGCCTGGCCGCTCAGTGCTGATTGGTTTCTTTTTTTTTTTTTTTGTGTCTTTGGGGTTCTGCAGAATGCTGGTCTTCTCAGCAGCGCCGGTTACAGCAGTGTATGTCAGCGTGGATGGAGAGGCTCTGGGAAAAGCAGTGTCTGTGGGAGGTCCGCTGTATGTGCTAAACTGGGATCCCTCTCTCTACTCCACTGGACTTCACACCATCAAGGTCAAAGTGGAGGTAAATGAAGGCCGCACCAGTCTGGATGGAGCCATCAAGTGGAACATGACAGTGTCACTGTTGATTATGTTAACAATTTAAAAAAAATGCATGTTAACATCCATAATAACAAGTGAATGTTGACCTGTAGGAGAATTTACAATATACATCATCATAATACAAATATCAGTCTAATCGTTGTTAATTCGTCCTTTGAACTAATTTATATGTACCTTTTAAATCAATTTTACTCAGGTAATAGTAGCTCATTATTAGGTGTTGAACCTTATTTATAGAATGATATTTATGGCAAATGTTAGTTTAATTACAATCTTATTTATTGCATTATTGATTGTGTTGTTCAAAAGCTTTATGAAGGCTAATGGAAATAGAAGACTGATACAGATTTGGAAAAAAAAAATACATTACTATAGCATTTCTGTCATGCCTTTATTCTTTATGAATCGCTACTGTGTGACCCTGTTTGTGTGCAAGGACTCAGCAGGCCGCTCTAAGGTGCGAGAGCAGCATTTCACACTACAGGAAGATCTCACACCCAGCTTTGGCTTCCTACAGTCTTTCATCCTGCTCACTGACCATTACATCTTGGTAAGAAAGGGCATCTGAGTGAATACAAATTCAGATTGGAAACTGTAAAAGACTGCCTTTTACCTGTTTGTGTGTGTTCTCAGGCACGTATTGCCTTTGTCGCTGCTGTGTTAATGAATGTGGGTGCCCTGGTGGCCTTCAGATTCCTGCAGGTGCCCTCTGCCCGAGGTTTGGCCCCGAGGAAACATGGTAAGCATAACAGGTTGCCAAATGATCATCATAAAATAAACTGAATGAATCCTACAGTGACTACGATTCTGACCATCTTGTTTGTCCTTTTAGGCCTGTTTTCCCAAGCATTCATGGCCTTACAACTTGTCAGCAAGATTAACACATTCTACTACACCCTGCTGCTGTTTAATCTGAGTACAGCGTTGGGTAAGTTACCCAGATGGTGGTTCAGAGGCGTCTGACAATAATACATACAAGGTTTTGCGCAAGTTACTGCAAATGCCTATTCTTTCTTTTTTTCCAAGGTTAAAAAGTGAGTACCGTGAGTGTGCATCGCATATAACATGTCATTTTCCAGGGGCTACGACACATTCACAATCTGCACTGTTCTTAATGTCACTACCAGAACCTTGCAGCTTTTTTAACACCATTTAACACCAGCTGTCATTTTCATTGTGTTGTCCATTTTATAAGGTTAAAAAAAAAAGAGTAACAAATTTGTACATTTTATTTCTTTCTTATGATACTTAATCTTTAGAGATGAATTTTTACAGTCGCAATGTATTTCTGATTGGTGTTGGTGTACATGCAGCTCCGGGAAAAATAAGAGACCACTGCAAAAATGTTCCATTTCTGAGGTTTTATCTTTTGTTGGAGCAAATATTGAACTGAACAGCTTTGCCTTCATTTTGAAGAACTGCTGTCAATATTTCTTGTAATTTCCAAATAAATATTTTGTCCATTAAAGCATCATAAATTATGAAACATCAAAATAAAAGAAATGATGCAGTCTTTACAGAACTTGAATAACTCAAAGAAAACAAATCTCTTGTTCACTCAAACAAAATGGCAATAATGACCTTTGACATACTTCTAGTAGTGTTTTACCATCTAACTTGTCTCACTGCAAGAGGAGAGTGTTGATTACTGCAGTGGTTTGTATACTTTCTTCATTAAATAAGATGTGATTCAGGTGATCACTAATCAGTCCCTCATAAAGCAGAATGAGGTGCTTGTGTAGGAATTTGACAGACACTGGCATGGACTGATTGTCATAGAGACGCTGATTTAAAAATAAATTGCAGTGGTCTCTTATTTTTTTTACAGAGCTGTATTTAACTTGTTTTATCTGGTGGTTTGCAGGGCCTTGGTTCATCGGGGAGGTGATTGATGGCCACAATGGTGCCTGCTTTGCTTTTGGTGTGTTTGTGGATGGGCATTTTCTGGAGGGCAGTCTGACTTACGTAGTGGGTGTGATACAGGTAAGAGGGGTGACTCGAGAGCTGGACGTACAAACCAGAGGATTAAAAGATGTATTTGCAAGGGAGGTCTCCTGTATTTTTTAATGGATGTAAATTTCAGCCTCAATGTATTTATATGACACAAGTTGCTTTGAAAAGTTAAGTGATTGACTGATCCAAACTTTCAATCCAGATTCATTGAGAGGTTCCTCCACCTAGGGCCCGCTCAGGTGTCTTGCAGGGCTGCAACGATATACGATATTAAACCGAAATCGCGACACTCAGATCCACGAACCTGTGTCACAGTGTGAGAACGCAGAATCGCAACACACCCCTCCCAACTCCCAGAGTTATCCATCCCATCCAGAGCCAATCTTATCTTAATCTGTTCCCCCTCCGATAGGGGCCCAGAAACATACGCTTTTCGCTGTAATAGGAGGATTTTCTGGAACGTTCCTAGCCGGAGATGCGTTCAAAAACATACAAGCACAGCACGCCGAGATGGACTCCTTTGTTTGCTGAATTCATTTGCTGTGAGTAGATGGAAGTTATGACACTGGGTTTAAAAGTGTCTATAAGCTGGCTGGGTTGTGATAAACTGCTTTGGAGTTTCTGTGTACTTGTTTTATTGTGTTCTGAGCGAGTTTTGTGGGCTCCGGGCAGCTGGGTGGAGCATTTTTTTTTGTTTGAACAGAGCGGTGAACCGAGAGAGGTGTGTCGACTCCAACTAGACTCCTCATGCGGTTCACAGAAGCCCTTTCTGCAGTATGAATGGAACGTAAGCAGTATTTAAGCGTTTATTGATTTATAATTTTGTGGTAAAGATAAGGTGTCTCCAAACGAAATGGTATCTCAGAATTTTTCCACCGCACCCCCCCCCACCCCACCAAAAAAAGAATCGTGATACGAACCGAATTGTGGGTTTGGTGTGTAATTACAGCCCTAGTGTCCACAGAGGACAACTACACACAGTGTATTTGATACAGAACCTGCACTCCTGGACGTCTGATTCTACAGCCTCAGATGTTTTGTTAATGCCCTCTGATCTTAAATAGGCCTAGATATACAGATATATATAGTATAGATACTATACTAAATCTAAATCAAAACTAACCATCCCCCCACCACCAAAATTATTACACTTCTCAGCCCACCCCCAAGGAAATCAAAACTGACGTCCAGGCCAATGTTTCAAGACCTCTGACAACTGTAACAAAGAACACGTGTTTCATTACTGTATTTACTTTTATCATGTATCTGTAATTTTACAAAGCATTTTTTATGACTTTGATTTCACGTTGCTAAATTTCACTGGAAAATAACCTACTTTTTACTTCAAAAGAGACTTCAAGCATATGATGAGCCTTTCACATATAAAGAAATCAAATATTGAACAGTTAGAATATCTTGGTAGGTATCTTTGACTCAACACTGGATGTTCTCTCTCCACCCCTGTACTGTTCTCCTTATGCAGCTGTCTTGAGGACCGCTGTGGGTGAGTGTACACACAGAATGTTTTCTTGTTTGTTTGTAGTCTGGAGCATGTCAGTGCCTGTTTTCTTGTTACACTCCTCACCAGAACACAGGTCCCAGTCTGGGCCGCTTTGTTGGATCCATTCATGACCATCGCCTGCAGACGACGCAGCTGCTCCATCAGAGATCTGAGCCCGTCGCAGAGCGGGAGAGAGGGAGAGGGAGAGCAGAAGAAAGAAAGTTCAGTCAACACCCTTCACACAGAAGAACACTGGAGTACAACTCTTAGGAATGGATAATAATTCATTCCCTCACATGTTGCACTTCTCCAGCTGGAAGACTTTCCTCTGCAGCTCCTGGTTCTGCGCACTGCAAGCTGCCATTCTAGCAAAACAAAAAAAATCAGTTTACAGTAATCCCTCGCTTTTCGCGGGGGATATGTTCCAAGAGCACCTGTGTATAGTGGAAAACCCGCGCTGTTGTGTTTTGGTTAAAAGAAAATGCCTATTTTTATAATGTAAACTCTAAATATGCCCCCAAACATGCTCCCAGAACACTTTTAATTTCATTTTAAACTCAGTTTAATGTATTACCCTTAATGTGATGATTAACAGAAAATGTAATGGTAAACCCCTATTCGCCTCTTTTCAACGTAAACCAGTCATTTAATGTAAATTCCCCGGCGAGATATGCAACTCGGAAGGTTGCGTAACTAAAGTATTGGGACACCTGGTTTTCGGAGAATAAAACCTGATCTACTCGGGCTAAAAATACAAATGAGGGCTTGTTGGAAAGGTCTCCTGG
>JBBPCY010000037.1:11282312-11303978 GCA_037974405.1 Brachyalestes nurse
ACTTATATTAAATGAAATGAAAATTGACAGTTGCAAAGAGTGTTCATGGCCTGGACAATACATTATGTAATTAATACATTACTTATGTCATTAATACATTAACATCTTTGGGACTGTGAAATGTGCTATATAAATGTACCTTTGTATTATCATTGTTGTTGTTGTTGTTGTTGTTGTTGTTGTTGTTGTTGTTGTTGTTGTTGTTGTTACAATACCATTAGTCATTGCAAACAGAATTAATGCAAGTTGTTGGTGGGTTTTTTTGGGCCTGTTTTGTGTGAGCTTTTAGTCAAGCATTAGGACTTGAAAAGACACTTTTGTGCTAAAATATCATTACAAGAGCAATGTCGCCACCTGCTGATAGTGTCTAATCGCTCTTTTGTGGAAGTTTTTAACACACGCTCTATGTTCAGTTACCTGCCATACTTAGGGTTAGTTTGACTCCAGCTATTTAAACCTACAGAATACAGTTGAAGTTAAAATTTCTGTCCAAGTTTATGTGTCTGTCGGGTACATTCTGTTTCGTTGTTGGCCTAAATAGTGCTTTAAACACAACATTCAAGTAACGATGCCCCCATAGCATGGGAAATATGGAAAATATCTTCTCTCTCCCCGTGTCATGTGGCCTATCAGTGGCCCTCACCCTGATTAGGTTTAACTGTGACCCTACAGCAGAGAAAGGGGATTTTTTGAGGAGTATATAATTGTATATTACAGTGCCCTCAATATCCATGAAAAAAAAAACAAATCAAATGTGCGTAAGATATTGATATTTTTATGTTTTATGGCTAAAACAGCCTGGAGTCAAACTGACCCTAAAGAACACCGTTGTGTACAGTGTACACATGATGAAAACATGTCATCATGTTCATTTTGTGTTCATCCAGTTTGTCCCCACTGAATTAAGAAAACACATTTAATATGAAACAAAAAATATGATGTCATTTATTTATTAAGAATCATTAAACGTTGGATTAGGTCAAACTGACCCAAACATAAAAGGAGGGTTAATGAGTTATAGACTGTACACTAATCCTGCAGCGCACTCTTCCACTTCCACAAGAGCACAAAAAAAAATCTCTCTTTACATTCAGATGTGTTTATTTCTGTTAATTAGCAGACAACTATCCATCTGTGCTAATTAGCAGGTGTTCCGCTGTAATCTTATTTATCTGTAGTATTTATATCCACCTCCCTTACTGAACGCAGCACTTTGTCTACATAGCGTAGTGTCTACAGTACTCAGTATTTTCTGAAGAGTTTATTTTACTTTGACTTATTTTTCCCGCCTTTGTGTCCCTGGGTATCTGTGCAGTCGAAGCATAAGCATTTTTCTCTGGGATCAATAAAGTTGTCTATTTCAGATTCTGATAACTTTTTAGCGTTTTGTTTAACTTTCTGAAAAGCCCCAGTTCATGAACACAAGGCAGTACTTGGGCAGTGTTCCAATATACATACTTACATTTACATTTACGGCATTTAGCTGACGCTCTTATCCAGAGCGACGTACATCGGTGCTCAAGTAGTCCACGTGTGTTTCTTAAACCTGTAAAGCTGTATTCAGCCACGTTACTGCATGCTAGGTACACCTAAACAAGCACTGTCATAGAAAAGTCAGAAGATGAAAGTAAAGAAGGGATGGGGATCAAAGGGGTTTTTTTGGGGGGGGGGGCGGGATATAAGCAAGCAGAAATGAGAGACATAGCCACCAATGATCTTATGCTTATACTTATGCTCTTGCTAGCTATTGCACAAGATTTTAACAATATTAAGGTTCTTTTTTTCTAAATACTACCTAATTACATAATCCTAATAGGACAGGATTTTGTACTAGTACTAGCATTTGAGATTCACTATATGGACAAAAGTATTGGGACACCTGGCCATTGCACCAACAGGGACTTTAATGACATTGCATTCAATTACATAGACTTCAAAATGGATTTAGTCCCCCATTCACTGCTATAACAGCGTCCACTCTCCTTGAAAGGCTTTCCACAAGATGTTGGAGTGTTTCTGGGGGAATTTGTGGCCAGTCATTCTGTAGAGGTCAGGCACTGATTTTGGACAAGAGGGCCTGGCGAGACGAGAATCTCCGTTCCAGTTCCTCCCAAAGGTGTTGGATGGGGCTGGGTTTCTTCCCTGCCGAACTCACCCAGCCATGTCTTTATAGAGCTGCTTTGTGCACTGGGCCACAGTCATGCTGGAAAAGAAAAGGTTCTTCCCCAAACTGTGTCCACAAAGTTAGAAGCATGCCGTGGTCCAAAATGTCTTGGAATATTGAAGCATTAAGGTTGAGGCCTTCACTGGAAGTGAAGTCACCTGAATTCAGTAATTAAAATGTGTGTAAATACTTTTCTCCATATAGTGTACTTAACTTCAAAAATGCTGTGCACTCCTTGTATAGTATGGACGACAATAAAGTTCACTTCGTCTTTGATAGCTTTTTTGTTTATTTTTAATTCTGTAGTCATTATTTCCCTGACAGAAGGCAGGGCAGCCGCTGGAAGCCTGGTGGTTAGGGAGTTGCCTCTGCAATCAGAAGGCCATGGTTCGAATTACAGGACTGCTAGTGTCAAGAGCTACTTACAATCATTAGTTACAGGGACAGTCGCCCTGAAGCAACTGAGGGTTAAGTGTTTTGCTCAAGGACACAGTGGTAGAAAATGGGGGGTTGAACCTGTAACTTTGTGGCTATTGGGTTCACAGGCAGGTATTTACTCCTATGTTTACTCCTGTAGTCTACTTTTACTTCTGCCATAGTCCTTATTTCCCTGACAGAAGGTGGGGCAGCAGCTGGTGTCTTGCTGGTTAAGGAGTTGCCTCTGCGATCAGTCATGAGTTTGAATCCTATGACTGCTATTGACACCACTGAGTTACTCTTGCGCAAGAGACTGCTCCCTAGGCGCTGTGTTCCTGGCTGCCTGCTGCTTTACTTGGTGAATGGGTTTAAATGCAGAGAAAGAATTTCACACTGTTCACACTGTGCTGTGGTGTGGAGCCACTTTAGTGAACACTTCTAACTAAAGGTGCTTTTGGGTCCGACTAATTGTCTCTCCGTGTCCTACACCCTAGCAGGGCGCCCTAGTTAGTGCACACACGGGGGAAAGTGAATGACGTCGTCACGCAAGGCGACGTCTTTTGAACGCCGCTCTATATATGGGTACGCGCTGACGTCAGCGGCCTCTTCCCTGCCTGTGCCCCAGTGAGGTGGGCAGTGTAGCTCCTGGGTCTGTTTCTCCTGACAGCGAATCCACAAACATCCGTCAAAATGGTGAGCCTCTGCCACATTTTATCACAACTACTTCTTTCCACGAAAGAATATCGCCACATTGTGTGCGTATTTGTCCGTTGGAACTCTGTTAAATTGTAAATTCATGCCGATACTGATGGCTAGCGGCTGTTATTCAAAATGGCAGCCCTTTTGTGTTTGAATATTGTGGCCTTTTCAGCCTCATACATAAGCAAAAATGTAATGTCTTGGGTCTGTCATGGGCAAGAATCGTCGTTTATTGTATTAGGTTTGTTTGAAGGTATGTGAAGTCCTGTTTAAAGGCTGTGGCGTAGTTTGCCGGTGTAGTAGCTCATTAGCTTGTGAGGCTAATGTCGTTCCTGGAGAAAATGGGGGTTAAGTCTTTGCTTGGGTGTTGCTGGGCCGGTCGGACTAGGCTGTTTGTCTTCCAAAGGCCTATAAGAGGACCTGGAGGTTAGGAATGACTGGAAGGGAACGCTGTTTGGTTATTAAAGCTAGCCGGCCCGCCATTCCTCTGCTATCTTTGTTCCACGTGGCCTGTTGCCGGCTGATGTGGCGCAGGTCTCCAGATGCTGTTTTGGCTGTCTTTTAAAAGCTAGTCAGGCTATAACAAGCCATCCACAGTCTAAATCAGTTTTTTGCTACAGTAGCACAGTAAAACACTCCCTCCATGAACCGTATAGTGACTAAGCAGCGAGTTCTGGGTCTTTAATCAGCCCACCTGAATTCTCTGCTGCTCCTTTTCGTCGTCTGTGTGGAGTTTGTCATCTGGGTGCGGTTGTACTGCTGTCAGCAGATTTTTCAGGGCCCCCACTGACGTTTTGTCTTCATAATGCCAGGCGTGAGAGGTATAATGGGTCGAACTGGTTCATTGTTTTTTTTTTTTTAGTATCAGCAATTTACTGGTGTGTTGGTGTTATTCATAAGCCTTTAATACATTAATGTGTTTTGTTAAGTGTTAAGTCTTCTAATGAATTTCAACTTTTCTCCTTCCTTAGGTGAACTTCACTGTAGACCAGATCCGTGCCATCATGGACAAAAAGTCCAACATCCGTAACATGTCTGTGATTGCACATGTGGATCACGGTAAGTCCACTTTGACTGACTCGCTGGTGTCCAAGGCTGGTATCATCGCTTCAGCCCGTGCCGGAGAAACCCGTTTCACTGACACAAGAAAGGATGAGCAGGAGCGTTGCATCACCATCAAGTCCACGTGAGTACAGTTTTAAGCAGGCCATGGTGCCAGAGGTTTATGTAACATTTTCACAGTTCATTCAAGAGTTGCTGTATTGTGATACTAGTTCACCCTTGCAGTGCCATCTCCCTGTTCTACGAGCTTACTGAAAACGACATGGCCTTCATCAAGCAGTGCAAAGATGGTTCTGGTTTTCTGATCAACCTGATCGACTCCCCTGGACACGTCGACTTCTCCTCAGAGGTGACCGCTGCATTGCGTGTCACTGATGGGGCCCTGGTGGTGGTTGACTGTGTGTCTGGTAAGTGTATTGTCATACAAGTTGAAATCAGTATCTTCAGGCATGCATGATCTGTTTGCCAGTGGCATAAACATCCTTTGACTGGGTCAGTCATTTTCCCCCCTCAAATTGACTGACTGTTGCTGCTGAAATGCTCAACTGAAAGTGTTTTGTCAAATCGGAAGTAAAAAGGTGCTAATCCTGCTTCCCATCTAGGTGTCTGTGTGCAGACTGAGACTGTACTCAGACAGGCCATTGGAGAGAGGATCAAGCCTGTGCTGATGATGAACAAGATGGACCGTGCCTTGCTGGAGCTGCAGCTGGAACCTGAGGAGTTGTACCAGACCTTCCAGCGCATCGTGGAGAATGTCAACGTCATCATTTCCACCTACGGAGAGGATGAGAATGGACCAATGGGAAACATCATGGTAAGAATTTAATGTATTGGTAGGTTAACTTGTTCTAAGGGAGTATATATGGTACGCTGCAAATTAGAGCGAACTGTAGGGGTAGTCAGTTCACCATATTGTGATGGTTACAGGAATGTACATTTTACATTAACATGTATGTTTTTGGCCCTACTGCTTGCTAGTAGTTTCATGGTTTGGCACTTTGCTTTGTGGTAGGCCTTAAGTACATCATGAACCTGAGGTTTCCTCTGTTTTCAGATTGATCCAGTTATTGGTACTGTCGGGTTTGGATCTGGACTGCATGGATGGGCCTTCACCCTCAAACAGTTTGCTGAGATGTATGTGATGAAGTTTGCCGCTAAAGGTGATGCCCAGCTGGGACCAGCAGAGCGCTGCAAGAAAGTGGAGGACATGATGAAGAAGCTGTGGGGTGACAGGTGTGGCCCTCAACTAGATAATGTTTGGTGGGATCTGTTGCACTTATTGGATTTTAGTTTATTCTTAATGCAAGTCAGTAAATGTGTTTGAATTTTTGTCTGTAGATACTTTGACCCGGCCACTGGCAAGTTCAGCAAGTCTGCTATAAGCCCTGATGGCAAGAAGCTTCCCAGAACCTTTGCTCAACTTATCCTGGACCCAATCTTCAAAGTGAGTATGCACACATGCTTACAGGGGTTCTGTTAGTGTAAAAGTAGTTCAGTGGTCCAGCAAGTGATGACTTGATTTCTTCACTTTGACCTGACTGTCTAGTGGTGAGAAATTTCAATCTGATTTAATGGCACTGCAAGCAAAATTATTTAAGGATATTTTCTAGGTTTAAATTTTATGTAGCTCAACTTGGTGTTTCTTTGCAGGTTTTCGATGCCATCATGAACTTCAAGAAGGATGAAACCGCCAAGCTGATTGAGAAGTTGGACATCAAGCTGGATGCGGAGGACAAGGACAAGGAGGGCAAGCCCCTGCTGAAGGCTGTGATGCGTCGCTGGCTGCCAGCTGGAGAGGCCCTGCTTCAGATGATCACTATCCACCTTCCCTCCCCAGTCACTGCTCAGAAGTATCGTTGTGAGCTCCTGTATGAAGGACCTGGAGATGATGAGGCTGCCATGGGTATGTTGGTCTATTTGTGGTTTCAGAAGGGTTTTAACACCTAGTCTGTAACTTTGGCTACATTGCTCTCAGTGTTGGTCAAGAAAATTGAAGTGTGTAACATATATAAAAGTACATGATATAAATTTAAAATGCCATAGGTTGGCTTGATTTTGCTCTGTTATGAAAGTAAAACAAATGAGAACTTCATTGGTCATTTTCACAGGTATCAAGAACTGCGACCCCAAAGCTCCCCTTATGATGTACATCTCAAAGATGGTGCCGACAACTGACAAGGGTCGTTTCTATGCCTTTGGCCGTGTTTTCTCTGGCTGTGTGTCCACTGGCCTGAAGGTGCGCATTATGGGACCAAACTACACCCCTGGAAAGAAGGAGGACCTTTACCTGAAACCCATTCAGAGGTTAGTTTATGTAGTTGGACTTATTTCAGAAGTTTGGCCAGATCTGTTTTTAGAAACATTCCTAACCATGGCTTGTTTTCAATTCAGGACCATTTTGATGATGGGCCGCTATGTTGAGCCTATTGAAGATGTGCCCTGTGGTAACATCGTGGGTCTGGTAGGTGTGGACCAGTTTTTGGTGAAGACGGGGACCATCACTACCTTTGAGCAAGCCCACAACATGCGTGTGATGAAATTCAGTGTCAGTCCTGTGGTGAGGGTGGCAGTAGAGGCCAAAAACCCTGCTGACCTGCCCAAGCTGGTGGAAGGCCTGAAACGTCTGGCCAAGTCTGACCCCATGGTGCAGTGCATCATTGAGGAGTCTGGAGAGCATATCATTGCTGGAGCTGGTGAGCTGCATCTTGAGATCTGCCTTAAGGATCTCGAGGAGGACCATGCTTGCATTCCATTGAAGGTATTGCAGATTTGGTGGTCGCCATCAGTGGGAATAGAATGCAACACGTAGGCCATAACTTAAGATTGAATTTGCTTCTTCCCCCCAACAGAAATCCGACCCAGTGGTGTCTTACAGAGAGACCGTGTCCGATGAGTCCAAACAAATGTGCCTGTCCAAGTCCCCCAACAAGCATAACCGACTTTTCATGAAGGCTCGTCCCTTGGCTGAAGGTCTGCCTGAGGACATCGACAAAGGTGATGTCACAGCCAGACAGGAGCTGAAGGCTCGTGCCCGTTATCTGGCTGAGAAGTATGAGTGGGAGGTCACTGAGGCCCGTAAGATCTGGTGCTTCGGTCCTGATGGAACTGGCCCCAACATGCTGGTGGATGTGACTAAGGGAGTCCAGTACCTTAATGAGATCAAGGACAGTGTTGTGGCTGGCTTCCAGTGGGCCACCAAGGAGGTGAGTCTTTAAATCCCCTTGCAATTGAATTTCTATTTAGTTGTGGTATGTTTGTTTTACATTTGTTTCCCCCTGTCTTAGGGTGTGCTGTGTGAGGAGAACATGCGTGGAATTCGCTTTGACGTTCATGACGTGACCCTTCATGCTGATGCTATCCACCGTGGTGGCGGCCAGATCATTCCTACAGCCCGCAGAGTGCTTTATGCCTGCCAGCTTACAGCAGAGCCCAGACTCCTTGAGCCTGTTTACTTGGTGGAGATCCAGGTATGATGGTGGTAATTTCAAAATGCTCATTGTTAACTAACTTGTAGGTCAGTGCTTGATGTTGCTGTCCTTTGTCCACAGTGCCCTGAGGCTGTTGTTGGTGGCATCTATGGTGTACTCAACAGAAAGAGAGGTCTAGTGTTTGAAGAGTCCCAGGTTGCAGGAACTCCCATGTTTGTGGTCAAGGCCTACCTGCCTGTCAATGAGTCTTTTGGTAAGTGGGGTCACAATGATCAGTCACCACAACTGAAGTGTGAGTTATGCTTGAATCCTGTCCTAAATTCTTGTTTTGTTCCTAGGTTTCACTGCTGACCTCCGCTCCAATACATCTGGTCAGGCCTTCCCACAGTGTGTGTTTGACCACTGGCAGGTACTGCCTGGAGACCCAATGGAGGCCAACACCAAGCCGGCTCAGATTGTGGCAGACACACGCAAGCGCAAGGGTCTCAAGGAGGGAATTCCAGCTCTGGATAACTACTTGGACAAATTGTAAAGCTCCTGTCCGATTCCTTTCCCCTCACCCCTTCCCCTCCCCATCAAGGGACTGGACTGTACAGAACATCACGAGCACTAATGCTTGCCAAAAGTAAAGACGAGATGCGATCAATAAAACTTAAACATTAATAAAGGAAAATAAAAATTGTGTTGCGTGTGGATATTAATTGCTTTGGAGCATGTTTGTAAAATAAAATCTACTTGGTGCTTTTGGCCGACATGGCACTGATCTGATGATGCGCCTGGTGTTTCCTACTTAAGTCCCACTTATATAAGTGATTTCTTTGCGACATGGTGATTACTGTACAGTTGCCCAGTGTGAAGTGTTTAGTAACTGAGTTATGTAGGCTTTTACCCTTTTGTGGGGGCCTGCAGTGCCATTTCTGCAGTTTTTCTTGCTTTAAGGTAGTGGTTTCCAACTTTCAGGCGTACCTGCCCAGGACATTTACTGTTCATATAAACCCATTTGCATCAACGAGGAATGTTGATCAGTAGGAGCAGGGTAAGGAAGCGTTGCTCTAATGCATGCATAAGTAGGGTATAATTGGACCATCGAATGGAGGCAAAACCCTGCACTAGGTTTGTTCCTTTTGAGTTGCATTACAGGCTTAAATATTTAAAGGCTATATATCCAAGTGAAAAAGGCTATGCACTTGTGCAGTGTGATCTAGCTGTATTAAACATCTAATGCATCACTTGATCTTTAGTTTGTCACAACATTGCCAAATCAAGTCCTTGAAAAGTTTCCATCTGACAAACTACAGGAACATTTACATAAGTTAACTTGCTGGGAGGACGTGAAATAGAAGTGGTTCAATTCCCAACATTGCCTAGTACTGTTTTGAGTTGGACGTGTCTTAAGAGCAGACATGTAATGTGCACCTTCTGAGTGTATCCAATGAGTCAGCAAAAAAATTGAGGTCCTGCCTCACAGGTAATACAAATTAAACTAAGTGCACAGACTTTTATTGTACATACAGGACATGGATGTATTTACAGCACTTTTACAATGAGCACTGATGAAACTGAAATTACATAAGCAATATACAGATTGGCAAATAGTTTTACATTCATTAAGTTGTTCCATGTTCTTTCTCCATGATCTCTCTTTTTCCAGATCGGAATAGAAAACTAGAGTTATAGAAAGGTATTCAATACTTCATTACCTAGGAATAGAGCTTTTCTCCAACAGTGGCATTTAGAATGCAAGTGCTCTATGACAAATTTGGCTCTTTTATCAAGAGGGCAACTATGGTTGAACAGCATTCAGTGTAAACATTACTTAATTTTCTATTATTTTCAACACGTGTCAGAAAACATGTAACAGTCGGTTTCACGCAAGTGTAGTGTAATTTCCTCCAGTACAATTCGCGGTTGCGTCTGGGACAAAAGTGCATCAGTGCAACTCATAGAAGCGATGAGCGTTTTACCAATCAGTTGAAAGTTGGACCCAGTTCAGAACCACTTAGCAACTAAACTGACAAACTAAACTGTGTTGCCATAAACAGAATAAAAATTGGGATGTACCAGCTTTGCAATTATACAGCCTGATCTACCAAATAACATCTGTTAACAGTTTGCATCTTTGAAAGTGTTCACTAGTTGGTCATAACTTCAGGCTTCAACTATGAGGTGCTACACAAGTAGAAAAACAACTCTGTACCCAAAGCACAACTGGGCACTTGATGGATTTCTCATGCTCTGACCAAATGGCAACCAAAAAAAAAAACTGAAGAGAGATCATGATACGATCATTATTTGGTCACTGATCTGCAGTTAGACCAGTAGAGTTCAGTGAATCAGTAATAATATGTAACGAAGAAGTCCACAAAGACTAGAAAGTCCATCATTATGTGTAGAAGATGACCTCTGGAATTTGTCCATCCTCTACAGAAGTGCCGTTGTTGTTGCCTGCAGCGTAACAGAAGGTGAAACAGGTTTTGGTGCCTGTGGCTGGAGCTTCATGAGTGACTTTGCGCATGCCTTTTGTCCCGTAATGGGAGTCTGGACCCTGCAGAGATTCAAAGACAGTTTCTTTAAGAATTTGTAGATGGAAAAACAAACAGTTGCCATGTTTAGGGTTGTAAAGACAAACTTATATCCTTTCCTGATGGAAAAAAAATTTATAAATAAAATGTTGAAAATAAATGAGCAGAATTGACCAACATGATTGTTCCACATGTTTAGTACCATCATATTTTACACATTTATAATTTACACAGATGAAAATCAAAATAGAGTTTCTCTATAACTATTCTGTTTAGTCTTTTTATGTAAAAAAAAAAAATCAGCTGATATTTTTGGTTGGAATTCGTACCAGTAAAAATTTCATACTGGTTGAGCCCTAGAAAACTCAGAAAACTACCTTAAGTGTTGCACAGGCGATGTAGTTGACACTAGGGAGTATCTCCACTGGCTCTTTGAACATCACTCGGAAGGTATTAGCCGTGCCATCGCAGCTGAAGCCTGTGTCATTCTGTCCCAAGACTGTGTTGCTGTCCGTGTGGATGATCTGCGTGAGGGGAAATACATTTAGTAAAAAACGAAAAACTGCTGAACACATTATATATGCTTTATCAATAATTGATATATCTTACCTGGATGTTGACCTGATAGTCGGTTGGACCATGTATGGAGCCATAGAGACCAAATCCCACAACAAATATTCTGCGATTTACAGAAAACCTACAAGAGAACATTTAAGAATATTTGATCAGTGCATCACAATTTAACCATTTGGCCATTATTACTTCCACAAACCCAGTCTATAACTGCGCTCACTAATTGTTCTGTGAGGCTATGTGAGTGGTGATGGAAATAGCCTTCCATACTGTACTGATTTTCTGATCGGGTTTTAATTACCGGATGCGATCGCTGGTTCCGCTGTAGCCCCAGCGGCTCTCCACCTGGCCAAAGCGTGTGATGCTGCACTCCTTCCCCCTCAGACAGCAGCGCGGCCGGTCGATGAACTCCACCTGGGGTTTGGGGTTGACTGTGAAGTGCAAGAAGAGGCTGACCACTTCTCTGTCTGTGAGAATACCTGACTGAGCTGGACCTGCTCACAAAAAACAAAGAGAGTTGAGGACCAGAGACAGCACCTCTCAGAAATCATGAATGTGTTCAGTTTGCTCAGTGCTGGACTGACAATGAGCCATCACATTTAACCACTCAACACAAACTGGTCTCTTTTATTCTTGAGATGGTACTATTAATCTGACTCAGTTTTCTCAGTTGAAGTTCACAATATTTTATGAGTCTGATTTAAAAGGCACAAGGCAATTCTATAAGTTCTTAAAAAGGTAAAGAGCTTATAACATGCAGTCTTGAATCATGTAATTTTGCGAGTCAAGATGCGAGTCCCTACAACCATCTTTCATTTTAAGAACTGCTACCACAGAATACAACCCACAGCACTGCCTGGTTTCAAGTTTTCCTTAACTCGACACACCTGATCCAGCTCATCAATTATTTCTGGAGCCTTTTATGAGCTGTCTTAGTGATAGGCCAGGGAATAGTGGAACTGTGCAGCACATTATTTTAAAGTAAGGTGTAGAGTGATCATTCTGTCATACGTGAACACACCACCGCACACAGTGTGAACAGCATGGAATTCTTTCTCTGTATTTAACCCGTACCTCAGAGGTGCCACTAGCATTCTTTGGAATCGAACCCACGACGATCGCAGGGCGAACTCCCTTACCACTAGGCCACCACCTGCCCGGCTTATACACCTGCTATATATTAGTCTATTTTTAAATACACTTTACATGTAGCCTAAGAGCCCATTCACAGGACAATGGTTTTTAGTAACTTATAAGCGTATTTTATTGACATGGATTATAACCATAGCATTACAAAATCAATACATTTGAATCTCTACCTTTACACATCAGTGCATTTTCACCGCTGCAGTGCCATTTACTTATCAGTGAAGAATAACAGATAAGACTGTTCTTACCAGCTGCAAACTCCTCTATGGTCATCAGTGGGAAGCGGATTAGGCCGAGGGCTTTTCCCAGCACTCTCCGCTTGTTCTCTGGGGTGGGCTGCAGTTGTTGCCTTTGAGTCTCAGCCTCAGCCCAGCGCACCGCAGCCCCAAACAGACGCACCTCCCGAACCCCCAGTGTGTCCCTCTCCAACACAGCCACCAGTGTATCTAACAGTGAGAGTCAAGAACATACAATTCAACCAATGGCTGTCTGTATATTAACAGAATATCAATGCTAATGTTAAGGCCATAATACCAAGGTCAATGTCAGTGAAGCCCTCAGCAGCGAGTGCGTCTGCAGTGTTCTTGTCTATATTCTCCAGGCAAAGGCTGGCAAGCTGCGGCTCATCAAACAGCCGTGCCTGAAATAACAAGAGAAACAGGCCTCAGTATGATTCTGGGACTAAATTTTGCATCAGTCCATAAGATTCCTTTTCATATGTGCAGAGGTTTTTATACATATGTCCAAATGTTTATAGACACATGATCATACACCTTTTATCTGAAATCTAGGTTATTTATAGGGACATTTGTCCCCTCTTTACTGCTTTAAGCCCCTTTAGCTGGTGCTTGGCATTGGACCATAAGCTCATGTACAGCTGCTCCAGAGCATTCAATTCTATGGGCAGTGTTTCTCCTTTACAATTCCTTTATTTTCTCATTTAAATGTTTACTGGAAAGAATATGTATCCATGACCATTTACATCATCTACTGAAATGAAACTGCATTTGTACACAAACATTTTCTCAGGAACATAAAACTATTTTCAGTGTTTGATGAATATGCAGGCAGTACAGTCACACATGCATCTATAACGAATACACTAGGACAGTGCAAGTGATTGAGTTCATTTAAAATCTGTTACTTTGGAATTGTAGACAAAAGGCTCTTTCCATGATAAAAAAAAACCATTTAAGCACATGTATTTTGTAAGGGATCTGGTTGATTTGTAGTTAAAGCTTTCAAGTACTTCAAATATATATTTCCATAAGGTTCCCCATTGCATCCACTGAGGCACTTCACAGATATAAATCATCAAACCTGAAACTTTGTATCTTTGTATTTTTAAATAACAGGGCACTCCTAAAACATATAATAATGACATTTTGTGATCCTTATTGCCTCCTTTATACTGACTTGGCCATAAAATGATTCTCATGTTTAGGAGTTATAAAAGCAATCCCCCCACCCTCCCAGAATATTTGATATATAACGGGAATGGAAAAACAGTAGTTTACACTGTAATGCATAAATATTCTCCCAGTCTTCTCAAGAAATACAAGACAATCCTAATGTTCCCATGCTTTTAAATTTGCAAATCCGTTACACTTCTTCTTACGAGTTTGTGAAACACTGGTATAAACATTTTAATTACATGATTAGTCCTGAAATGGTTCTGTTTTTCTGTTTCTGGTAAGACTGTTTTCTTTTTGTTTGTTTGTATGGCAATTTTATAAGTGAATGCAAGTGTCAGCAATTTGAGTGCATTTGAAGACAATAATTCAGTAATTCAAAGGTCTGGAAAAATAGTAAAAAAACTGAGTAACTGAGTAGTTACAAGGTTTGTCTGGGCAAATAGTGAAGATCTGCAGTAATCAGTATCTTGGCGAGCTTGGTGCTCTCTTGGGTGGTAAGATGGTCCAGATATTGTGCTGGTACTGGACACACCCTTGCGCCAACACAATGCATACATTAAGCACACGGGCACGCAGTTTCTCAATGCTAGGAGGGGAGGGCGCAGAAACCAGCGCGGATCTTACCTGGGTGAGCAACATGAAAGCGTTGTCGGCACGCAGGTTCTTCTTCAGAAACTCCACACAGTGTGCTTCGAGCGCAGGCACTGCGTACTTCTTTGCAGTGTATAATGTAGTCATCACTGTTTCTGGTCCGATCTGCACCTCATCGGAGTAGAGAAACCTGCAGAGGGAGGACATCAGTAAGAGATGAGAGCCCCCCGACACAGACTGTGCATGAAAGCACAGCCCCCATCCCACACACACACACACTGTGCTTTAATGTACAGTCCTACAGAGATTGCATTAAAGCATACCCACCCCCACCCCCCAATGAACACCATTCCCCCCCTACACAGACTGTGCATTAATGTAGTCCTACAGAGACTGTACATTAAAGCACACCCCCCACCACCACCCCATGGACACCACATGCCTCCCCACACAGACTGTGTATTAATGCAGTCCTACAGAGACTGTGCATTAAACCACACCCCCACCCCCCATGAACACCACGTGCCCCCCCAGACTGTACTTTAATGCACAGTCCCACACAGACTGCATTAAAGCACACCCTCACCCCCTACACAGACTGTGCATTAATGCAGTCCTACACAGACTGTGCAATAAAGCACCCCCCTCCCCTCCCCTCCACAGCCCTGTACACAACAACAAGGACACTTGGAGGGCATTTATGACACCACAGTCCACGATTTTAAGCAAACGAGAGGTCCGTAGTGCAGCACACAGCCTTTCCACTCGTTCCCTTACTTGAGGAGAGCCAGAAAAGCAGCCGGTTCCACATCTGGCAGCTCAATTTCAGTCGACGTCGTGGCCATGCCTCCGTTGAACATGGCGTCGAACACAGCGCTCCCCACGGCCAGAGCGAATCTGTGGAGAGCACGAACACGTTAACGCAGGGCACAAACGGGTGGTCTGAGGGGCACGAAAACGGCTCATGGTGCAATAGGCTGCATTAACATACGTTTTGTTCACCTCAGCATCACCCTTCGCGGGACAGGTGGCTTGGAAGTTGGCAAGAGAGAAATGAAAACAGCCCCTGTTCTTGCAGCGTTTCACACGTAATAAATATCACGATTTCGGCACTAAAATATTGGGAATTAACCTCTTCGAGCGCTTCTTAACCTCAAGATCGGCTTATATAGAGGTTTTGATGTCGTTACGGGAATTTTTAGCCCCTTAAAAACAGGACTTCCCCCCCACCTTGAAAACAAAGTTGCCATGGTATGGAACCTTACCTGTGCGCAGGAATGCGCTGCACTCCCATACCCTTTCCTACCAAAAAATGGACGTCGCTTAGAACCTCGTTGTTAAAGAGAAACGCGAACCGTTCCTTCACCGTGCTCTTCGTCGCCTGCCAGTTGTAAACGGGTTCTCTGTAAACCAACACGGAGGCCGGGCTGCCTGGCAGAGAGGAGGAGACGACGGCCGGAGGGTCCCCGGAGCAGGCTGAGGACGCGGCGGTCATGTTGGAGGCAGGGTTCCCCGGAGTGTCTCCACCGGGTGCCGCGGCGCTCTGGCCGACCGCCTGCCGAGTTTGGTGCTGCGTGCTCGGCGTGGGCCTTACCGAGACATCGCTGTCCAGGCCGGGCTGGGGGTTGGTGCTCCCCGCGCTCCTGCTGAGCCCCCCGGCCGCCCCAGACCCTGCGTTGCCCGGAGGGCCCGAGTGGACTCCGTTGCTCGCCTGGGCGTTGCCCAGAGGACCCGGGTTAGACAGGTTCAGACACGAGGAGCGACTGTTGCTCTCTCCTGCAGCCATCTTGGACGGAGAGCACTGCAGGCTTTGCTGGAATAAACATGCACAACAGCGCATAGCCAGAAACGCTGGCCAAAAAGTGACTGGTCTTCCCCCGAGAGAGGGTGGAGAGATGTAGCTTTAGGTGGCCCGGGACCTCCACATCTTCCATGACACCTCTGTCTTTTTTTAGGCTTTTCACATTTCCAGAAACCTGCTTTGTTCCCTGCTGTGCTCCAGTGCAGCTTCTCTAAAGCTCCACATGCACACTGGCAGCATGAGTCTGCTAGATAAGACAGGGATTTTGTGTTCTCTCCTTGGTTCTGCTGAACCCTTGTCCTGTCCATCTGTCTCTGGCTCTTACAGACAACACCAGCACCCACCCTTATACATGCATTCCTAATTAGATTATTAGAAATCACAATGTGGTCTCTGTGACCATGCAGTGCAGGATCACTCTTGTGCACAATAAAAGGTGAATGTCTCCAACTGAATGCAAACACAACTGAAAGCAAAGTCCTGATATTAGACATCAGGGGTCACTATCACCAAACCTGCATTAGAACCAACCAGACAATTTTAACGTTTTCGCTTTGAATGTGGTGCTCGAGCTTTGGGATGAGCCCAGAAGAAGCATGTTCAGGTTTGTTTACATGAAAGAACCCGTGAAACCTCACGTTTTGTGCATGCTGGAATGAAAGTTTTGAATGAAGGTTAAAAACCAGTGCATAGCACCAAGGCTTCGGCATTCAGAAAGACCTAATTTCAGATCTCCTACTTGGATTTAAGACCTTAGAAACATCTAAAAGGTTCAGCTCAGGAGTCCAAAAACACACTGAACGTCTCCAAAAAGGTTATTTAAAGGGTGACCGCCCGACAGCATTTGGAAAGGTTAGTTCTAACTGTTAAAACAACAGGCTCATTGGTAGGTTTTAGAAACAAAAGCACGTACCATAATTATTCCTTTTTCAAAACTCTGAAGGCTATCTGCTGCTGGTCCACTGAAAAACTGATACGGCGTTGAATGAGAAAAGGAACCGTCGGCCCGCCCCCTCGGGCTAAACAACCAATCAAATTCTCCAAATCCTGCTTGGCATGCTTTGACAGCCAATCAGCATCGAGAACGTGCCGTACATTTTAATACTCTTGTTGAGTTTGGAGGACGTAGCAACACAGGTAGGCTAAAGACAGCACATAGCTAACAATTTAGAAGTTTTTTGACAAAAACAGCTGCTATTTCGAAATATATATATATATATGGTTTTATTGTATTTTAATACCGCTTTGTCTCTTGTCAGGGGATGGGAATCCATGGGAGGGCTTTTTTCATTAGCTAGCAAGCTAACAGTGTCCGTTAATAATAATAATAGCTAGGTTGAGATGTGCTAGCAAATGCTAGCTAGTGATACATTCTTAACGTTTTCAGAATCCTCCACTAAGCTGGAATATTAGCAAAATAATTATTGAGATGTTATATTAATCTCATAGTTCTTGGGCTACAATAAGTATACATATTTAATCTAAAAGTCTTTGTTTACGAACAGCACAGTTAGGCAACTGGTTAGCCAGCTAGCAATGTGATTATTTTGGTTAGGTAGTGAAATATACAAGTGGTGTTTTCAAGAGAAGATATCAGAAAAGGTGCATGCTTTCAAGATGTCAAATTGTACCCGAGCTACTGTTGGTCTTTGGATTTGGTCGTTTTACTCATTAGTCTTGTGTGTTTTGCCACATGCTCCACAGAAGCCCAGTCCATAATGGGAGGAGTGAAACAGGAACAGAGTGATGCCCCTACTTCGAAAAGTTCACATCAGTCAGACCCTATGCAAGAAGAAGTAAGAGTTTGACATAGCTAATAGGCTCTAATTTGCTTTGTGCCACGTTTCCAACCTTGGTCTTGGAGCTTCCTGCACATTTTGGTGTTTTCCTGCTCCAACACACCACCATCAAACCCATAAAGGCATATTAATCAGATGAGTTGGATCAGGTGTGCTAAAATGTGCGGAGAAGGGGGACCTCAGAAGCAAGGTTGGGAACCATTGATGTGCCAGAAGCTAAAAACTCTGGTCTCCAGGCCTGCTCCTGGAGATCTTTCTTTTCTGAAGAGTTCAGTTCCATCCTTAATTGAATTCGACTCATTGAGATCATCGGGTGTGTTCGATTTGGGCTGGAACTGAAGTGTGTAGGACGGTAGATCTTCTGGAGGGGGATGGTGAACACTGTCTTAGGCATTAACATTGTTTTGCAAAACGGATTTTATAGCTTTATACTTGGAGGCAAACAGAGTTTTTATTTGCTTTACAAATGTAATTGTACAGAACAATCTTTCACTTACTGCACAGCCTGTGAAGAAACGCGGGTGGCCCAAGGGTAAAAAGAGAAAGAAGGTGTTGCCCAATGGTCCTAAGGCGCCAGTGACTGGGTACGTGCGTTTCCTAAATGAGCGACGGGAACAGATTCGTGCCATGCACCCTGACCTCCCTTTCCCTGAAATCACCAAGCGACTTGGGGCAGAATGGAGCCGCCTCGCTCCCCATGATAAACAGGTACTTTTGCTTTTGAATCTGTGGAGTGGAACTGACACTGAATGTCTGTTACAAGGCTATAGTCAGGCAGGCATTCTCATCTGATGGAATTGTTCTGTTATTCCATCCGCATGTACATACAGTGAATGTCTTTGCTTACAGCGTTACCTGGATGAAGCAGAGAGAGAAAAAATGCAGTATGCTCGGGAACTAAGGGAGTATCAGAAGAGTGAAGCTTACCAGCTCACAAATGCCAAAATCCAGGACAAAAGAATAAAGAAAGGTCAGAATAATTTATTTGCCTTTTCTATACTGTTTACCACAGTTTCCATTGAAGATTTTCAGTAAAAAAATTGTTTTTGCTTTTTGGCAGAGGAGTTAACATCTGTCATTATCAATGCTAATAGTTCAGGAGCCTCCACTTTCAAGGTTAGTTGCAAAGGCTTAGCTTCACAGCTACCCTAACTGTTTACTTTTCTCTTTTATCTACAGTGTATGAATGACCTAGACTTGCACTCGTACAGCTTGACCCATTTAAAGTGTTTTGTCCTCCAGAATTCAGACTTCTCCAACAGATTTGACGTGCCTATTTTCACAGAGGAGTTTTTGGACCAGAACAAAGGTTTGTGAGTATTAAGACATAGACCAAGTAACAGCTTTCATTTGGCAAGGAACATTTTTTTTATTGAGTGACCTACTGTCTCGTAGCACGAGAGGCAGAGCTTCGGCGGTTGCGGAAGGCCAATATGGAGTTTGAGGAGCAGAACGCCATCCTGCAGAAGCACATAGCTGATATGTTCAGTGCCAAAGAGCGGTTAGAGGCTGAGCTTGGCCAAGATGAGCTCCGCACACAAGCTTTGCACCGCCGTCTGCAAGCCATCCGACAGACACTGGTCAGCAGCCTGGCATCTGTGCCCTTGCCAGGTCAGTACCATGTCTCCAATATTGTGGCAAACATTTGCATTTCTCATACCATGGTAAAATGTGTGTAACAATTGATTAACATATGACTTTTAAGTTCTCTGTTTAATTTCTGTTTCATTCTACCTTTGTCCCATTGCTGTCTGTTATTCACATGTACAGCTGAAGACATACAAAGGTACAAGTTTGTATTCAGTGGTATGTAAGCTTGGTCTCTAATGTGTTTAGGTACTGGTGAGACTCCCTCTGTTGGATCTCTTGACTCTTACCTGAGCCGTCTGAGCAATGCCTTAGAGAGCAGTCCTCATGAGCACCGGGCCCTACTGCACAAGCTCCAAGATCTTTTGGCTCACTTGGACAGGTAACTGTACTACAACTGCATTACAATGAATTCTTCAGGTACCTCACATTCTGTTCTCATTAGAAAATGTTGCTTCAGTTCTTCTGATTTTCAATGAACATCATTAATCATTCTCAGCTCCTTTTTCTCTTTCAGTGAGAAACTTTGAGAACCATGTGTAGCTGTGCACTAAATGGGATCAGAGTGATTTAAGTGGTCTGAAAGTGCCAAGATGGGCAGTTTCACCCTCATAACCAGGAGAAAAATCTCTACCTTTGGTGTAGCCTGAAGATCTAACTGGACACACTTTGAACTTGTTTCTTTGTTTGTTGTTTCTACAGACATGGTCATTGAGAATAATGTATTTCTTTTTGTTTTGTGTTTTATCCTCTACTGTCACAAATTTGGTTGGTGTTAATACATACTCAAAATTAGGTCATCTCTTTATTCTTCAGTGCTGCTGACTTGCACAAGGACTGGTTTGCCTAATATTCATAAACACCTGTTTTTGAAATATTTCTTTTTAATCTCAAACTAAATTCATGAGTTAATATGGAATAAAATGTTAGTTTCTGATTTGAGACTTTACATTTTACTTTATTATAATTATATATCCGAATGGGCTTATATTCCCATAGGTACTAAGAAATCGAATCAGGGAATGTTTCAACATGACAATATAGAAAATGTGGAAAATAAAATGTTAATGTTTACACATTAATTGTTCTTCTGCTTCTTCTAAAATATGGGCAGAAGAGACTCTCTGGTTGCGCTAAAGAATTATTTTGTAAATGTAATGTTTGGTGAGACTTGATGTCAATAAAAATGATGTTATGGTCTGTATTTAGGTGTCTATTGGTATTTTAATACGTTTTAAAGAATTGTTCTTGATTAGTTAAGGAAATGTGATGTCACTTATTTTAAATTCTGTGAATTTTAGGGGAAAAAAATACTTGTTGAGACCTTTAAAGTAACTTCATATCCAGCAGGGGGAGACGTTGGGCCACAGTGTCATCACAAAAGATTTCTATTCTCTCTCTCTCTCTCTCTCTCTCTCTCTCTCTCTCTCTCTCTCTCTCTCTCTCTCTCTCTATATATACATACACACATACATACACACATACATACACACATATATATATATATATTATACACCCTAACCCTTATTTCCAGGTCAGTCTTAATGCTTCAGCGTACAAATTTTGGACAACGCCATGCTTCCAACTTTGTAGACAGTTTGGGGAAGAACCTTTTCTATTCCAGCATGACTGTCCCAGTGCACAAAGCGAGCTCCATAAAGACATGGTTGGATGAGTTCGGTGTCGAGGAACTTGACTGGCTCGCACAGAGCTCTAACCGCAACCCCATCTAACACCTTTGTGGTGAACCGGATTGCAGATTGCGAGCCAGGCCTTCACATCAATGCCCAACCTCATAAATGCTCTACAGAAAGAATGGGCACAAATTCCCCACAGAAACACTCCAAAATCAACTCCATTTTATATGTTGGTGTAATGGCCAGGCGCAAGTAGCAGTATACATGCACACTATTACAATATTAAGAGGAGATGGAGGAATATTCCCAACGTTCTGTAATAACTAGGCAAATTATTAAAATGATTATTTTTCCATGTTTTCATAATTCGCAGGGAGAGGCCGGGGTGGGCACGTGACGTCAGATTTTTCCCCCCTTTTTTTTCAGTGACGTCACGGTAGTAACGTTCTGTCCGCTCGTAACGGCCGGGCTCAACAAGATGGCCGGGCGTCGGCACTCCAGAGGCTGAGGACACAGCAGCACTAACCCTGGTTTTCAGTCGGAAACAGCCTGTTGTGGTGCAGAGCGATACGGCCGTCATCCGAGCTAGCAGAAGCATTGAATTATCTGGTTCTAGTGTGTGTGAGGCTTATTCGGTTAAAAACCGCAAGGAGGGTCGGTCTCCCAGCATCAGCATCTCTGAAAACAGTCCCCTCTCCTCATCCCTGAGACACGGAGACGAATAGACGCGGCTGGTACTCGCCTCTACCCGCAGAGAGAGATGTCACTGCTGTGTGTCGGAGGTAAGTGAGTGAGGACAGCATCTTTGGAGCCTGTGAATAG
>JBBPCY010000037.1:11306376-11330817 GCA_037974405.1 Brachyalestes nurse
GCACATTTTCAAATATCAGCTCTTTTTACTCGAAAAATGCTATGGCAAAGAGAACAACAGACTACTAATTACACTCTCTTTTTATTATACACCAGTGTACAGCTTGTAAATGCATAGGTGCGGTAAAAGGTATGGAAAGACATCCTGTATCAAACATGGTGGGAGCTCTTGAGTAGGGTGGGATGCTGAGAGCTCACTGTAAAGGTATTCATTTTCATTAGAAACCAGGCTTTTGTTAAAGTGCCTGATAGATGTGTGGCTTAGTCAAAAAGGTTGATTGAAAAAGAGGTGCACTGAATAAGCAGTCATTGATGAAATCAACACAGAAGTCAGTCATTTATGCCAGCTGTAACTGTCATTCATATGTGGCATACACTGATACAGATCTAAACCTGTGATGGATGCAAGCACTGATACAGACCTAAACCTGTGATGCAAGCACTGATACAGACCTAAACCTGTGATGAATTCATTGATACAGACCTAAACTTGTGATGAGTTCATTAATACAGACCTAAACCTGTGATACAGGCATTGATACAGACCTAAGCTTGTGATAAATCCATTGATGCAAGCCTGAGTTGCATGCACTGATACAAACCTGAACCCATGATGAATTCATTGATAAAGATGATGCATGCACTGATACAGACCTAAACCAGTGATGCATGTATTGATACACACCTAAACCTGTGGTGCATGGATTAAAGTAGACCTAAACCTGTGATGTATGCATTGATACAGACCTAAACTTGTGATGAGTTAATTAATACAGACCTAAACCTGTGATGCATGCATTGAAAAAGACCAAAACCTATGATGCATGTATTGAAATAGACCTAAACCGGCAATGCATATTTTGAAATAGACCTAAACGTGCAATGCATGTATTGATTGCTATGCATCTAAACTTGTGATTCATGCACCGATACCGTCCTAAACCTGTCATTTAGTTTAGTTGTGGGTGCCATTGTTAACCTGTGGCCTTAAGGTTTAGGTAAGTGGGTTGTTTCTTGCCCAACTTCATTTACTTTCATCATTCAGAATTGCCCTTTTACAAAGAGAACATGTGTGAATACATTAGCACATGTTCCCTGGGTTTGCTGTAAAAGCACTGCTCAGAATTCCTCACATGCTGAATTGCATTTGCATGCTCACCCACATCGCTTCACGTCCGCGGCATGTCTGCCACCGATCTGGAATGAAACAGGCACAGCTTCCACAGCTAACGTCCAAGAGCGACAGTGGGTGTGTGGGTGTGTGTCAAAGAGCCTGGATAGATTCTTGGCAGTTGCTTTAATAACCTGGGCAGATGCACGGTGATACTTGACGGGTCTATTGGATAGATTTATATATTCAGACTGCCATGTTTGTTTGCAGCCATTTACATTTTCCCTTGTACCTTATAGAATTTTGCTACTTGTCATTTTCCCCCCAACTTTATAGTAATTGCTTTTCTTCATAATTCATAATCAGTTTGCTGCACAATATAAGCTTGTTAGAAAATTAGGGATGCATGAAATTTTATGAGCAGTTTCAATTTCTTTGTAGCCAAATTGGCTAAGGGCCCATTTTTTTGTAAAGCAAAGTTACTTCTTCATTGGCTACAAAAACACATACAACACTGTAATGCATTTCCTGTTCTTTCTATTACACATTGAGCCAAAGGGACATTTTAAATTCTTAAAAGAAAAATCAGTTACCAAATGATTTAAATAACTTGCTAAAGGCACAGCAGGAGCATTTGAATACAGCACATGTGCACTCAAGCCTCATATTATGTATGCCATTAAAAGCCACACAGATCAGGAAGTATAGATAATAAACTAAGATAAGGTAAGATAAACCTTTATTAGTCCCACTAGTGGCAAATGTCTGTTTTTACGGCAGAAAGTGGACAGCACAAAAGTAAGAGCAGCAAAAAACAATAGAAAAAGCAATACACAACAGTATGGTACAGAAGAGCACGCTATACAAATAATACAAAAATATAAATATAGACGTGTGTAGGATAAATGTGTCTATATATATGTACATACACATATACACACATATATACATACATACA
This sequence comes from Brachyalestes nurse, assembly GCA_037974405.1. Taxonomy (NCBI): domain Eukaryota; kingdom Metazoa; phylum Chordata; class Actinopteri; order Characiformes; family Alestidae; genus Brachyalestes; species Brachyalestes nurse. Next base: position 11,308,445 of record JBBPCY010000037.1, read on the forward strand.
TATAATATATAACAGTAAGCAGCAGTAAAAGTAAAAAACTCTAACGATACAAACAGCAACCAGACAAACTGCACATTGCTCACAGTAATATCTCACCCCTAAAATTGCACATTATACCAGAATTACACAGGTGTATTATTAATAAATTGAATGACTTCCAGTTGTGTATTATGGTAACATGGAGAGGTGTGTGTGTGTGTGTGTGTGTGTGTGTGTGTGCTGTATTATACTGTAGTCCCCTATGAGACACAAGATACATTTCAAAATGTATTTATGTAGATGAGCAACTGTTACATTGCATTACATTGACATTGATGTAATCAAGATGTAATCAAAATGACTTCCAGTTGTGTATTCGGAGCAAAAATGTAATAATAATAATGCACTTTTTAGCGCATTAAATGTGTAATCAAGATGTAAACATTAGTGATGCATTAGTTGATCTGAAACTCATTGGTTATAATGGCTGTTTATGATAACATGGAGGGGTGTGTGTGTGTGTGTGTGTGTGTGTGTGCTGTATTATACTGTAGTCCCCAAAAAGCCACAAGATACATTTCAAAGTGGATTTATGTAGATGTGGATTAATGTAGACGCATAATGTTGTTACATATACTCAAGTATATCCAAGCTACAGTGTATTATTAATGTTTGCTTAGGGATAAAATATTAAAATGCTCCTATTATTGATTGCTCTGCTACTCAACAGAACTTGCAATAGTGGCCATTTGTTGGCTGTGTAAAAGCTTTATTTTTAGATCTACCGCAGGAAATTGTTTTAAGTTCTTCTATGGATTGATAGATACTCTTAAACACCTTCCTGCTGTAACACACTTATTTGATAATTAGAGTTCTCAGTCAGTGAAATGAATTTTCAGTGAGGGTAATGCAATATTTTTTTCATAACAAGGCCATATTCCTTTCACAAGCTTCAGAATAAGATATGCCTGAGGACATGATTTCTATTGTAATCATATCTAGTTCATGCAGCAAAGGTTATTATTGAAAAATGTAAACTCTGAGAGAGAGAGAGACAGTCATCACCCTTTAAGGCTCTGGTGTTCTAGTCACTCATTCATGTTGCCTTTTTGGTCTTTGTTTTCAGTTTTGTAAATAAAAATGTCCCTAAATGGGCTTAGTAAAGGATATTTTCCAATACTGTAGAGGAAAGCACTATAGAAGGTGAAACATCATATTACATGGTTATAAAAGCATATAGGCGTATATGGTTGCATTATATTTTTTTATTCCTGTGATAGTTAGATTGTGGTTTGTCTTTTGCCCCTTGAGGGGCTGTGCACTTAATCAGTCCTGGGTTTGTGCTGAAGGTGGATTTTTAATGGGAGCTCCCTCTGCCCCCTCCAAGTCTCTGTCCCACTGAAGCACACATGCGTTATTTTTAGCGGCGGCGCCCACAGATTAACTGGAGCGCGAGCGGAAGAGAGGAAGAGGGAGAGGGAGTGCACGTGCGCGGAAGCCACGTGGCAGTGGGGGGCAGGCAGTGGGGAGGGGGGCTCCTGGAGGAGGAGAAGGAGAGGGTCCTGGAGCCCATCATGATGAGCGACTGTTACATTGCATTACATTGACATTGCAATGTAACACTGTCAACCGATTTTAATTGTAAGGAGTTTAATCTGTGATTATTGTGTCTGATATCTAATCGCTGGTTATATATTGTATCTAATGCCCACCTCTTTCTAATGTGATGAACTGCTTGGGTTGTTGTAAATGAGAACAAGCCAGAATAGATATCTACAGTATCACTAGTCAGGAATGTATAGCCTACAGACTACCTTGTCAGCATGCAAAATAATCTATACAGCCTGCTTTGCACACATTAAAGCAGAGATTAAAAAGAGACAGCTCAGCCTTTTTTTTGCTCCAAATACTAAAGTGAAGGGTAGGAGTAGAAGATTAAGAAGAGAGCTTTGAATTTTAATGCCACCTTCACACCGAAGCATACCATCCATGTCGCATGGGTTTACATGAATTATGAATGGCCTTGGTGACGTCAAGCTAGCTTAAAAAAGTCTCATCTTCCGAGATCCCCAAAGCACAAGTGACAGCGGTTTTTCCGTCTCCTTCTGAGAGCCCCTTCAGTCTAGACCTGCTTCAATCCAGAAGTCCTAAAGCCTCTTGGACTGATTGACTAGAAAAAAATCTTTTTAAAAAAAGTGTCTTGAATAGGTCTCCATAGAATTGTTGCTTCTGTGAAATGACTGAAATAAAATTAAGCACAAAAATGGAATTAGTGGCTAAACATTAGGGATGCACCGAAATGATTTTTTTTGGACCGAAACTGAATACCGAAAACACTTTGCCGAAAACTGAAAGAAATTATTATTATTAAATTATTAAAGAATAAATCTGTTACAAAACTATCAAAATAATTATTTAGCATTCAGACAATGCACAATATAAAATACAATTTGAAATAAAATAGTTTACTTGGCATGAATAGCCTAAAAGCAAGATATCTGAAATATTATACAATTAAATATCTTCTCTCATAAAACAGGTGAATTCAAGTGCATTTAAATATTCTGAAGGAAGTGCATTAACAAAGTGCCTTAAGAACAAGTGCTTTAAAAACTGTTGAAAGATAAAACAACATTCTCTGTAGGCCTAAAACAAAATAGTGTATTAAAACAACGACATTGTTTTAATACACTATTTTGCTGGGTTGGCCATCGGGCATACAGGGCATAAATTTGGGCCGGCGCGGAATCCTGTCAGTTTCCGCCCCGAAAGAACGATAGTGAGTGGGACCTGGCTGCGTGGAATCCGTCATCAGCAGCACCCCCCTCCCGGCGGAACCACACCCCGGCCCAGAATCTCGCACCCCAACCCCCCTCCCCCCCAATTGCATCATCATTGCATCATCACTGTTTCGGTTGCGTTAAAAAAAAATTCGTCCGAAACCGAAAATGCATTTTTTGCCATTTTCGGACAAACATTTTGTGTGGCAGAATATTTGGTGTATCCCTACTAAGTATGCATGACTAAAATTTGTAAATTACATTTCTCACAAATATACTTGAGCACACTTACACTATTATCAGGTAAGGTACTCCAAGAAGTACAGTTATTTTACTTAGGTAAACGAACCCACCTCTGGATGAGTTCATGTTTTTAAGAATGATTATGCACCCGCCCGATCCATTATGAGAGCCAACCTGCTCCCCCTGACCTGCAAAACTGTTTGTTAATCAACAACCCAAACCAAATCCACAGTGTTTATGTAAGCTGGTTCTAACTTAAATGGATCGCTGCCTTGCCTTGAAGCTTTTTGATCTGCTTCACCCGTACCAGCAAAATGATCTAATAAGCTGACCTGAAACCACCCAACCCACGGAACCCATGTGTTTCAGATCAACTAATGCATCACTAATGTTTACATCTTGTTTAACTGATAGCTTATTTTGCATCTTTTGAACTTTCCTGTCTTTCTCTTTGTTTCAGTGAAAAAAGCCAAGCTAGATGGACCACAAGGTTGGATCCTTTATTTGCTTTCTGTTTTCTTACTCAGCTTAGTATCCTACTCAGTGCGGTCACTAATAGGTTGAAACATGTTTGTTACAGAGAAATTCAACACTTATGTGACACTTAAGGTGCAGAATGTAAAGAGCACCACCATTGCTGTGCGAGGCAGTCAGCCTTGTTGGGAACAGGACTTCATGTTGTAAGTATCACGCTTCTCCCTCTTAGAAGCACAAGAGATCTGGCTGAAGTAACAGTTAAACTGTAGTACTTGGGTAGCAAGCTTAGAGGTGGTGTCAAAAGGAGCAAATTTATCTCCAGTGTTATTTACTGTGTGACACAGAGTCCTTGCGTCAGCTTTCAGACTTCTACGCAGTTCAGTCTAACTGTGATCAGAGGGCATTGATGTTGTTTTCTCAGGCAACCGGCAACAGAAGCTCCCTGGGTAGCGGCAGAGACACAATTCTCTAATGGCTGTTTTCTCTACTGCCTAGATGTTGCCTAGCACTGACGATTCTGAATTTTATATTGAAGATTTTAAGTGAAAACCAAGATTCTTGCCAACCAAGTCCACCTACTAAAGGCTGGAAAGGTTTTCCTCTTTCTTAGTAAAAATATCTCCTTCATGAATATTTGTCGTTTAAATATTATAGGAAAGAGGAATCAATGAGCAAATTCAGCTACATTTTTCCATGTTAATCAGTTGAGCCCCATGTCTCTTTATGTGAAATCAGTGCATTTCCATGTGTCTTTCCAGCATCTATTTTCCAAGCTTTTCCACTTAGTATCAGCCACAGAATGCCTGGGTTTGATATCAAAGCTGTGGTTCTTACTAGGATTAGACACACCAAAGATACCACCGTACTGTGGAGTGGAATAGCGAAGATGCACAAAGTACTGACGACATTCTTGGCTTGTGTTGTTGTTTAGTCATGTCTTGCTGTCTTCTTATCTTATTTGTGATGTATTTGATCTCAAGACAGCATAACCTTTTATACTTTTTCGATTTGAATGGGCGGTCACTTACATGACGCTGTCGTGACAAATTTCAACATTTGCAGAACCATGTAATATGTGTTACATGTCTCTCTCTGTTTCCCTTGTTCTCTCCCTCAGTGAGATTAACAGGCTAGATTTGGGACTGACAGTGGAGGTTTGGAACAAAGGCCTGATCTGGGACACCATGGTGGGCACCCTGTGGATCCCTTTGCGCAGCATTCGCCAGTCCAATGAGGTATAGCGCAGATGGCCTGTTTACTCCCAACAGCCTGCAGCACTGTTTACCCTCTGTAGGCATATACATTCAGAACCTAGCCAGCTGGCATTTCATTTTCTTAAACCTTAAATTACTCATAGATACATTTGCAGGACTTTTTCCCTTCAGATCAGTGGCTCCCAACTATGGCCCCATGGTATTTTGCACGTTTTTCTTCAATACCGCACCCATTTCATGGCAGAAATAGCTGGCAAATTTAATTCAGGGTTTCTTAACCACCATTCCCCATCCTCACCAGTGACCACACATACTGATACTGTTTTTTTTTCTGTATTATAGGAAGGACCAGGACAGTGGCTGACTTTAGACTCCCAGGTCATCATGGCAGAAAACGAGATCTGTGGCACCAAAGATCCAACTTTCCACCGTGTGCTTCTGGACACCCGCTTTGAGCTACCTTTAGGTGAACAGACTACCCACTTTTGTCTTTCAAATTGGGCATGTGACTTAAAACTGCATCATATAACTAAGAAAAGTGTGATTTTAGATATTCCAGAGGAAGAGGCTCGCTACTGGGCCAAGAAACTGGAGCAGCTAAATGCCATGCGGGACCAAGATGTGAGTTTTCTTATTCTAGACTTTTGTGTTTCCACTCTTAGCACTGAGCCAGAAGGGCAGAGCAGCCTTTAATTGAGCAAGTCTGTCACTCAGACACCCTGAGTGAGCAATGGCTTTATTACCTTTCTCCTTATCCCACTGGACCTCTCTGGTGCTGTTCCGGTGACATGAAGAATATTAAAAGCTATCTTGTCAGCACTTCATTTGTTAAAGTCTTCTATTGAATGCGTGCTGTTTATTGACTTTACAGTACTCCTACCAGGAGGAGCATGAGAGACCACTTCCAGTGCCATCAACACAGTGCTGTGAGTACGCACACTCAAATTTATACACACGAGCACAGACAGTCATTACATACAAGATTAATAACCATACCCCTGACTGTTGGAGGGAACTAAATATCATCTCAAGATGTGTCAGCTTTCAAAGAGTCTGAATCATAAGCATTTCAGCATTAATTGAATATGTCATGAATACGTTTCCCAGGGTCTGGGTCAGATACATGCATGAACACCTGAGCAGAGAGAGGCGATGATTAACTGACACAGCTAGACAGCTTTTGACTGATAGCTCTGATTAGGATTTGATGACACACACTGCCCAGATCACAGCTAGCCTGCAGCAGCAAGGTCACACTCCCCCTCTACTAATGTCCAGTTTTACACCCATGTCACGTCTAGCATAGATTCACTGGCAAGATTTGTGAATTCCTTGCTCACTCATGGTCACAGAGAGGCAGCGTTTTTTTCATAACTGACATTGTTATCTATAACAGATTTCCTAATTTATCTCGTAGGTAACTGGAGCCTGTGGGGAGATCAACAAAGTAAGCTTCATTGATTTTCTTGAGGTCACAGGCACTCTAAAGCAAGTTATGCTCATGTCCACGTTGTTGCATGTATTATGGACAATATACTTCAACTTCTAAGTGCTTAACTAGTATATCTATTTCTTTGGACTTCCAGATGAGGATCCAGACAGTGCAGTAGATGACAGAGACAGTGATTACCGCAGTGAAACCAGCAACAGCATCCCTCCACCCTACTACACCACGTCCCAGCCTAACGCATCCATGCACCAGTATCCCATCCGACACATGCACCACAGCTACGATGACATGCATGAGTATGACTACGATAATCAGAGGGCCATGAGGTAAGCAGCACTAGGGCCTCTCATTCCTGTTTTGACTACTTCGCTATGCGTAGTGTGTAGATTGTTACTCCTTACGTTAGTGCTGTTAACTTGAGTTCTGTTTCAGCCGATAACTCATTATGTGTAACTATGAAGTCACTAAATCCTTGTTAACTTCCTCAGAACATCCATTGGTCCCTGTATACAAGGCCTTGGATGAGCTGTCATTGTATACACACCACTGGTGCTCAGTGGCGCCCCACAGTGACTTGAATACCAGAGACACGTATGAGCCAGCACTCTTCCATGAATGCTCGTTTTGCACCTCTCCAAAACAAGCACCAGTCTTCTGTCCATTTGATCATTCAAAGCAGGTGTTTCCCAAACTGTTGCATTGAATGCTTGGATGCATTAAAGACTCCCGTACCTCCCTTTGCAGTGCACGCTCTTTAAGTGCTTTTATGACACCCTGTGACGTCTTGTTACTGAATGGACACACACTGTATTTGTGCTATCGGACAGCTTTTGTAAAGAGTCTTTATGCAGCCTGGTGAACCAACCACCAGTGGCAATGCTGGGCCATGTTGTGTTCATTACGGCTGTCCTTTCTAAGCCCGATGCAAAGTAGCCGTAACTCATGCTCCTCCTCTTCCTGCCTTGTCCCCTTCCCTTCCCTCCTCCCAGACGCTATGATAGTTTAGACTCCGCCACCAACGGCCGCAGTGATCTCGATTCGGCCTCCGGCTCAAGCAGGCGGACCAGCCGCCAGTACTCCTTAGACAGTAGGCACTCGCTCTCCGATAGGTGGGTCTCTGTAGCTCCTTACCTCCACCCTTCTCTTCCTCCTCTTCCTCCTCCTGCTCCAGCCTGTGATTCCGTCCCGCTGTGATGATGTCGTGGAATTGGACGTGTCTGGTCCTGTGGTCCTCGCTGTGCTTGCATGCATGCGCACAAACCCTCCTCTTTTACATGCGTTCTCTACATTAATATTGATAACTATTTATATATGTATCTCTTTTTCTCTCTATATATATATATATATTTTTTTTTTACGCTGTACCGTGACTGCTGTGTACTTGATGATGCTGTTGTGACATATTTTGTGGCGCCTGGCCCTTGAATGTTTCCGGTTCTTTTCGCTGTCTGTTGTGCTGTGAAGTCTGAGTTTAGTGCCATGTCAGGTCAGCTCAGTGTTTTGAGTTGCGCAGTTGAGGAGTATGGCCATGTGTTTTCTGCTGGTAGGCTGCTATTTGCTTGTCCTGTGCCTGACAGAGTTAGAGGGCCACTCTATGATTCTGTGTGTCTAACTTCAGCTACAGTAATTACAGAGCTGTTAGAAAGCCCATGCCTAGAGCTGGCAGCTGGCAGGGCCGCGTGGATGGATGAGGCTTTTGTAGGAAGGGGCACGCTTTACTGTGCGATCTCCTCTGGGTTCACCAGTGCCGTCTTTGTTCTGTACTGGTAATTATGGGGGTGTTTAGGAAAAGAGGGATATTAGATATGTTTGGTGGGGAATGAACCGTGTGTCTCAATTCAAGCACTGTGCACTATATTCTTACACTACGCAGTATATACACTGATCAGCCGCAACATTCAAATCTCTTGCAGGTAAAGCGAAGAACTTTGATTATCTCATTACAGTGTCCTCTTTCATATTGGGCAGCAGGTGAACAGTCAGTATTTGAAGTTGATGTGTTGGAAGCAGAACAAATGGGCAAGCCGAAGAATCTGAGAGACTTTGATAAGGGCCAGATTGTGATGGCTGGACAGCTTGGGCAGGGCATCTTCAAAATGGCAGGTCTTTTGTGTTCCTTATATGCAGTGGTGGGTACCTATCAAATGACAACCAGTGAACCAGTGCCTGGGTGATGGGTGCCCAACGCTCATTGCTGTCCATTGGGAGGGAAGATGCTGTCCATGGAGAGCGATGTCCATGGAGAGTAAAGTCCATCTAGTCGAATCCTGCAGAAGAGTGACTGTAACACAAAATGTTAATATGCATATGATAGAAAGGTGTCAGAACACATTGTGCATCACAGGTTGCTGCAAATGGGACTGCATAATCGCAGGTTGGTCAAAGAGCCCATGCTGACATCTGTCCACATCTGGTCTATGTAATGGACATGTCAGCCTCAGGAAGCAATGGAAGAAGGTGTAATGGTTTGATGAATCACATTTTCATCATATGGAAGTATGCATTGCTTACCAGCTGAAGAGATCAATGCAGAGGCAATGCGATGCTCAAGATCAGTGTTCTGCTAGGAAACCTTAGGTCCTGGTATTTGTGTAGATGTTACCTTGATATGTACCACCAGAACAAGTACATGGTAACAGTGTTCCCTAATGGCAGTGGTGTTTTTCAGCATTATAATGCTCCCTGCCACACTGCAAAAGAAATGGTTTCTGGACCATGTCATATTGGAATTCCTCAGATCTCAGTCCAGTTGAGCATCTGTGGGATGTGCTGGGCAAACTAGCCCAGTTTATGGAGGCCCATCTCGCAGCTTGCAGGACTGAAAGGATTTGTTGCTCATGTCTTGGTGCCATATACCACTGCACAACCTTCAGAGGTCTTATTGAGTCCATGCCTCGATGGCTCTGAGTTGGTTTGGATAAATGTATGAGGCAGATGGCTTTAATGTTATGGCTGATCATTTGCTGCCTGAATTTAAATGTAGCGCTCAATGTTACACTACATGTAAAAGACAAATTACCACTGAAATGCACCTTCACACAAACAAGTTCATTTTAACCCTTAAATGGAGTTATTACCAGTTTAAACTGTTCAAATGGCATAATTATTTATTTATGTACCTTGTAAACTACTCAAATAAATTACAATCTGTTTTATGAAGACATGAACATATAATTTTTAATTGCAAGTGACCTAATTACTGGGAAATATAGAATCTGCAGAACACCCAATGCATTATGCACTCACTACTTGCATTAAAATTTGCTAGTACAATACAAAAGTACTCGATTTGAGACACAAAAGCGGAGAACATAGTGTCTGTGTGTGTGTGTCCAAGGAAGAAAGAGAAGGTGTCAAAGATCAAGAAGTTCAGTTCAGAAGGTTCAGAATGATTACTGTGTAGGCTCAATAGGTATGTGTTTGTGCAGTTTACAAGTGGGTGGTTTGTATGATATTTTCTCAAGTCTCATATTTTCTCTCTATGGCTCACTGGCTGCTAAACAGCTCAGCTGTTACTTCTGTCTTTTAAATATGGTTGAAGCTGATGGTTCACAATCACTGCGGTAAATATTAGTCTCTGTCTGTCTCCTGTCTTTCTATCTTTTTCTCGCTCTTAAATGGACAGCTTTTTTTATCACTATTGACTATTCCTTAGGCTTTATTTTGCTTTTGTCTTTTGGCTTGTTATGTCTTTTGGGTAGTTTTGATGTCTGCTTTCTCTTCAAATTGCTTTACTTAGTGTTAATTCTTCTCCATTACATTGCACTGACGTTCACACAAACACAGATGGTACCACACACATACACCTGTACCTTTTACCTCTTTGTCAGTGCTCCCACTTTTGTCCTCCCTACACTCTTAACTCTTATCCCAACGAAACTTAACAGCATCTGTCCTAGTTCTACTCCCCCGGTTGCCCTCCTGCTTGTGTCTGACTTCTCCCTTTCTCTGCAGTCCCACGGGCTCCAGTCGCTACGCTTCGTCAGGCGAACTGAGCCGCGGCAGCTCACAGCTGAGCGAGGAGTTTGGCCCAGAAGATGCCGAGAGTTTCCGAGGTTCCGGAGAGTTCTACGATGAGAATGATTCCTACCATTCCTGCCACTCCTCAGTCAGCTACGGTAAAGACTCACCCGGCTGGGATCCAGACGAGCCTCAGGGTGTCTACAGCGATGAGGGCAGCTACATTAAAGACGGCGGCGAGGAAGGCGCACTGTACGAAGATGAAGATGGAGAAGTCTACGAGCAGGAGGAAGGGGAGTATCCCTATGAGGAAGAGGAAGAGGGAATGGTCTACGAAGAGGATGAAGAGTACCCTCTGGATGGCACACTCAGCGAAGACCAAGAGCCACCCTACACTCCCACCCCAACCAGCGTGGCTCCCTCATTGGCCCCAGAGGCCCCTAGCACCCGGCCTCCTTTAGAGAAGCAGGCATCTCTGCACCAGCAACAGCAGCCCCCACAAACCCAGCCTCCGTTCCACCCCATGGAGCCTCACACAGAGGTCGTACCAAAGCAGCAGAGCTTTGAAGACTTCAGCAAACCCCCCAGCCCACCCCTGGACTCCCAGCAGGAGCCCTTTGCCCCTGCAGCAGTGCCACCCACACCTCCTGCAAAACCCGTGGAAGAGTCCCAGCCTCCAACTGAGCCTTCAGCCACTGAGCGCCCACCTGAAGCCCTGTCTGAGAAAACAGAGCCTCCCCCAGAAAGGTAAATAATGATGGAGATGATGATGATCATGATAATGATAATAACAACCATAATAAAAACAAGAATTAGAAGTGTACTTACTTCTCACCTTTCACAAATTCAAGGATTAACACACAGCAAACATAAGAGTTATTTTGAGCAAATAAAAAGGTATTAAGCTAGATCAGTCACTGAAAGATTGTGGTAAAGTAAAGAGACCCAGTGGAAAATGTCTGTTTCAGAGTATGAAATCTAGTGATTTGTAGCCTGTAGGTCTAAGGGGGTAAGGTATGGAAGACGATAGCAAGATATGTAATGACTTTAAAATGTTGATGCGGAAATTTTTGCTATGGCAATAGCTGAGGACAGGTATTGAGAACCGTTAATAAACCGGTAGCAGTTGGTAGAACCAGTCCCTTGGACCAACAGTGCTGTTATCAGTATTTATGCAACATTGTATGTAGACATCTGTAGCATTTACTCCTCCCTCATTATGTATGCAGGAAACTTAGGAAACAGTTTAGCTTGTTATTTCTCCAGAAATAATATAATAAATACAAAAAATGTGATCTTTTCACATATTTTCATGTAATATTTGTTCCATATTTTGCATCAAATTGTGGCTTTTAGTTAGTATTCACTATTTTATATTTATGTATTTTTTTTTCTTGCGTTGTCTAATTATGTTCTTTTTTCAGATGTTGATTATTATTTTTTATTATTATTTTTTTTAAGTGCTGGCATTTTTTATTGTTCTCTTTTATTTTATTGTTTGACTGCTCTCTGTAAAGCACTTTGAGCTCCATACAAATGTATGAAAGGTGTTATATATATATATATATATATATAATGTATTATTATTATTATTACTAGTATGAATAAGAGTACTGATAAACAATATTAGTTTAAATATGGGTATCAGTAAAATCCTTGCAACTCCCATCCCAAATAAAGATGATAAGGGATGAAGGGATGACTACTGTGACTTGGATCAGACTTATTAGACATATTGCTGGGGAGAGAATTAATCACATTTCACAAAAAACCCACCAAAGAGCAAAAGATACACAAATACAAAGCAGGATACTTGTTGCATAGACCACTGGCCCTGGTCCTTACACATGTTAGTACTTCTCTGACGTATCCATAAGTGTTTATAAATGAGCTGATTAGTGGGATCATCTGTGTTCAAGCAGGTAATACAAAAATATGCCAGACAGGAGAACTTCAGGTCCATGGTTGAATGCAATGTAATGCTATGCTGTAATACTCTTTTTTTTCTTTTTTTTTCCCAGTGTGGCAAGGCGTGAAGAGCCAGTGGACCCTGCTGAGCGAGCCAAAGCTAACTGGCTACGGCTCTTCAACAGGGTGCGCCTACAACTGCAGGAGGTGAGTGAAGCTGTGGCCCAGCCACACACTGGAACTGACTCCCTGGACTGCCCTGTTTCTGTATTCATTTGGAAATGGGTACGGTTATATAATGCCGACATAGGACAGGCAGAGTGTCCAGAAAGAGAAGAGCTGTCTCTTTGTGTGGCTTCTTTTTAAGCCTTCATCTCAGTTCTGTTAGATAGCATGGCTCCATTGGCACTTGGTACTTTTGGTTTAAAAGTTTTCTGTTGTCATTCCTTCGTTTGCTTATGTTTTCCATCATTCTTTCTGTTGTCATCTGAAATTTGTTTGTAATTTGGTTGACTGTTATTCTGGGTTTTTTCTGTGTTTTTAGTTTGTCACTTTTTGTGTTTGTCTTCCTCCCCATCGTTGTTTTGTGTTTTTCTTTTCAGTTTTGTGTCATAGCCATAGCGATTGACTTGCTCTCCCTTCATTGGCCAAGACTGGATGAGCTGTCAGAAAGGTGGGTGTGTCTCTGTGTGAGCTGAGCTAGCCAGTCTCGCTGCTGAGGAACTGCCTCCTTCAGCTGTGGAGATGAATTTGCAGTTAAGGCCAAATGATGATCATAGATAAAGTTAAAGCTGGCGCATAAATCTGCTTTCATCATGCCCAGTGGCCGTGTGTGACGTCAATGAGAACAGCAGCCACATATCTCCAGGCCCATTTTAGGTCCAGTCACAAATAACGTTATGGCCTTTTTCTCTAATAGAAGCAGTACCCAATGACAGTCTGTGGGTTTCAAACTGTAGCAAATAAGGATTTTAATGTAGTCTAGATGAGGGAGGATGTGATAATTGATGAAACTCTGGGTCTGAACCTGTGTCTTGGCTGTCCACAGGCCCGGGGCGAGACTCCAGGACTGGCATCACTGTTTCTACAAGCAGGGTGAGTGAAATAGAGAAAGACAATACTATACATATGCATTAAACTTGGCACTAAGGCTGTCTCTTCTAAGTTTTATTCAAAACGTAACTAATTAACAGCAGCTACATCAATAATCTATGTTAACAGTACTGTAAAAAACATTTTTTACAGAGACTCACTAGGTACACAACCCAACATCTATTTGCACAAACACACAAATAATTTAATAATTAAATTATTAACAACATTAAAATTACAAAAAACATTAACAATCTGGGCATCGCTGATCAAATAAGACTTGATTTAAGGGAATATGCTGCTACATGAAGGTGATGGTAATTGGATCAGACAGCTTTTCATGATTGATTCACATTTTCCTGGTCACTAATTCTGCATCTTGCAATTTTCACTTGTGTGTTTGCTCAGACCTGGAGGAGCCCTGTACAGCATAGACAGCATGCCAGACCTGCGTAAACGGAAGGCCATCCCGCTGGTCCGCGACTTGGTGAGTCATATTTTCAATCACCGTGCCTTTGCTTAGGTCATAGTTTCCACATAAACTGCACTGTGGTATTAAAAGCCTAGTTCATCACAGATAAGGCCCAGATCCATTAGTGAGATGAGTCCATGCTGATGTTTGGTCATGCTCCGTTCCTTGGGTGGCAATTACACTGAACTTTCAGCTCAGTTTTCAGCTTTGACAGATGAGTCTTGTTCACTCGTAACATCTTCACTCCCTTGCTAAGTTATGCATTCTGTGGGTGAACTTGTTTCCCCCTTTGGCCTACTTTCTGAGCTTGATATCTGTACTTTGTTTTTGATTCTCCATATATTTCAACACCCAGAGCCCAGATTTCCTCTCCTGCTGTTCTAGTTTTATTGAGATTGTATGATTGTCCCTCCATCCGTTCCTGAAGAGTTGTTTCCTTCTGTGATCGACTCAGGGAAGATGGAATAGAGTGTTGGAAACAGACTGTTTCTTTATTTTTTGCGCTCTCTCTTTCACTCTTGTTTTTTTTTTTCCTTTTTCCTTTTATCTGCAAAATCACATCATTACTTTCTTTATCCTCTCTCTCTCTCTCTCTCTCTCCTTCAATATCATTACATCTGTCCAAGCTTCACAACTCCAAAATCTTGATACAATAATGTGCTGTACAACATGGTTGAGTCAGGGGGTTCCTGGGTCATTCCAAAAAGGATCTACAGGGAATTTGATCTTTTCAGTGAACGGGATTTAGACCCTCAGCTCTTCAGCTGACCTATTTCTGTGTCCATGATCAAAGCACTCCAGGGCTGTGCTGGCCAAGACATTGTTGTGTCCAGGTACTGGCATCAAACATTAATATGATTTTTAGTGTTATTAACATTTATGGATAACAATACAACATTAATTTAGTAAAATGCTTCTGGGTGGTTTGAAAGAGCAGTTCAAAATACATACAACTCAATAAAGTTTCCTTTTGAACACGTGGTTCCTGTCTGGTAAGCAGTAACTATACTGCGTGTGTTGTCGTTTTAATCAGTCCAGTCAAAACAAGCTTTGTCAGACCTGTAAGAAATGACATTAAGTCATTATCATCTGATACCATGATTATCCTGATTCTGAACCAAGTCTGACTCAACTGAACACCTCTGGCTGAAACTGAGCTCTCCTCATTCTGTAACTTCTGACTCAAGCTGAAAGCTTTGACTCAAACTAAGCACTTCTGCCTCTAACTGATCACTCTTGACACAAACTCTGTAATACACTGTGTCAGAGCAGACGGCAGAAGCGTTCCTACCTCACGCTCCAGATCCCTGTTGAAGAGGGAGAAAAATTAGCATATTGCACTAAATAGTCCAGTGGTTTGTCTGTTTTAATCCAGCTTACTGCCAGCCGGTGCTGGCCAGCCTGACAGGAACAGCATTAAAATGCGTGTCAAACACAATTCCTCTGAGACACAAAAGACTGGCCTCCCTGCTCACCTTCTCGGCTCCTTTTCCTCCCACTCTTTACCTCCTGCTTCGCTACTTTCTTCTCTCTTTTTGTTCTCTCTGCTCTCTTCCTCGTCACAAACTCTTCTGTTTGACTTTCAGTTTTACATAAACACTTTTCAGAGCTTGTTCATCTTAGATCACAAAACATTTCTTTATGATTGCTTAGCATTGAGCTCTTGGTTCTTGTAACAAAGTGTTTTTTGTTAAAAACTGTTTTCTGACGTGATTGTACTTTTGAAGTTTTGAGAGTTTTGGCAATGTACAACATAGTAATGTCCTTTTTTAATGTTTTCCCTTTTTTGCATCTCATTTTCAACAGGCAATGGTAAGTGTGATTTTTTTTTTTTGGATGAGATTTGGTTTGGTTATAGTTGGAGAAGTGGAAAAGTAATGGAAAATTGTCTGTTAGATCAAAAACATTTTTATATCATATCCCAATCCATTAATGATAGCAGAATATTTGACCAGCATTTCCTAAATATAATATATTGAAGTTGCACTGCATTGGCTATAATATGCATTTAGTGCATAACATTCTCATAATTTATTGTACATAATTATTTATGTATTATTTCTGCTTCAGTCTCTTGTCCAGAACTCTCGCAAGGCTGGAATCACCTCAGCTATGGCCTCCAGCACTCTCAACAACGAAGAACTGGTACGCCTACGCACTCTTCTTTTTTCTCCCCTTCCATTTCTCTGGGTTACCTTCTCTGATTTGTAATATTCTCATGTGGTTTTGGTCGTACAGAAGAGCCATGTGTATAAGAAGACCCTCCAGGCTCTTATCTACCCCATCTCCTGCACTACACCACACAACTTCGAGGTGTGGACGGCCACCACGCCCACCTACTGCTACGAGTGTGAGGGGCTGTTGTGGGGCATTGCGCGCCAGGGCATGCGCTGTACTGAATGTGGGGTTAAATGCCACGAGAAGTGCCAGGACCTGCTAAACGCTGACTGTTTACAGAGTAAGGCCTCAAAAAATTTTTTTCTTTGGTTGCGCTTTTCTTCTTCAGCACCAACCAGTCTCTCTTTTCTTTGCTTATTAAATGAATATATGACCCCATTCTCACTGTACAGAGTCTCGTCGTACTGTTTAGTGCAGGTAGTTTTTGTTTTTCCTTCTTCAGTGGAGATCATTATGCAGTTTTAATTTGTTCTGAAATGTAGTTTGTGCAGTCTTGCCTTTTATCGACTGAGCTTAGGAAATGTTTGAAGCTCACTAATAAATGGCTAATGAGAATCAGTAGACTTGTTTGTGCAGCATTCTGGAAGTTTCCCAACCTCTTTTCATCCTCCAGGAGCGGCGGAGAAGAGTTCTAAGCATGGCGCTGAGGACCGCACGCAGAACATCATCATGGTGCTGAAGGACCGCATGAAAATCAGAGAAAGGAACAAACCAGAGATCTTCGAGCTCATCCAGGATGTGTTCGGAGTGATTAAGGCCACACACGTCACCCAGATGAAGCAGGTCAAGCAGAGTGTTCTGGATGGAACATCCAAGTGGTCAGCTAAGATCAGCATCACAGGTCAGGGGTCACCCACCTCCACTGACACACATGTGCCATTCTGTGGCTGCACACGTCATGATGTGTCTGTACAATGAGGCCTAGTTTTCCTTGATTATCTGTTCATGAAAGATTTAACATTTAGTAACCAAACATTTAAAAGAATAAAATGATTTACATAAAGCAAAATTGTTGCTAACGTGATGTCAGACTCTAGCAGTGATAAATCACAGTACACAATATGTATCTCCATATTTTTTCTTCTCTAAAGTATGTATGTGAACTATTTTTTTTCTTTTTTTTTGTTTGTAAGAAGAGCCATAGGAGAGGGTGAGAGAAACAAAACATCAAAACTAGTCTCATGTAAAGAGTGTAAAAGAAATCATGACCATTTTTACTTAAGGTTGACCCTATAGTCATTTTCTCACATTGAACAAGCCGTGTTACATTGAGTATATTTGTTATAGCGCCCAAAGTTGTCTTTACCTGTCATTCATCATTTGAAATGTGGTCTCAAGCACATTCAGTTGATTTTGATTATAGTTTTGAATCGATGCATAACTAATTAACACATATTTCCACATATACACGTGAAATGATCCACATATTAGTGGACCAACCCACTAACAGACAATAAGCCAGAGTTCCTGTTAAACAAAACATCTGAGAGTTGCATAGGCTTGGCATTTGCAATGCAGAGCAACCCACCTTTGAGCATTATGGATGAGTGTGTGGGTGACTGTTTTGCTGTCTCCAAAATAGCAAAGGAGAGAAATGTAAATTCATGAAGAGCTCAGTGCTGGGAGGTAAAAATGTTTTGATCAAAGAACTAAAAAGAGACTTGTCCAAAACACTTAGAATTGTTTACTGCTTTATTCGATAAATCTACAGATCTCCATACCGCACCATATAGAAACATGCATTTATATATTTTGCTTGTTTGCCTTTGAAGTGAATATGGTTACTGAGGATAGTAACTTGTGCTGCTGTCTATATTTAGGGATGTTCATCTAAATGTATTCCAAGTGCAGTATACCTGCCTTGTTGTTGTTTTCTGTTTCTCATATGCATGTTAAGTGCTCTCAAAGAGTGTCAGCAAAAATTCCGATATTTTAAACATTTGACTTTGTCAGTAAAGAATAAAATTGCGTGGTCAACCATAACTGTTGTAAAGAAACTGCCCCCAAATAGTTGGGAATGAGATTTTCGTTTGCTTCTGCTTAATCGAGAAGATTTTGACTCACACAACAGTGAGCTGAATCCAGAGTGCTTTATTCTCCACAGTGCTGTGTGCCCAGGGCCTCCAGGCCAAGGATAAGACTGGCTCTAGTGACCCCTACGTAACAGTGCAGGTGGGCAAAACCAAGAAGAGGACCAAGACCATCTATGGCAACCTTAACCCTGTCTGGGATGAGTCCTTCAATTTGTAAGTGTGATCTTTTGCTAAGCATGGCAACTTCATTCATATTGATAATGAATATACAATTTCTTTAGTCTTATTGTTACAGTTTTTCTCACTTACATTTGAAACTGATTCTATGACTGAAATATCTCAAAGCATTTTATCAGCTACCAAATAACACCCAAAAATCGAAATAGTATTTGCTGAAATGTGAAGCATGTTGCAAATTTGTCAAACCTTTTCTTTTTTCAGAACTCATTTATTAACTTTGACTCCTGTCATTTCAGCCTGAACTCAATTGATACAGTCGCCGCTATGAAGCAACTTTGTTGAACCTCAGAGCAAAAAATAGTTTCGAAACATGCAAAGCATTCACTGAAATCTACACAAGTGTGTCGTTTCTGTTAAACAATTGTGTGACTGAACAGTATTGTATTCTTTTTGCTCTATACGGTATACACTATAGATTCAATAGAATTCTATGCACTACCAGTCAGAAGTTTGGACACACCTTTTCATTCAGTGTTTTTTTCTTAGTATTTATTATTTTCTACATTGTATATTAAGATTGAAAACAAACAAAATGATGAAGGAACACATGGAATTATGCATTAAATAAAAAAACAGTTAAACAAACCGGAATATGTTTTGTAATAAGGTAATGATGGACTGTTGTTTTTACTTAGTTAAGTGGTTCTTGCAATAATGTGGAGTAGAACCGTAGTGGAATAGGATCACTAACTGTGTACCAACCCCACCATCACAACTGATGATCCCAAACACATTAAGAAGTCAAGAAATTCCACTAATGAACTCTTGATGAAGAACACCTGTTAATTAAACACCATTCCAGGTCGAGACTTCATGAATCTGATTGAAAAAAATGCCAAGAGTGTGCAAAGCTGTCATCAGAGCAATATGTGATGTTTTCAATACTAATCTACAATGTAGCCAATAATAAAAACAAAGGAAATCATTGAATAAGAAGGTGTGTCCAAACTTTTGACTGGTAGTGCATATACTGTGAAGTAAAGAATCAAAAAGTACTGTAAATTGAGTGTATCATCGGGTAATTAAAAAGGTATTTCTCCTGCAGAGCTAATATTGTATGTGATGTAAATGATGTCATGTGGTTTGATCCAGCCAAGAGATAAATAGAACCACTGTGTAAATGTCATTTCTTTCATTATGTACCATTTTAATGGTCACCTACTGTAATTGTTTATACTGTAATTCTTTGTTTTATAGTGCTCCTTCACCAAGCAGTTTTCATGGCATATATTCTACTATACAGTAGATTTCATGATCAATATTCATATTTTTTCTGTACATAACTCTTTTTGTTTTTAACTCTTTTCCTTATCTTGCATAGTTTGCTTGTATTTCATGTTTTAATGTGCCATCTAAGGACCCAGTCCAAATTAGATAAGATAATGATCTAATTTGATAAGATAATGATTTTAAGTATTTTATCTTTGCCATGGATGTTTGTGATTTGTCCAGTTTGGTGTGTACTTTGGTGTCTGTAGTTTTGCGAAAATGGCACATCATCTTAGTTTGAGGTTCAGTTGAGGGCAACTTGTCTAAAAGAATATAAATCAGAGTCCGATCTCTTCTTCCAGCGAGTGCCACAACTCCTCAGATCGAATCAAAGTGCGAGTGTGGGACGAGGATGATGACATCAAGTCACGCGTGAAGCAGAAGTTCAAGCGAGAGTCGGATGACTTCCTGGGGCAAACCATTATCGAGGTGCGAACACTGAGCGGAGAGATGGATGTCTGGTACAACCTGGGTGAGTCAAGAAATCTCACATTTTTCTGTTCTGTGGCTAAGAGACTGTATGAAGACTTTCTCTCTTATGATTATGTTTTGAATTAATTTAACTGTAGACTGATATTTATTATGCCATTTTACATAATAAAAAAAAAGTAAAAAAATAATGGCAAAATAACCCACTCAGCTATTCTAAAGGAGGACACAGTTCTAAAGGAGAAGGTAATGTTGGCTGTGTGTCATCATTTCCATTTCTTTGGTCTCCTCCATGTTTAGACAAGCGTACGGACAAGTCTGCTGTGTCAGGAGCCATCCGAATGCACATCAGCGTGGAGATCAAAGGAGAAGAGACAGTGGCCCCTTACCATGTCCAGTACACCTGCCTGCATGAGGTCAGTGTGCCACTGCACTCAAATGGATGATATGGAGTTGTTCTGGACATGTGGTGCTTACCAAACAGACTTAATAATGAAATCTGCTGTCTGTAAAATATCACGATTTTATTAAAACCTTCAGATCTTGGTAATCACCATCTCTTGATATGTGCAGAATCTCTTTCACTATGTGACGGACCTCCAAAACAACGGCGTGGTGAAAATTCCTGATGCCAAGGGGGACGACGCCTGGAAGGTCTACTTCGAAGAGACACCACAAGAGATTGTGGATGAATTTGCTATGCGTTATGGAGTGGAATCTATTTACCAAGCCATGACGTGAGCTTCTTTCTGAAGGCCTATTAATAAAAAGAATATTAATTAAAAAGATCAATAATATTCTTCTTTATTCTAGCCTTTGTTATGACAGTCCTAAAGATCTTACCATAGTGTTGTATCAGTGTCATTTATAATTAAGATAAGAGAAGAGAGCTCTTCTCTGAAGTCAAGTCAGTCAAGGACGCGTTTTAATGTTTTATTTTCTTTTGCATTAGACATTTTGCCTGTCTGTCATCTAAGTACATGTGCCCGGGAGTGCCTGCTGTGATGAGCACTCTGCTGGCTAACATCAATGCCTACTACGCCCACACCACTCAGGCCACCAACAACGTCTCTGCCTCTGATCGCTTCGCTGCCTCCAATTTCGGGGTGGGTCACTCCTACACAAGTCATACAATCACAGTGCATACACACATACATGTAAAAAAAACATATGAACAAAAATAATGAGTTGTCTGGTCGTTAGTCTCATTTTTGACTGTGTTTTCTGGACTGTGTTTCATGCAGAAAGAGCGCTTTGTAAAGCTTCTGGACCAACTGCATAACTCACTGAGGATTGATCTCTCCATGTACAGGGTACTGTACCCTATCATTTTCTTTTATTGTCTCTTTGTTGCTCTATAACTCATTCTTTCTGTTTCAGTGTGGATTTCTCTCCCACTCTCTTTCTCTTTCTCTCTCTCTCCATCTCCCTCCTTCTCTCTCTCTCTCTCTCTTTCTCTCCATCTCTCTCTCTTTCTCTCCATCTCTCTCTCTTTCTCTCTCTCTCTCTCTCCATCTCTCTCTTTCCTTTTCTCTCTCTCTCTCTCTCTCCATCTCTCTCTCTTTCTCTCTCTCTCTCTCTCTCGCTCTCTCTTTGTCTCTCTCTCATTCTGTCTCTCTCTCTCTGTTTCTCTCTCTGTCTCTCTGTCTCTCTGTGTGTGTCTCTCTATCTCTCTCTTTCTCTCTTTGTCTCTCTCTCTCATTCTGTCTCTCTCTCTGTTTCTCTCTGTCTCTTTCAATAAAGTGTACAATTTATACTAAATCAACTTTTTTATACCAAATCAACTATCAATTATTATTTTTAGTTTATTAGAATTTATGTAAGACTTTTCTAACAGTGCTTATCTCCACCTTGTTGGTTTATAGTTAAAGACTATAAACCAACAAGAGAGAGAGTTTATTTGGATTTTGTGGACATCCTGTAGTTCATCTGTGGTCAGTCTCTCACCACTGAGCTGCTGTTCCACTTTCAGCCACTTTCAACCTCTGTGCCTCATACACTGATTAGAACTGTGTTCCTCCTGCTCTGTTTTTATGCATTTTCTTCAGTGAAGAAATGTGTGTTGAGTCTCAACTTTTCAGTGTTGTTTGGAAAATCATTAACATTAACACTAACATTAGATTTCTTTAAGTCACCAAATGATCGAATTCTAAATGAAAGGTCTTTAAAGCTGAACATCTGGACACAGTGCTGCGCTATTCTGGGAGTGCAGAGACCACCCTGACCAAGTAAATCCCACTCTTTCACACTCTTTCACACTCTTTCACACTCTTTCACACTGTAAACACACTGCACCAGTCAACCCATACACTAACACCACTGACAGCTGGAGGGAAGAACATTAATGGTCTCATTGTAGAGTGGAATTTATTAGTCAGAAAGTGAACAGTCAGTTCTTGGAAAAAGTGTGTGAGCTTAAAGATCCGACCAACTTTGACAAGGTCCAAACTGTGATGACTGGACCAGCGGTCCCCAACCTTTTTTGCATGACAGAAAGAGAGAGAGGGGGGGAGAGAGAGGGAGAGAGAGAGACAGAGAGAGAGAGAGAGAGACAGAGAGAGAGAAAGAGAGAGACAGAGACAGAGAGAGAGAGAGACAGAGAGAGAGGGAGAGAGAGAGAGAGAGAGAGGGAGAGAGACAGAGACAGAG
>JBBPCY010000037.1:11379256-11391961 GCA_037974405.1 Brachyalestes nurse
AAATAAGATGTGATTCAGGTGATCACTAATCAGTCCCTCATGAAGCAGAATGAGGTGCTTGTGTAGGAATTTAACAGGCACCGGCATGGAATGGTTGTCATACTCATAGAGATGCTGATATAAAAATAAATTGCAGTGATCTATTATTTTTTTCCAGAGCTGTATACACACACATACACATACACACACACACATACAAACATATATCTTTAATTAATATTATATTTTGTATAGTATATAGTTTTCTAGTGTTTGGTTTTTATTTTATTAGTTATGCTGCTTCTGCATACTTCTCTTACAAATACAAATTTCCCAGCCATTGGATTAATAAAAGGTTATCACATCTTATAAAAACTAACAATTATCTTATCCTAAATTCGTGTAATTACTGATATTGTGATTCTATCAATGTCTCCTTCATACAAAGACACCTGCCCTCACCTTGGTCTGACTGTTATTGTCATAGCGGAGCCTCTGTCTGCTCTTGTTCAGTTTGCTCATGAGCATCTTTCCCGTACGGAAATCGAAGGAGCTGAGGTCCATGGAGTTGCCGAGGTAACGCGCAAGCTGAGGCTTGCTCCGGAACTTCTTTCCAGTAGGACTGGGAGAGTAAAGATAGGATGAATCTTACGAGAAGACGCCACACACACATGCAAACTATGAGAAAAGGTGTGATTGCAAAGTTCTTTCACAAAAAAATATAGAAGAAATGCATGGGGTTGCTTTTTTATCAGAACAATAACAAATGGAAAAGCAAACCATGACATGCATTGATCACAACCTAGTTAGTCAAGCCAAACTGGGCAAGCAGTTTCAAAACAAATCTGATTACACACATCCACCGACAGCATGGACAGCAGCGTCACTAATGCCAATGATTATTAGTGATGCACCAATACCAGTTTAGGAGGCTGACACCAATATTGGGTTCTTCTTTAACAGCACCTATACTGCCAAACACTAATTAATTACCTTCTTTTCACATATTGCTTGTGATTCAAAGCTTTGCACTACACATTGGTCATGGGGACATCCATCCATGCTATTGAAAATGTGACTTCGTAACGTAATAATTAAATGTAATTCAATTCTATCAATACAGCTATACAAGTATATTTGGATTCATATCAGCTATCGACCCAATATTGATACCATAGAAAGTACAGGTGCATCCCTAAACTTTATGAAATGAAGTATATAATACAGGTTAATTTCGTGCCTAAATTGTTCCCATTTGGGAATAATTTAACACTCAGCTCCACAAACACCTGTCAAAAAATCAAATAAGAGGTTCATTACACTTTATGAAATATGGAAAACCTTTACACACACCCTTTGTAATGTTAAGTATGCACCCCAGTTGTTTGCATCTGCCATTCTCAACAAGTGGTCTCCAGTGCAAGTGTTCAGCCGCAAATGAAAGAGTCACTGTTTGTCAGTGCTGGGCGGTGCTGATCAAATTCAGTATCACATTATTAAATGTGTCATGGTATCATGATATTTAAGGGTATTTCACTGGTTCTTCCGGACTGCTGCTACTCTACAGTGAAAATGTCTTGGCTTGTTTTTACTGGACCGTTTCCAGATTTCCAGAAAAAACATTTAGGGCAGAGCAAGGCACTACCGAGCATGGGGTAAAATGTAGCCCAGCTTTTTGTGGCATTAAAATATTTTAACTAGTAAACTGCACGTTTGGTCTCTTTCTCAGTTTCTCAGATTTTCTAAAAACTGCACTATGCACATTAATGATGTGAGTATGAACTCAATGAGCAATGTGCAATGAGTTACAACTAAGCCTCACAAAGTAAATAATGCCAGAGATATCTATGCCTGAGATTCAAAACATGTAATTCAGACTAATTTAAACTATATAATAGATGTAATGGAATTAAAACATATATTACATTTTAACACGACAATATTTTCTGTACACTTTATAGTGAAAAAGAAATTTGCCTGCATTTTACAGTCTCTTTTCTCTAGCCATTTATATGTATTTTGCATTTGTGTATATTTTATGAATGTTTTATGTACTTAGACAGGAAAGCTTGTGTGTCTTAAATAACATATTATGTTTAATTACATGCTTGAATAACTCTCATACCTTTGAATCCTCAAGCACACACTTTGCCTGAAGCAAAGTTAACCTGTTTATTTGCCACATAGGCCTACGTGTGAAGGTTTCTTGTGTGAAAAAAATGCAGAATAAGCTTTAAAGCTTAATAATTATTTGGCAAAATCAAAATACATGAAGATTGTGCCCCTATCAGAAGCCCCTTGCAAATCTCATGCTGTTATCTGTCAGGTCATGAGTAACGTTTATGGAAATTGATTTTATATGAAAAATGACACAATAACACTGACACTGAAAATCAGTAACATCGCCCAGCACTGAGTGCACCATGTATATGTGTGTGTATCTGTCTGTGTATTCATCTGTGCATGTGTATCTATGCATGTATCGGTGTGTGTGTGTGTGTATGTATCTGTATATATCCGTCTGTGTATCTGTCTGAGAGAATCTATCTGTGAGTGTGTCTGTGTGTGTGTGTGTGTGAGCATGACTGCGTCACAACATAAACAGTCACCCCCACCCTTTCCCCTAGTCTTAAACAAAGCCAAGCCTATTCTGCAAAGCTCCAAGAATGCTCCTTTAAACCACCCCTTCTTCTGACTGAAGCACAATGCATGGTTCCACACGATGCTCTGTATGACTGGAGACATGGAGATGTCATGCAAAAAAATCCAGCCTTTGTATTTCAAGCTTGCAGAAAGACGTGCAAAAAATGAAGTTAAAGACAGATATATATTTAAAAAATGACCAGCCTACCACAAACTAAACAAACGACCCGCCTCCCCTCTCTCCCGCCTCTGTTCTTCCTCCTCTTCCTCACCTCTGCTACAAATAAAAGACAGATAAAGGAAAGAAAAAGAAACAGACTCGTCTATTTCTGGAGTAAATAAAACCCACATGCTGGCGTTCTGAAAATAAACACTGACACGGGAGCTCGGCTGACTTTTAAAAGGGCTCGGATCTGACATGTCTGGTATCCTGTTTCCCAAGAATAGAATAAATGAGTAGATAAATGTCCAGTGAGTCTATAAACCTCACGCCTCCGTTGCAGAATGGCGTAAGGCCACCTCGGCACCCCATCCCCTCCTCTCTCTCGCAGTACCTAAAATAATAGACATCGCTTTTCCCCGCGGACAAACCCGACTTTCTGGTCACTTCTTCCCTTTTCCAGCCCTTTGGGAGAGCCGAGCACTCCCACCTTTTCTTGTCCATAATATCCTCGGTTCTATCCACCGATTTGGCGAAGCTCTTATGTCTTTTCCTCTATCGTACGTTAATTTTTTGCCTCTTTTTCTGCACCCCCCTCCTCCTTACTTTAACATGAGCTCTTTGTGGCAGAGACGCTGGACCCATGAATGAATCGTTCTCCCGAATCGGTTCCTTTCAACCGATTCGCTTGTAAATTAATCCGTCTTATTTTAGATTTATGGCCCCTTTTAGAAACCATATCACAGCACGCAGTGTGGACAATGTAAAATTCTTTCTCTGCATTCCTCCGAGATCAATAAAGTTTTCCGATTCTGATTCAATGGGGGAGCAGTGTGTGGGGACTGTACCTTGGTCAAGGGTATGGCTAGCAGTCCTGGGATTTAAACCCACAAACTTCGTTGGGGCAACACCAGGACACCAGCCACCTCAAGTTACATTCAATTAAAATGGGCTTAAGGGGACCCTAAATTTAAGTTTAACCTTGTTAAATTAACAAGTGAACAATTTATGAGGTTGAACTGTGATTTGAAGTACCATCTCTTTGAGTTTACTCTTTTCTGTTAGGAATTTGTGCAGTGTGCAGTTCGGCCCTGCAGTAGGAAAAACAAAGCTAACAAAGAGCTTTTCTTGCCACTCTCAACCTTATCTCGCCCATTAATGGTCTTTATCAGGACTTACACTTAAATGGACAAAAGTATTGGGACACACCTGTTTTCCAGGGTTTGGGCTAGGCTCCTTAGTTCCAGTGAAGGGCTTAATCTGAATGTTTCATCATACCAAGACATTTTGGACAATGCCATACTTCGAACTTTGTGGATACAGTTTGGGGAAGAACCTTTCTATTCCAGCATGACCCAACTGCACAAAGCAAGGTCCAAAGACATGTTTGGATGAGTTTGGTGTGGACGAATTTGACTGGCCCGCACAGAGCCCTGACATCAACCCCATCCAACACCTCTGGGATGAACTGGAATGGAGATTGTGAGGCAAGTCTTACCGTCTAACATCAGTGCCTGACCATATAAATGCTCTACAGAATGAATGAGTTACAAATTCCCACAGAAACACTCTTTAAAGGAGAGTGGAAGGTGTTACAGCTGTAAATTGGGGGATCAACTCCTTCAATAGTCTGTGTTTGAATGCAATGCCATTAAAGTTCCTGTTGGTGTAATGATCAGGCGTCTCAATCTTTTGTCCATATACTGTACATATATCTACATATCCAATTGAATAAAAATGATTCGACTGACTGAAACTGACAGTTCTAACGAGTCGGTTCGCTACAAGTGAACCGAACATCCCCTCGTTACTTTGTGGACACGTTTCTTTTGTCGCTATGCAAATCGCTCCGCCGTGACCGGGGCCTGATCACTCCGCCCGGCGCTGCGGCCGCGGAGGGATTCCTCCGCGCAGAGACACATCTAGTGCAGATAAACCTGATTATTCCTCTCCCAGGCACCGGAAAACACCCGGTGAAGGCGGCGATTCTCGATTAAAATCCACACTATCAGCGATACATTATCATGCACTCGACATTTAGATTTGCCTAAATTAATGTGTACGGCGAGTAAAAAAAATACAGACCCAGGTAAAATAAGTTACCGTTGCTTTGGCAACACGTTTGAATTTTAACGGTTAACGTTACGCTAACAGGCTAAAACCAAGCACTTCAATTGATTTTGATAGATAAACAGTATTTTAGCGACATAAAATGACACGAAAATGTCACCAGACTGCTAAGTAAAACGTAAAATGCATTAAAGCCGAGTGCTGTCATGTAGTTGTGAGGGTAAGAGGCTAGCAAAGGGGTTAGCCGTGAGCCCGCAGACTGTAAATGTTAGCCGGTGAGTGGACAAGACCTTTTTAATGTCGAATTCGGATTCATTTTCATTTAAAAAAAACATCTATTGTGCAAGCGAAACATTTTCTTGGGTAACGTTAGATGCATTAAATGCAGGCTAGCTAGCCTTTACCGACTGAATAGGGGACAAAACCGAGAAGGCTTTATGTACATTTCTGTAATGTTACCCAAGAAAAGCGAGCAGCTAGCTCGAATTAAAAACAAAACAAAACCCCCTCTCCCCCTGACACACGACGAAGGCGTAAATATGGCGAAGCTTATTCATCGAGCGTTTAATTTGAGGTTTTAATTTTGTTACTTACTCGTTTTTCTCCATCTTGCATGCTGTTTCGGTGTCTCCTGGTGAATGTTAAATCCCCCTCTTCTCTCCACTTTCACTCCCCTCCCCCTGCAATGAGGCAAATGAAAGACATAATACAGGCTAGAGGAGCTCTCTGCTCACCACAACAGGAGAAACAACGTGTCTAACTTAGATTTCTCTGCTTTTATTCAGAGAACAGATTCACCCTTTTAGACAAAATAGCTTTATTTCTCTTATTTGACAGCATGTCCCTTACAGTACTGCTGTCTGAACCCAAATGGCTTCCTCACAAACGTGCACTGCTCAGACCTCTGCTGTGGTTTTAAATATAAAAATATACTATATAAACATACACTATATATGCAAATGTATTGGGAAGCCTGACTATTACACCAACTGCACTGCATTCAAACACAGACTTTAATATGGAGTTGGTCCCCCTTTGCAGGTATAACAGCTTCCACTCTTCTTGGAAGGCTTTCCACAAAATGTTGGCGTGTTTCTATGGGAATTTGTGCCCATTAATTCTATAAAGTGTTTATAAGGTCAGGCACTGATGTTAGATGAGAAGGCCTGGCGAAACGAGAATCTGCGTTCCAGTTCATCCCAAAGATGGGGTTGAGGTCAGGGCTCCGTGTGACCAGTCAAGTTCTTCCACACTGAACTCATCTGGCCATTTCTTTATGGAGTTTGCTTTGTGCACTGGAGTACAGTCATGCTGGAATAGAAAAGGCCCTTTCCAAAACTGTGTCCACAAAGTTGGAAGTATGGCGTTGTCCAAAATATCATGGTCCTCTCCCAATACTTTTGTCCATATAGTGTATATAGGCATAATGGCTTGTCATTTACTTCCAATTAATGGCCATTTTTTTTCAATAACCCCTCTGACCATATGATGCTTCCTAATAATAATAATACATACCAGCTCTCACTGCTGTATATAGGGAATAACTGATGCTTTGTGGGGTTTAATGGGAAAAAAGATCATGCTCTGTATTTGCAAAATCAAGTTTTCATCACAGGATCAACACTTCTAGGTAATTTCAAATATATGTATTTATTCACATCAAGAGTAAACACAAACTGCATTTAATCAGACATATTTCTGCCCACTGGACAGGCTCAGAAAGACTGTCCCAGGCTATGATGGATAGGTGTTGCAGTGCAGGCCTATTCCTGTACAGACAGGCAGTTCTAAAGGTCCTGGCAGCCATACACACAGCACATAGCAGTATAAAGCACAACTATCGTGGTAATCACTCTTTAAGTACATCATTTGTTGCATGAGACAAACATGTGCAAAGCTATAAAATAATTAACATGCAAAAAAATAAATACTGTATTGTTATTTGTAATAAATCATCCAGGATACATAGTGCAGTGCTAATAAAATGTACTGAACGATTAATCAGCCATGTCTGGTTGTTGACCCAATAGCATATAAATCCTCCGCCGGACTGAATTTTTAAACTGAATTTAACACTTCAGAAGTGCATTTAAGAAATTTATCACACATACATGTAACTGTAATGCAGACATTCTAAATGCTGAGAGCAAAACCTCAATATACAGACAACCTGTTATTGTGTATTTGATGTGAAGCTGACACAAATGAACACTGTTCACTATATAGTTAGATTTTGTAGTGGTTTTTTAATGGTGGGAACTAATTTTTTTCTGCTTGGGAGTGGAGTCATAAGAGGAAGCAGCCAAACAGTGAATGAAAAACAGAGCACTGATTTCCTGGATGATTTGTGGTCTGTTTAAATAATACTTTTAAGCACACACTCATGCGGGTTTCATGGAATATCCAGACCACCTAGTCTGGACCCATTTGTTGTGGAATGTTCAAATTTAATGTGACACTAACAATTAAATCTCAGTCTTAAATCTGTAAATACAAAAGTCTGAGGTGGGCAGAAGCATTTCTGTGATTCATTAAGTCAAGTACTTGACACTGGGTAGTTCCTCATTAAAATAAAAAGAGAGAAATACTGACGTTTCATGTGATATTTTACAATTCCAAATAATGTACATGAAGACACAGGTCGTAAATATGTAGGCCATTACTAGAAGAAAAAGAGGGGAAAAAAGAGATTAGCTGGAACATTTTTGCCTATACCACCACCTATAGGTGAGCTCTGATTGTGAGAAAAGAAAAGAGAGAACTATATTTTTTACTGTAACACACACCAACTGCTCATTAATCACAATTCCATGCTGTAGAGCAAGACTACTCATCCTTTTTGAATTTGCCATTGATGTAGGGCACATAATCCAGAATGAGGCGCCAATCTGTGAAATAGACGACACCCACAGCACCTGCAGCACCCCAGCCAAGCAGAGTGGGAGCCCTTATAGACATAAAGGAGAACAACATTAACATCATCCTAGAAAAAAAAGACAAAATAGATTCTATTGCTTAGAATCCTGTAACCTCCAGGTATTAGTTTTGCATATAAAGCTTCGTGAAATATCCCTAACGAACAAATCTATATTAACGCTACAAGACACTAAGATTTCTGTAGGGCTGGATAATATAGGTTACAATTTCTACAATCATCTATAATCCCAAATAAAAAAAGTTGTGATTATATGGAAAACAAGTTAAATGACTTATTTAATTGCAGACAGTATGAACCCGAGAAATTCCATGTTTTGGCCTGTCAACTTCATTTAGTTCAAGACACATCCATTCCTGCAGTTCAGGATTCCTCCAGACTCAATTCATTTAATGCTATGCTATGCAGAGGGAGACTATTCCATTTCAATCCCTTTCAGGCACATTGTTTTAAAACACTATGATAAATATTTTTCACACATTTGTTGATAAACTGGAGATCCTCTGCCCATCTTTGCTCCTCAAAGACTCAGACATTCGTAGAAATGAAGTTGACCAGACAAAATCTGCAATATCTAATGAAATAAAAGAATAACTGCTTTTTTGCATTTTCCATACCGTCCTAACTTATTATTCAGGTGGTGAGAGCACAGTAAAATGTAACATTTTGGGTAGTTGAACAGGTAAAACAAGCAGAACCTGATTTTGGTCTGGCATCTTTGGTCTGCACCATCTGGCAATCTTTACAGAAAGCAGGCATATTTAGTGAGATCTTGTTTTATATTACAATGGTAACTTTTTTCAAGAGGGTTACTAATTACTGAGTGGAAAAAGGTACAGAATTCACACACATATTGCTGTCTGTAATACAGCCTCAGTTTGAAAGTTGTTGAAAGATCTGGCCAGGTTGAAACACAGCCTCTGCTCTCTAAACATGAAAATGGCAGAACTGCCCATATACATTCAAATTCCATTTGTGTGTTCAGGTTCAACCAAAAACTACAGAGAAACTATGAAAAACTTTCATCTGTATAATATCAAGTAGAAATCTGATGTTCTACTCTGTGGTCAGAAATTCATTAGCCTGTATTTGGGGCAATTGTCTCATCTTTATTTTCATAGAAAAGCTTCTCTGGCTGAAACTGTGGAGAATTCTATTCAGTGAACTGTTCACACTAATTTTTCAGACTTGTAGCGACTGTTAAAATGTCCTCCACCTGGGGGTTGGAGTAGTAACCCTCCCTCCCACCATTTTCAGCACCACTGATCACAAACAAAGGTGCTAACAGGTTTTTTTTTTTAAGATCAGTGTTTTAGGTTATGCTCCGCTCTTCCCTACTTGTGTAGTATCTTGTGGTAAAACCATAGTAATTCTAGTAGGAATCCTTGTTCTTAGGTTACCTTATCTGCAACTGCATTTTAGTTCCAAGCATTTAGTTTTACATTTATTTTTGTTGTGTTTGAGACACCATCTGGACTGCATTGCTGCTGCCCACACGTCTCAATTTCGAGCAATTTTGAGACCACATACCAGCTATATACCAATCAGCACAACATTGGAACCACTGACAGGTGAAGTGAATAACATTGATTATCAAGAGGTGGGATATATTAGACATCAGTAGAAGTCAGTTCTCGAAGCTGATGCTTGGAAGCAGGAAAAATGGGACTAAAAAGACTAAGGATCCAAGAGGCTTGGATGGGACAAACAAGGGACAAACTTTGATGGTTAGACGACTGGATCAGAGCATCTCCAAAACAGCAGGTCTTGTGGGATGTTCCCAATATGCAGTGGTCAATGCCTTCCACAAGTGGTCCAAGGAAGAACAACTGGTGAACCGGTGACAGGGCGATGGGCGCCCAAGGCTCCCTGGTGTCTGCGGGGAGCGAAAACTAGCCCGTTTGGTCTGATCCCACAGAAGAGCCACTGTAGTATTAATAGCTAAAGGAGATGACTATGATAGAAATGTGTCAGAACTCACAGTGCACCACAGCTTGGAAGAATGGAAGAGGGTGGCCTGAACTGACGAATAACATTTTCAGGTGTGGCCAGGTGTGTGTCGATTATCTGTGGTAGAGATGGCACCAGGACTGCACTATGGGAAAAAGGCCAGCCGACAATGTTGTGCTGGGTCTTGTCATTCATGTTGATGTTACTTTGACACAAACCACCTAACTAAACATTGTTGTAGACCAAGTATATCCCTTCCTGGCAAGAGTGTTCACTAATGGCTGTGGCCTCTTTCAGCAGGATAATACCTCCTGCCACACTGCAAACAGTGTTCAGGAATGGTTTAAGGAACATGACAAAGAGTTCAAAGTGTTGACTTGCCTTCTACCACATATGTTACATGCACATACATGTTCCTTATTTGTGCAGGGAGCACTCTTACCTTTTCAGCGAGCAATGTGAGCCCATTTAGCAGAACAAAGCTGCCAGGGACGTGATGAATTGTTCTTCTACAAACCCTACAGTTTTTATTAAACTTAACACAAACATGTATTAGCATACATTAAGTTGTATTCTGACAGACATTCAAAAACAACTCTGGTGAAAATACATGTATTTCAAATACTCCCTTTTTCAATGCATCCAGTACATTTTCCACAGTCATCCGGTTTATCCCCTCAGAGTGCTTTACATACCACCAGTGGGACGTGGATCACAGTTTAGAACCAGTGATTTAGACCAATAGGATCCAAAAAAGAAAATGTAATAAGTTTTAATGCAGTTTGGTTTTGAACTTGTTGGGTGCTTTTATTTGAGTGATGATGTGCTTTCAGTAAGAATGCTTTTATTTAGGTGCAGGATTTAGTAGTTCTTTTAATAGTTCCTGGACTACAAAAACCTTTTGATGGATTTGTACATTTCTGAGTATTTTCTTAGGGTAACATTTACACTCCTCAACAGTGTATCTGGGAGAAAAGATATCTACGTTTTACTCAGTTAAATCTTATTCTTTAACTTTCTGTCAGTGGTTCCTTCTGTGTTTTTAATTCCATTCAGTTAAACTGATAACATCAGTATAGTCTTGTGGTTGGTCACACTTCTTTTGAAATGTATCATTTTATTTCTGAGCCAAGCATGCATCATAATGAGAAAAATAGCCAAATAAACTCCAGTATCTGTGCTGATACATGCTGCATATCCTAGGAACTTTCACTGCAACTCATTCATTAAGTACATTTAGTTTTGTTAATGGTTTTTGTGCTTATGTTTGGAAAATAATTTTGGTGTCTTGTGCGCATGCGCAGAACCATCCAGACACTAAGCTTTGTTTTGTTTTTGCTGAACGAGAAACACCAAGATTATCAAAGTATAAAACATTTTCAAAGTACGAATAACGCCTTTATTTCTGTCATAAGGAACATTATTATAATCCCAGTGACTGTTATCATCAAGATTGCAGATTAAAGCGGCTGACATAACCTTTTCCTTTCCCTAAATATACACTATATTGACTAAAGTATTGGGACACTCCCGTTTCTCAGGGGTTGGGCTAGACCCTATACTTACAGTAAAGGATAATCTTAATGCTTCAGCATACCAAGACATTTTGGACATGCTTCCAACTTTGTGGGCACAGTTTGGGAAATACCCTCTTCTATTCCAGCGTGACTGTGGCCCAGTGCACAAAGCAAGCTCCATAAACACATGGCTTCAAGGTGGAAGAACTCACCACGCTCTGGCGACGGATGCGTATTTTGGTCCGATCAGCCTGGAGATAATTTTTTGCATTTTTGTCTCGTTTTGTTCCACTCAACCCAAACGGACTCGACTTTAACACGCCTAAGATCTGTACAAGACCCCGGGGTCCAGAGATCCGCCGGGTCGAAAAACCAGTTTTAAAAGTAGTTAAAAGCCCGGAAACCCAAGCTTATACGACGCTGGTCATCTTAAAAAAAGCCGAATCCAGAAGCTTGAAAATAAACAGCAGAACAAAATTAAATTAAGCCTTAAAAATATGCACTTGAGAAGTGAGTACAAAAAGCCAGCTTTATTAGGAGCATAAAAAACAAGGTATAAACATTACTCAAATACTGGACAAAATCTATTGTAAGTCTATTTATTGTACTGTTTCTGTCAGTCTTTGCACTCTGTTCAATGCTGCTAACTGCCTCCTGTGCAATACGAATCATTCTGGAAGGTTTATATAATGTCCATTCTATACTGTTACAAACACTTCCATTACAATTGCCTATTTGTTGTATCGCTTCTGTCGTAACTTGCACTCTGTTAAATGTTGCCATGTGTTGCACCATGGCTCATGGAGAAACGTCTCATCACACAGTGTACGTGTACACAGCTGCTGATGACAATAAAGTGGCCTTGAACCTTGAAAATTCAATTAGACCTTATATATTCCTATGAGAAGTGATTTGGGGACGTTCATTTGGAAGGTTTACATTCACTTCCCCCTTCAGATTCACAGCCCATTCACACTACTTTCACGTTGCTGTATTGTCTATTTATTGTATTGTTTGTCATTCCTTGCACTTTGTTTATCCCACTCATGCTAAAGTGTTAGTGTATTGTTGATTCATTTGTTCTATGATGCCAACTGCCTCCTGTGCAATCTTATACATATGGCACAATAGTAGTCACTCTGGAGGGTTTACATCCTGTTCACACTATACTGTTACATTGTTGTGTTGTCTATTTATCATGTTGTGTTTGTTGTAACTTGCACTTTGTTGAATGTTGCTATATTTTGCACTGTGGTCCATGGAGAAACGTCTCATCACTTTATGTACATGTACACAGCTGCTGATGACAAAGTGACCTTGAACCTTAAATTAAACTTTATAAAATAATTCACTCGAGAAGTGATTAGGGAATGCTGCCAAACCCAACTTAATGTTGAAAAAAAAAGATATATATATATATATATAGAGAGAGATAGATAGATAGATAGATA
>JBBPCY010000037.1:11401321-11418738 GCA_037974405.1 Brachyalestes nurse
ATATATATATATATATATATATATATGGCTGGCACCCATTATTTCTCTTAAAGGAGAGGATGTCATGTTCCATTAACTGTGCGAATTCCCACCTTGCCTGTAGAAAGAGCCAGGGTACACAGGACCCTTTTTGGAGGCTGGATATCCTACGCTGTCCCGGGGATACTCATCACCAGACGTGGAGGCATAGACCTGGCCCAAAATAAAAATGCATGTATTAAAAGCACCAAACTGCATCTGCACTTCAAGGGAACAAACAACAAAAACCTAAACAGTAGTATCTGCACAGCTGTGCATGCTTCATCTATTCAGCACTCAGGAGAACAAAAAAAAAGAAGAGTTTGTCAAGGACTTCCAGATTTATTTTGCTTATTTATTTATTTATTGTGCTAATGACGTGTGCAAGTGTTTCCGCAGTGCCCCCTCAGCTAAAGAGGCAGGGACTGGGAACAGAGCATGCTGGGAAAGGAGCCACAGCCGTGTTGTGGCACAGTCTGTGCATCCTCTCTCTCTCTCCCTCACGAGCCAAGAGCGAGAGAGGGTGGGCGCACACAAAAGGGCACCATCTCTCAGAGCTCATCCAAATCAAGCACCCTCAGTTGTCTACCGTGCTACAGGATCAAGCAAAGCATTCTGTGGCACCTAGTTCATCCCAGAAATGTGACCCTTTTGATCCTGAGTCGGTGTCTTTTATACACAGCATACAAGGTGTCCAAAGATTTTTTTGATGCATCCATCAATATAACAAATACAAATAATCCTTAACAGAAAAAAAAACAATTAAAATCAACATTGGACAGATGTTCAGATTTGACCAATATAACAATTTATTAAATTAATATTAGATTATATGTTTATTTGTCTTCAGAAGAGAAGAATGTTTAGCTGACACTGGGATACTATGCCAAAAGGTGTAGAGGTACACACAAAAAAAAAAGGAACATGTACATGGCACTCGCCTTTAAAAAAATAGTTCCTGGTTTTATGATAAGCACTTTACCAATCATTTACCAATAAAAAGTCTCTAAAAAGTGTCAGGAATCCAAAAGAGTGCTCCAGAATTATTTTGGGGTCCAAATGATTAAACGGAATAATCATCAGAATGGCTGGTAGATTACTAACTTAACAATATAACAGTGTCTAGCCTGAATTATATAGTTTAAACAGTCTGTTCTTGCTACAGAGCCTTTTGAGTTTGCATAAGGACTGAACAATTTGTGGAAAATTTGCAAATTAAATGTGATAACTCACGCTCGGCGCTTGAACGCTGAATGACACTTAGATGCCGAACACTAAACACACGTGCCCCATTTAAAATTTGTTAAGACAAGATTTAATAATATTATTAAATAACATATGATTAAAACTGCAGCTGTTAGAATTTGATAATTCCACTCTTCAAAATTATGTTTGTGATACAAAAAACATTTAACCCTAAACTCCGGTAGATAAATTGAGAAAGCACCGAAAAGCACAGAGTGCTTATGGTTTCAGCTTTTTCACCATAATTCTTGTGCTCATGATGCTGCATTGTATTTTTTCAATACGGCAAACACAAGCAACCGCATGCC
The DNA here is from genome assembly GCA_037974405.1 of Brachyalestes nurse. NCBI lineage: Eukaryota > Metazoa > Chordata > Actinopteri > Characiformes > Alestidae > Brachyalestes > Brachyalestes nurse. Next base: position 11,402,893 of record JBBPCY010000037.1, read on the forward strand.
ACGACATGCAAACAATCACGCTCTGACATGACCGGCTATACACTCTCGCCATATATGACCGTGTATAAAACTGCACACATGTACGTGTGTACCGGGGGTCTTTTGAAGCCCAGCGGAGAACTAACAAATCCAGCAAACTGATATTTCTCTTTTTCCTGTAATTTGATTTAACAGGGAGAAGTGGGAAGGGAATGGAGAGATGCACTTCTAATTACAGAGCCATCTGCCTGCTCCTGGAGCCAGTCCAACTCCACAGGCAGCTGGGCTGAAGAGAGGAGAGGGTGGAGGGAGGGAGAGGGGGAGAGAGGGAGGGGAGGAGGAGAGGAAAAAAAGGGGGGGGGTGAGAAGCAGCGAGAGGGGAGAGGTCTTGCTGAAGGAGGGGAAAAAAGTGGAAAAAATAGAGTGGCTTGATCACGTGGAATCCAGAGAAAAAGAGGTTGCAAAAAAGACAAATGAGACACTTCCTTAGCTTCCCCCTAAAAAAAAAAACTTCAAAAAGACAGATTGTTCTCAATTCTTAAAAAAGGATTTTTGTTTGTTTGCTTGTTTGTGTTTAAAATAAAAACTCACAAGGATGGGAAGGAAATGAACACGTGCGTGTAAACAAAGAAAGAACAAACCTACAGAAGACAAAGGAATGTATCGAATCAAAAACTTCAACCATGTGGGCGAGGTATCTACGAGACCTTTCTTGTTGTAAGAGCTTAGTGTAAAACTAGAGGAAAGCCTTTTTAACGGCCCTTAAAAAGGTCAAATGAACAGTGTACACATATCCATTACACATACTCAAAAGAGGCCAAATGTCCAAAACTGTTCTCTTGCAAAAGCCCTCTACTTAGAGCTTTAGAAGACTCAGTGCAGGGTATTAAAGCACTGGTGGGATGGGGGATGGTTTTAGCTACAGGAAGTTACCTAGCAGACCCAGCCCAAGCAGAGCAGGGCCTCCGAAAGGGAAGGGGAGGGGGGCGCAGGATCATCAGCAGCTATTAATCTGAGCTCAGACAGGTCAGAGAGGGAGGAAGGGAGGGAGGGAGGTGGAAGAAAAAGAAAGAAAGAAAAGAAAGGAAGAAGAAAAATGGGGTGCAGAAGGTGGACTTGCAACTAGTAGCAACACTGAGAGAGAAAGACGCTGTCGTGTGGTCAGGCATAGGTCAATAGAAAAATGGTGCACTGGGTGGGGGAGGGGCATGTGTGTGTCTGGAGGGCACGTGGTGAGCTCTTTTGGCTTTAAACTATGACACAATGATCAACAAGGCCAAAAGCATTACCAAATCTCATAAAAGCTCCAAACCCTATCCAATTCTGGCCCTCACTGAAACCACAGCATGTCAAACAGAAACTCTCGCCAAAGAGCTTTTCATTAGTTTAACAGTCAAGAGTTTACACAGCTTCCTGCCTGTGAACCATATCTTTATGTTCCCTACAACAAGCCCCCTCAACTGTTGAACATGCATTTCTGTTAGAGTGAGAAAAAGACCTGCAATAACTTTAAATATGTTGCTTCACAACAGGGGCATTTTCCTCCTGCCTGCCAAAAGGCGTTTATTTACCGATTTTGACAAACACATACATCAAAACGGATGAAAATCTGGAAATCTTACAAAGCCTTGGACCGGAAAATTGCTGGATCAACTTTTTGAAAATATAGACTTGCCCTGGTTAGCCTATGCATGCATAAGACATACATAGCATTAGAGTTCTGCCATTACTTATACCAATTCACATTCGGATTAGGCACAAAACACTAGCTGCTGCCATGCTTTAGCACACAACACTTCACTGTGGACCTGAGGTTTTGTTACAACAGTGTAAGTGCATGACTCCTGTCACAAAACTACTGATGCTGAACATGCTCAGGGAGGGGTGGGGGTTTCACAGAGGTGGCCCACAGGGTTATACTTACAGAGGACGGCAGTCCTGGAGGCTTTCTTATCTTTTTTGGCTGGGTGTCTGGAACAGAAAAAAGGTCACAAAACTGTCAGATGGAGATTTCCACAAAATCTCACTGCCCACCAAATTTTAGAGACACCTTCGGAAGCTTCTTGGTTCAAATTATTTTTAAAAGCAGATATTGAACGATATACAAATGTGTTCGCTTTTGCATTACGCCCAGTATAGCTTTGAATATTTAGAAATATTTGCATGTGACATTAAAATAAATCATGTTTGTCTGAATTATGTTGTTATTGACAAAGAAAACATTTTTAAAAGCTAAGTGTTCCCAAATTCATCCCAGCCAGTGTATATATTTGAGACTTCACAGCATTGCTAGAGTGGAGTCGCTCTTACCGATGTTTCCTTCTGGAGGGCGTCTGCGGGGGTTGTTGGTGTATGAGGGGTAAAACTGAGAGCCAGACTTCAGCCCTGAGGGAGACATGGCATCGGCACTGGCCATCACAATATCTGAGGGCAAAAATCCTGACTGCATGGGAAGAAAGGTGCAGAATGCAAAAATGTCACTAAACAGCTCAACTATACAGGAAGCACATTCACTGTCTGAAGAAGAAAACAGCAATTCTTTATCTCACCTGGGTACCAAATGAAGAATAAGGTCCCCTTTCATTCTTTCCTGTAAGGAAACAATACGTATGTGTTATGCAAGTATATTTTCTTTGTGAATACAACTGCACAGGAGCGAAAGGAATTGTTAAAGCAGTATATCACAACTAAACCTCCACTGTGATGTTTTATATTTTTAATATCATTCTAAAATCCCAGCCAACCTTTCATGACGACAGAAATGATCCAAAAGGACTTCTCTTATTGAATCATTTTAAGAGAAAAATGAACATACAATAAAAATAACAGTTCTAGAATTAAAGTAACACTCCAGCATATCTCAATGTAACCTCAAACTGAATCTCTATTCAAATGAAAGCATAATGGAAATCAGTGGGCAGGTGCTGAAGCAACTGCCCATGGTCTTCCATTATGAGCGAGTTTTGAGTCAACAGGTTTTCTGTTCTTTTATTAAAAACAGGGAAACATGCCAAAATTTCTGCCTGTGATAATTGGCTGAATGATACAGATGTGGCAAAAAGAGACCAACTCGGAAATATAATAGCGTATATTTCTTTAACATGGGCTTGGCAACAGTGTTTAATGGAGAGAACCGAAATCAGTTTCATTGCTTAACATGCACAGTTTTTCAATGCCTCCAGGTACACGTACCTGCTTCACATACGGAAATTAGTCACTGTTTTATGACTCATTCTGTTGTGATGACAAGCTACGAAGAAAACGCTTTGATTCAGCAAAATAGAACAATAAAATGATGAGAAAAAGCTATACAACTGGATGGAGGTTGTGTGTGAGCCCTTCCCCCTAAAGCTGGAGCAGTGCTCAGCTACAAAGAGCCACTGTTGGTCTAAACCCAAGGGAGAGTTTCTGCCTCAGTGGCCTTAGCATCACCGGAACAGACAAACACACACAGACAGACACACACACACACACACACACACACAGACACAGACACAGACACAGACACAGACACAAACACACACACACACACACACAAAAACTCAGGAAGTAAAACCCACCGCCAATCCCTGAGCTGAGGAATGGGGAAGATAGCCCATCATGCTCGCTGTAGTGTGAGCCTTCGACATAACTCTGGAGGCCAAAACACAAAATGATCACACCTGCTCCTCGATAAACAGCATTTAGACTCATGGTTTAATGACCAAATATATTTCAGAGTAGAAGGAATGTGTTTTCAGTTTACCCAGTACCTCAGAACACAACAGCTGACAAATAAATTCTACAATAATGTGACTGTTTATGAACAGCCCCTCTATTTTCAAAAGAAGCTCTGTATGAAGGCTCAGTCTCGAACTCAAACATACCCGTTCCTGGTTGAACGAAGGGCTGCCCTGCTCTCCAGCCGCCCAAGGACTGGAACTGCTGCGCTCGTCCAAGGCTGTAATACACAGAATCCAGGACAAACAGACAGTAAAGAGAAGCTCAGAGATTCAAGTGGAGAGAGAGGAAAAAAAAAAACCAACACAAATTCCTTCTGTGTTTATTCACATGGGCTTCTTTTGACATTTGGTTCGTGGAGCTCCGATTACAGGAGCTGTAGCCTCAAAGGCCAAAGCAATGGATCTCATCCCACGGCATCACACCGCATTAATAAACCAAGTCTTTCAGCAAGCCTCAACATCCGTGCCCATAAAGAGACTGTTCGTTCATTAGGATCTCATTAGGATGAAGAAATTATGGAAAAGGGGAGAAAGAAAAACAACAGATCAAAGAATCACTGTAATAGCATTAACATGCGCTTGGCAATGGCATCTAATAGGGAGAACAGAAAGAGGTTCCAGTACTTAATACGGACAGCTATGCAATGCTTTCAGTCACTGCAACCTGCTTCATATATAGAAGACTGGGAAACGCTCCTATACGCCCAACATATCTATTTCCAAAAGCACGATGAGAGAATTTTAAAAGTACACAGAGCAGAAATTTCCTCTAAGCCTCTCCTTTCTCTCCCTGTCTTATGCCTTAATGCTCGCAAAGCTCTCCAGAGACACACAGCTTAATTGCATGCTGATTTGCATAATTGTGCATATTAATGCAGTTGCTTTATGAATATTCATATTCTCCTTTTGATTTTTTTTTGAAGGTCTAATTAAAAATGTGTGAGGGAAGAGGGGGTCTCGGCAAGCGCGGCGGCTGAAGGCTGAGCATGAGTGATGAAGCTAACAAAGCAGTGCAAATAGCGACATCCACGCTGACAGCCGTGATCTATGGAGCCTACGCAGGCAGCATGGCAAATGAAGCGGGCACCGATCGGCCTTGTGAAAGAATCCAGCATATAAAATCATTTTAGGTGGGAACGTGGAGGAACGGAAAGTCAGAGGGAGTATGAAACAACAGGGATGTCATTTGTAGGTTGGGCATCACAGGGGGTTGAATTTAGACTTTCCTGGCAGCTGTGGAAGATTTTTGGCAGCTCTATAGGAGTTAAAAAGCACTGGTCTATGAAAAATCTCTGAATTTTTACATACTCTCCTCTAGGCTTCATAATACGGACAAAATTCCAAAGCTGCAAGCATATTGCTTTTTTGATACAGTGATACATTGTTCCAGTATTTCCAAAAATACTGGACTGAATTAATTTTGATTATAAAAAATCTCTTTTGTCAGGAAGGTCAGTGACATCAGTCTTGGAGTCACAGTAAAAGGACAGCTTATTTAATACCAACATATTAAGAGAGGTCAGAAAATAACAGTATGAAAATGCATTTTTTGGTAACCACATAAATGTCGTAAGAGAACCAAATTTTTCAGGTTTTCCGCAAATTTCGCCGCAGTTTAATCATTACAAAAGCTCCACACACTAGCTTGGCTTCCCCCCGCCACACAATGCTACTACCCATGCCAGGAGAGTGAGGGCTAGTACTGGCTTCCTCAAAAACTCGCGAAGTACCATTGCATCTTTTTAAATTGCCGCTGATGCAAATTTTTTTGGACGGATAACTGCCAATTTTGTCAGGTAACAGGCACTTGGTTGCGCCAAGTGATTTGTTGGCGGAGGACAGCAAGGCCAATTATGTTCTCTTGGCCACGGATGGCTGTGGCATCGGCAGAGATCAAGCTTGCAATTTCCTAACGCTAACTCTTAGACAGATTAACCACTTGGAATCAGTAATGTGACATTGTTAAAAAAACTGACCTGCATTACTTTGACTTAATTTACATTTACCAAACGACATGAAAACCTTGACTTACCAAAACACTTCTGAAACTGCAAGTAAGGGACCACTTAAATATGTATGAATAATTATCAATATAATAAACGATGTCATAAACATATAATTATCATGAAACTGACAAGTAGAATTTAACATTTTATTCTTTTACATTTAATAGGTCCTGTACTGTTATCTGCAATCTGAAACCGAAGTCCTGGTTTGGCTTCAATTGCTGATGTGAGTGAGTCACACTGAAGTGCTGGCACACAGAGAAATGCCATCAGAAACAGTCATTTTCATGCTTAATTACAGTTTAATGTTTAGTCTTTTCTTGAAGTCTTTTCACACAGTGTCTTTTGGATTTAACGCAATTAAACCCACTGCATAAAGACCTGAGCTTTTTATAACACTGAGAATGCGGAAGGAAGACGCAGAAGAAGAAGAAGGAAAAGAAGAAGAAATGGATGCAGCAAGTAACAACGATGATAACGTTAGCATTTTTCTTTTAGCCAATGCTAAGAAAATACTCAGAAAGTGTAACAAACAGCACATTTAGATCTGTCAATTCACAGATCTCAGAGCTCTGTGCGCACTCATGAATGTCAGAGTTTTGAGGTTCTGCTTCAGTCTGAAACTCCAAGCATTACAAGAAGAAGACACGAATGAATAGAGCCCTGATATGACAGAACTTTGTCTTCTGTTTTGACTTTTTTGAGGTCTGTAAAACTCACAAAGAAAAGGCATGGGCTTTTGCCAACGGATCAAGTTATGCAGAAAATGTATTTACAATATACCCAAAGTTTCAAATAGCTGAAAAACAATTAACTACATTTATGGACAATTTTATCCTAATTTAGCTTTTTTTTTCAAAATTGCAAAGGCCTATTGTAACTGATACCACTGAGATTGGTTTGGGGATCATTTCCTTGCTGCAGCTTCCTGAGATTAAGTATTGTGAAGGTTGTATCGCAACCTATATTGTGTAGCTCAATGTTACACCTTTCCTTAAACTGCAAATTACCAGTAAATATAGATTTCTCTCAGAAACAGCAAACGTAAAACCTGAAAATTAAAAAGTGAAACAATTAAATAGTGATAGCAGGGTATCACACCTTACACTCACTAAAACTAGCAGCAGTACTGTCACTGTGACAAACTACAATTAAGTTTATAATGCTGCTGGCTTATCACACTATGTATTGAGGCAGGCTAAACTTTCATCATCAGTGCTTTTCAAAGATAAATACTAGAAAGCATTAATGTAACAAGCTTTTACGCCACTAATACAGTTTCTGTGAGATCTTACTATGACTCTGACTTGGATGAACATGCAAATGACAATTCACATCTGTTCTGGTAAGCTTAAATTTAGATTTAATGACAGCATAAGAAGAGAGTTTTAGGAACACTAAAAGGATCTAAAACCCATGTCACCATTTATTAAAATCAAAATCGTACACCTAAGCAATCGGAATACTTGAAATACACTTTAGAGAACTAAAGCAAAAAAAAAAACAAAAACACAACAACAAAAAAGCAACCACAGTATGTTTTGAATCTGGCCAAAGCAAAGTAAGAAACGAGAACCCAAAAATTGCTTTTAGACCTTGTAGCTGCATTACATATTAGCTACTATATTCAGAGTACTATGTGGTATTTACTGAACAAGTTTAAATAAACAGAAAAATAATAAAGTTTACTGTGAGTTAAAGTGTATAGTTTTTCATATATTTCATATATAAGAATCAGGTCTGGACATTATCCAGGGTTGCCCTTTCACACATGAAGCACACAGCAGGAGATTTTCCATGCTGGACGCGTTTCCACCTACTGGAAACACTCTGATTTAGGCAGAGGGTGACGTCTGGATAGAGCATGCAGGAGGCAGGACATAATGCGGTTACACAGCCGGCTCGTAATTTGGTCATAAACAATAGTCTCTTTCTGTTCCTTGAATTTGTTGGTCCTTACCAATAGACCTTCTCGAATTTTGTTGTCTCTCTAGTTAACACATTTTTGGTGGCATCATCTTGTAAATGACCCTTCATCGTTCTTTCTTCCAGTTTTATGTCAGCTGCATGAAAATGTCATCAAAATGTCCACTCACTATGAATCCATGACAATATGACCTGCTGTATTCACGCACGTACTCCATGGACATTACACAGACTCCGAACTGTAACTAAGGTAACGTCCGGTCTGACTGATTTGGACATTTGCGTTCACACGTCCAGCTCCTCCAGGTAACGTCTAGAGAACTTCAGAGTCGCAGTGTATGTGTGAAAGGGGCTTATGGGTGTGTTAGGATGTGAGAAAGAGGGAAATGGTCTCTGTCCTGTCTTAATGCTGGCCTCAGCGGGTGACGAGACAGGCAGCTGCGGAGGTGAGCGAGAGGACGCCTGGCTGAGCCCCCTCAGGGTGACGCTCTCCCGCAAAGACAGCTCTCCACCAGCACACTGTGAAGGGGGAGCACGGGTTTAATGCAATTAGCACCCTTCCGAGCACTTTTGTCCCGAGGAACAGATGCAGACTGGAAGGCCACTGCTTCTTCAAACGTTTTTTGTTTCGTAAGACCAGTGCACACCGACCCAACGCTCTCCAATAAACCGAAACACTGGGTTGGCGCACTATAAGGGTGCGTGACAATGTTATCCCTTCGTTTGGACTGTTCTGGAACATTCTTCTGCATTCACACTGTTCTAGAGCATTCTTCTTTATTCACACCGTTCTAGAGCATTCTTCTTTATTCACACCGCTCTAGAGCATTCTTCTTTATTCACACCGTTCTAGAGCATTCTTCTTTATTCACACCGCTCTAGAGCATTCTTCCCTATTCACACTGTTCTAGTACATTCTTTCCTATTCCCACAGTTTAAATCATCTCCACCGAAGGATGTTCAAATAATTCCAGAGACGTGTTTTATTCTATTCTGCAGAGTTCACTTCCAGAACTCAATACCCATAGCAGGAAAACAGCTCATTAAAAAACAGCTGCTATAAAAGACATATAAAAATCTTCCTGTCATGAGACAATTACACTACTGTAGAGCTGGTCCTTTGTAATTGGTTTCAAAGCAGCCTTTTTTATGCATTTTTTCCAGAAGATGGACCGCCTGTTTTTCATCTCTTATTGACCCTGGACATATTCAGTAGGGACAGGTCACCTTGGCATCAATAGGTAGTTCTCACAACAAGACCTCAAACTGAGAGATTAGTTTGTCACTGTTAAGTAACTGCCATTTAAGTAAGCCCCAAACTGAGAAATTTGCCACTGATCTTTCTGAGAATGTCCTTTACTATCTTCATGCTGGGCTGCTGGGGAGCTTCAGAGATGGTAGGGGGCATGGAGCAGGCTTTGTTTCAGAGCAGAGCCGTTTCCTGTGAGCTGGTGGGGGGAGAAAGTGTTCTGTTGTTCAGGGGGAGGAGTGTTTTATGCAGCGGGGTGGGGGAATCGTTTGGAGACCATAAGTCCTTCATTTAACCCTTTGTTCTCAGATTGTTCTCATTCAGGGAGATGTTTGGTGTGTCGATGGGGAGAAAAGCACACAGGCCTGAGAAAGTCTAAGTGCAATACAAGGGCACTGCGAGCTTTTAACACAGTTCTAATGTGTGATGTGGTACCAGGCTAACCAACGACAAGAGTAAACACAAAGAGTGGGAAGTGAGGGAGGTCAAACAAACAAAAAAAGACAATAGGTTCAAAGTAGGGTCCTTAACTTGACCTTTCAACTTGAAATATTTTTGGGGGTCAGGTAAGCGCACTTCATGAAGCATATTCAAGTATGCACTCCTACAACACTGGGTATTATGTACCTTTTGGACATATTTTTACTAGGACAAGAAAGGACAGGGAAAGGACAACAGACAGAAAGAAAAAGAGAATATTTATTCTCTGTTCTTCAAGGAACCTGAAAGTCTTACCTGAACCACCAAACTGACTGCTGGCAAGTGTGGTTGGCCTGTTCTTCCCATTGGCCACAGGGGGCGCAAACATCTATAGCAAAGAAAACACAGAAGGAAAGGTTACAGCCTGCAGCAACAGTTCAGCATAGTCCAGGTCCGATATCAACAGGTACATTCAAACAAAGCAGCCAAACGCAGAGCCCCACATATTTTTTATGAGACACATATTTGGTTATATTATGCTACTGTTCAACCACAAAAAAAAATCAAAGATTTAGCACAACTGAGAACTACTATGAAAATTGGATATTTCCACTTCGTTGATTGTACATGCAATAGAGGTGGACAGATCAACAATACACTGTGCTACTAATAAATCGTCACAGCCTTGTCTTATCAATCTTTCCTTAGTTCCTTAAAGCAATGTTTTGTTTGTTTTATTCATAATGTTAGTTTTAAAGCTCCAGCAACAGTTAAATGTTCTCATGTAAATGGGTTTCCTCTCCCATTTATTCAGCCACAGCACTGTTTGTTAAGGTTTTGGAAAACAATCACATGATGTCTGTACAATTTCTCATACACACCTTATTTACATTTGATTTACCTCACAAGCAAGCAAACTCTCCTAGAATATATAGTTCCTAATATTCAACCAATACACATATATTTAAGAGTTTATCTGCCAAAAGCAACAGGGTCACAATGTAATAGTACATACTATGTTAAGCCATTAGAGAGAAAAACAATGTCATGCAGGAAAAAAGCTAGAAAGTGTCCCAGCTAGATGGTCAAAGGTATTCCACCAGAAGGCTACATGTACTAGTGACCTTTTCCTGATCACTGATATGGAGCCCTAGAGAAAGGCACTTAAATCTTCAAAAAAAGGGAAACATGCAGTGATGATGCATTGCTCCTACTTTGAGACTTAAAAATTTGCATCTTTCATCTCAGAAAATAAGGGATTTTCATGTTTGATTCTTCCACTTCATTCTGGTCATTATGCAAAAGCAAAGCAAAGCTAATTTGGTCATCCAAACGATGGCCCACAGCCCACATTTTCTACTCGGCTTACCAATACTCATATTTCTGCCATTGCAGTGATATGCAAATAATGAACCGGGACAGCCGAGCTGATCATGAACAGGGAATTTCGGTGTCGTCCTTAAATGTTTAGGGCTAAACTCTAAAATAATGATATAAGTGTCAATTTTCCAAATAGAAGCTTTACTAACTTGAAGCTGCTCATTTATAAAACAGCATAATAAGGCTCCTCAAGTTTGCATCTGTAAACCACAATAAACTTGATGACAGAGCTGAGTCCCCAATATCTGTAGCCTGCAGATCTCTTGAGGTTAGGCCTGTCTAAGCAGTTTCACTGGAATGAAAAATGTGGAAAGACTGCAGTCTCACTGTTCTTGCTATACAACGTTTTCCTTATTAGGATTCAAAGGCTTGCATCTCCTGACTTTACGAGAAAAAAAACAACACTTTTCCATCACTGCAGACCATTTCACAAATTAAAAAATGAAAACATGCTTACAAGCTTTTTTTTTTTTATAGGTGCTATACTGACCATCTTACAACCATAATCTCATTTAAATGACTTGAGTTTAAAAGAAATGGCCAAAAAGTTAATAGAAAGAAAAAAGCAAAATAGAGCTTGACAATTTAGCTCAATCGGAGCATAAGAAACATTCCACATTGCCTCCACTGAGGTGAGTCTCCATGTCAGATTCTTTGCCACAGTCTTGTCATGATGCATAAATGTCTCACGCAGCTAGGGGCAAAATTGACAGCAAATGTTTGCATGGTGCACTACAATGTCTTTGTGTACCTGCCTGGACCTGGATTACATTGCAGTTTCATATAAAAGCTGTTGGTGACGGGTTGAATTCAAGCACTTTTATCAATGAAATGAAAAGAACCGAAAGTCAAGATCATCACAACGTGAAAAAGAGGCTGACAATCAGATAATTCTGACACCTAATACATGTACAAATATGCAGCCCTATCTTTTCAATTAAAAAAAATCTGATCATACTGACATGCATTTCAACAAATCTTTACAAGTGTGTCATCTGAATGCACAAAGTCAACCAGGAATCAGGTAATGAACTTCTCTAGTGTGCCCTCAACCAAACTCCAAACTCCCAAACCCCCCCTGACACCACCCCCCCAACCCCCAACCACCACCACGACCCACCTCCTGGCCCAACCCCCAACACATTTTCACTCTCTTACCGCACTAAAATCCAAGAGGTCGCTGAGTTCCTTATCTGTTTCGACCGCCATTGTGTGGTCCTGCTGCTCGTTCATGCCCCACTGTCTTTAAAGAGCCCTGCAAGAGAAAGTTTTAACTGATGTGAATAAAACTACACTCCTGAAAGCAAGAGAATGCAGTAGGAGAGATAAAACTACATAACCTATCCTCACAAGAAATGTGTTGTGCAGTGCTAACCTGAAAAACACAGGCATCAAGATGACCAACAGGCAAATCAGGTTCAATCTGGCACTGTAGCTTTGGCTTTGGGTTTAATTCTGCACTGACCACTCAAAACTGTCCTCTTCAACAACAATACAAAGTATCTATAAGTCAAAGAGAAGCAATAAAACTAATATAGGTTTTGAGACTGGAGTTGGCAAACATTATTAAACCATGCTTCCCAGACATACAACTTAGCCAACTAAACCATACAAACTAAATCAATATAGCAGAACTTGTGCAGGTTATTTTGCCTGCAGTGTGTCTTGCATTAAAATAAAAATAACTGCTCACCTACATTTTTTCTGATTGAACATTACTTTCGTTAAAACAGTGTCACGACACAGCTTAACCTATAGTCGGTTTTAAAAGCACAACCCGCCTGTAGTGTTCGGCATGCTCTGCTATGTCCCCAGTGTAAAAGTGAGGTTTTTAAAAGCTAAGGCAGACCTGCTTGCATTAAACTTACTGCTGCTGTGTTCATCAGGCCCAGTTAAAGACACAGAGTGTCCTACAGAGTGAAGAAACAGACCTCCATACAGCCCATTTCTGGCACTTAAAAAGCAGGGCAGAAAGCCAAAGGGGGTGGGAATTTCTTCTGCCAGTTTTGTGATCTTCCCTGCAAAAAAGTCCATATCCAAACCCCTCTTTCTCTCAGGTCAAGGGCTTTGCCTTTGCAAAGTGCCATCTTTCAGCCAACACCGATAACAACAGCGTAGTAGAGACTGGAACCCCTTCAGCCGTGTACACCATGAAAATGTCTGGTATTACTGAATGGAGTGGTTCACCAAAAAAAAAACAACAGTAAATATGTCTATTTAACAGTTCGCCCCTGACCTCATGCATATTTGATCAGCCAAAACATGCCTGGTGTGAGTGAAGTTAGCTTCTTAGAGCTACACTGTAGCTGAGAGGCTCATGCAAATAAGTAGTAATGTTAGTCTGTCACCCAAAATCTTACTTCTATTATGTCCTATGTAGATCTTGACCAAAAAAGCAAACTTTTTCATGTTGCGTTTAAGGGCAGGGGAGGAAACTAATTTAGGTATTTGGGGGAACTATTCCTTGAAATAAAGTGTAAGTCCATCTGGGCTGTTGTTATACTCTCTCAACCAACAGCAGAGTCCAGCCATGAACCTTCATGGACAGGACCGAAAAAAAGTCAATAGTAAAGCTGTGAGGAGGATGTGGAGATGAATAAATACAACAACCACAACAATAACAACAACAGCAAAAAAAAAAACTGCCTAATAAATGTGCAAAGACAACCTGACCAATGCACAAAAAAATAGGAAATGCAAACTAGGCACTTAAAGGAAAAACACAAACATTTTCTTAGCGTGGTGATATTTTTTAACTAATGCAATTTCCCCTCTTTGTGTATAGGCAGGGCGAGCTGCCCAGACTGGAACAATGTAAATATTTATTCCTGGTTGTAAACTCATTCTACTCCGTTAGCTACCATTTCCAACAGCAAAGAGGACCATAAAACCTTCTTCATTCTGCAGGACCAGGACGATATGCGCCACACATTAAAGAACCATGTTTAAAACCATTTCCCCCCCCACACACACACGGGCTGGGTGTGAGGGGGGAATGCTGGCCCAGGTTAGTCTCTCTCTCCATGAACTTTGCAAACAAAGTAGCTCATGGTAACTCCAAAAAAGTCTGCTTTTTTCCTCCTCTCTGAGAAATTATTTGATGGAGCTGAGGGAGCAGACAGTGGGGGTTGGTTGGGGGGAGTGGGGGTGGGAGGCAAAAGGAATTTCCTGCCAAAAATGTGAGACTTGCCTATTAGTCATTTAACGACTGTAGGGAAAAAAGTGTGTGAGAGAAAGGCAGTGGGGTTGTTCAGCCTTGAATGTTTTTATGAACAAACTGAAGTAAGCCAGAGAGCTCAGTAAAGTGACAGCCACTAGTCTGTTAGGTCAGGATATACTAAACAAATAAAGTTAACCCCTAAATCCTTCTGCTGATAAAAAGGGGGACAAAAGAGTCATTGGAAGTTGAGATAGAATTGATTAGAGACCACTTCAGCCCTCCTCCACACACAAATCCCCCTCCTCCACTTTTTCCTCCATAAGAAAACTCAACTGGGGAGGAAATTGGAAGTTTAGCCCACAACAATAAGTGACTTTTACATCCCCAAACATAACGAGGCTGGACCAAATAAAGACAAAAAAAAAACAAAAAAAGCAATAAAAACTGATCTTACCTTTCTTTATGAGATGCCTGACAGTGACTAGAAAGCAAAGGCTGAGTCTTCGAGGGAGGAAAGCAAAAACAAAAAACACAACAAAAACAAAACAACAACAAACTTGAGGAGAATTTGAAGCGCAGGGCTAAAGAAAAGGGTTAGATCACGGCGAAACGTCTCCTAATCCCGCTTTAAACATCCTTCGGTAGGAAAAATCCACGTTTAAAAAGAAAAAAAAACAAAAAACAAAAGTATACACTTGTATCCAAACAGGCTCTCCCTCACGACTCCCCTCTTTTTTGTTGCTACAATTGAGATGAATTCATTCTTCTAGTAGACATCTTAACCACCACCATCCACATTGTCAGCAGCAACAACGTATTCCTCCGCCTGGAAGAGGGGCCAGCGGTGTCCAGTTTCAAACGCTTCAGAGGTGAAACAGACTTTTGAAGCCCTCTTTTTAAGAACTGAAATAAATATAACACCTAGAAAAGTGCCATAAAACGTTCAATACGACGTTCGTCAGCTGTTCGTTAATCGCAAAACAGCACAGCGGCTGCGAACTACATACTTCGGCGGACGAAGATTGCCGAGGAAGAAGCAGCGACGAGCAGCATGAGATGGGGAGATAAACCCTCAGAGCAGTAGCGAATAGGAACGCGATAGAACGTGACGAACAATAAAAATGACAAATCGCAGACCGTATATTCAGTCAATGACCGCCCTCCTTCGTGACGCGTGGTCGGAGAGCAGCTTGTGACATCATTTTATTACTCTGGTTCACGTTGGCGCCTACATTAGTTTTTTTCCTCTTAGTGTAGAATATGTAGTTTAAAACACGAGGTGATCATTTTTATTTTAACACATTAATAAGAAATGTCGGCTTAGGCAGATTCATGCTCTTGGTAATATATTTGGATAGAATAAAAGTTCACTTAATTGGGTTTACTGTGTTTTGTAGACGCAGCATTGCTTTTTTGCATGAGTATAATCTACTTATGACTAGAATATGGAGTGCAAAAAATATACTGCAGTAAGCAGAATATTAGTGAACTGTGTTTAGGCTGTAGAGGTCAAAAAATAGAGCAAGACAAAAACATTTTTTCTCTGAAGTTCACATTTCATCCAGGTTTCCTTTTTTGTCTAAGTCCGACCCAATTCTGACCATGACCAGAGAGCTGGAGTGATCTCTCCCTGTGGCTGATTCAGAGCTGGACTGGAGGGATCATAACAGAGCAGAGTGGGGGAGGGGTGGGCAGCCCCAGGGCCAGAGAAAGCAAAGCAGGGTGGATTGAGAGAGATGTGCTTGGAGACTACAGTTTTGGTGGAGCTGGTGCTCATAACCAGGGCACAGGAATCCCACTCAGGAGGACAGTGATAAAACTTACTTAAAAGTACTTTTTTGGGGAGGCTTGTGGAGATGTCTACAGGTCAGAGGATCAGATTCAACTGGAGATACAATAGGTTTTTCATTTTCTTTGATGAAACACGTAGGAAAGAAATATGTATAGATCGCTATATATACATGTATACACACACACACACACACACACACACACACACACATA
>JBBPCY010000037.1:11428834-11445676 GCA_037974405.1 Brachyalestes nurse
GAATGAATGGGCACAAATTCCCACAGAAACTCCAAAATCTTGTGGAAAGCCTTCCAAGAAGAGTGGAAGCTGTTATACTTGCAAAGGGGGACAAACTCCGTAGTAAAGTCTGTGCACTTGAAGGCAATGTCAGTAAAGTCTCTGCTGGTGTAATGTTTAGGTGCACACTACATTTTGACCACATAATGTTCCTTTTAGTTCTGCTCCAAGTCCAAACAAGTCCATCTTGTTTAGGCTTTTTTGCAGAAGAAACAAAGCCCAAAATATCATTTTAGATATCCAGGATCTTAATTTAATTCTTCTTACTTCACACTATAACCTGTATATAATATACAACATTACCGCTTTATCCTTAATAGGGTCGCAGGTACCCGGAGCCTAACCCAGGGTCAATGGCAGGGACTCACCAGGCTACCACAGCTAATATTTCATTTATATTTCATTAATATTTGCTATATAATGATAACTTTATGATATAACATTTATATGAGTTGTTAAAGAAAAAATGTAAATAATTTCTCAAAACATTTTTTAAATAGGCCAAAAAAGATTTTCCACTTCTAGTATTTGTTTGCTAGTTTTTAAATGACTGTTTTAATTGACTTTTTCCATTTTGTTGTCTTCAAGTACTGAGTTGATTAAACTGTATAACCAAAATGGTGCAGTTTTCATTGGTGCCAGAGGAGGGCCCAATGCCTTTTCAAATCTAGTTTTACAGACAAAAAACTTCTGTAATTTTATAAGAAAGGCTTGTGTAAGTTGGTTTTGAAAATGTACACATTATCTGGGATAAAATGCGATCGTTCACATCTCATGGTTTGCTTGTGGTCAGTTTGTTCATTTAGAGCTCTGAGCTGAACCAGAGCCTCAAACCGCTCCACACACCCAGCGCTGCCGCAGAGCTTCAGTTTAAGCAGGTGGCTAAAAAAAGAAAAACATTATACATTATACATACAATGTTTGCATGAGTCTTTAACAAAAGTACATCAGACCTTTCAGGATGCAAAAATATGTCAACCTAAAAGTAAGAATGAAAATATTTCTGGCAGCACTTTCCCGGTTCACACTGACAGGGAGGCCCCAGCAGAATCAAAAATGTTTGATCTTATAAAATACAGAAAACAAATATTCAATTGAAAATCTTGAACCTACACCCCTAATCAATCTTTGACATTTTTAAGAAGGAAAACATTTTTTTAAATCATGCTGATTACCTGGATCAGGTGAGCACAGTAAGAAACTGCCTAGGGTCCCTGAGGACCAGACTGAAACCTACAAGTCTCATTAGATTTTTACTGATGACCACAATGTGCGTGTAATATAAAACAGAACCAGAGAGAGAAGTCGTAAACATTCTGTTTTTTAATAGAAAGGTCTTATTTCTTAAACCAGGACACCAGACATTTTTGGATATATTTTGTAAAAATAAACAAAAACAAACAAACAAACGAAAAAAAGATAAAACCAACAGAATAAAATGGAACAAAAAAAATGGAAAAAAGAAGGAATTATATGATTTAGACGATGTACATTTAGTGGTCTCATATACAATACAAATTCTTTTCATCGCCAAAAGTGCAAATTCTCCCAAACTCGCCCATCCCTCCCTAGCTTCAACAGACACTGAGGGACAATGGAAAGGAACAGGACTTGATTTAAGATGAAAGAAAGGACAGGGTTCCTACCGTCCAAGCCTGAGACACGGGGAAATACTCTGCCGCCCCAAAGCCTACCTAACCGAAGTGTTAGAATAATGTGCCCTAATGCTCTTAGCACACCAAAAAACGGCTTCTGCTGCTGAATTACTGCTGTTAAGTTCATCTTGTCTGTCTGAGCACGTTATTATATACTCTATATAATAATCTCTATTAGGATTTGACAAAAATAAACAATGTTGTGTATGTTCTATTAGTCCCTCTAAGAGGTGAAGTTCGCTTTCATGAGTGACTTGACTACAGTGTGCTTGTAGAAACTAGCTGTATAGTGAGGAAAGAGGGAGGCCTTATGTGGCCCCTATGCTTGGATTATGAGTCATATAAAACCTGACTGACACTGCATTAGAGATGAATATAGGGAGCTCCATACTAGACACTGGAGGTTCATGAGGGGGTCGAAACCACCCCAATACCATTTTAGGCTTATCCTATTCTACAGTGTTAGAAACTGTCAATTCTAAAAAGTCCTTTAGAGTCTTGCGTTTCCCCCAAATCCATTCGGAGTTTGAATGTGAGCGCTGTGGATAAAGCATGTCCGTTTTGTTTCACTGTTGTTGCTGTTGCTGTTCCTCCTTGCTTTCACTTTTGTCTTTCTAGAGTTGTGTGATGTTTAGTGGGGCGGCAATTCAAATGGACTTCAACCCAAATGTAGCATGTTCAAGTTTTTTTTTTTTTTTTTTATCTTTCCACATAGTTTTTTGCATTTAAATAAATCATCATATCCACAATGAGATAACAAAACAAAACATATCAACAAAGGAAAAAAAACAGCAACAATAACATTAACAGTAATAACCATTGGAGAAAGCACACAATATTCTGGATGGCCATTCGCAAAGTGCTTTTTTTTTTTTTTTGTTACAATCACCAAGCTGCAAACAGCATGATGGCTTTGAGAAGCCCTGCTCACTGCCTACCTGCTGACCTCAGGACTGGGTGGGCGGAGGGAGAGAAACAAGCACATTTAAGACATAAAGAACCACTTCTCTCCGCTCTGGCCCGACCCCCCATTCACTCTCCTAAGTGGGAATTTTGAAGTTACGGAATGCATTCTGGACTTGTTGGTGGCTTCGGACCTGAAGAGACCTTTTCTTCACCACAATCTCTGCCTAGAGGCTGGAATGCAGCCAGAGCAGACAGACTATGAGCGCAGGAAACGAAGACAATTGGCCTGTCGATGCTCCGCCTACAAACGCGTTCTTTCTTAGATGCTAATGTCAGGTCAGACAGTTGTCACAGAAGGTTGGAAAAAAAACATCAAACTCCTACTCAACCAACAATGAGGAATTGTAGCACACAGCCCAGTTTTGGTCAGAATATATACAATTATTTCTTTGAAATGCCTGTGAAAGGCTACGGCATACTCATCAAGAGTAGGAGAGCCGATCTAGAATCTGTCATAGTATATAATCAAGCAAATTTGATGTTTCCCACATGCTTAGCCATGAGCCATAATGCTTGTACATTACATCGTCCAGCTCGTTAGAGTAGCATTATAGTCTACGTTACACAGTGACACCAACCAAACACTGTAGCAGCCCAGTGATGGTGTACTGGACAACACCACTGCCCTGTTGTCTGTCTGGGCAAGAATACATACACCAATAAAAGTCCCTGGGCTAGACTCCAATGTTACAATTTCCTAAATCTTAATTGAACTGATTGAATTTAGCATCTGCTAAATGAAAACAAAACATACATACTTATCATACTGAGTTGTGCATTACAATTTTTCATTAGGTTAAACAGGATCATTGCCAAAGTTCTGTAAACAATGACAAAAATCTGTGTCTACTTGTCTAACCTTGCAACAGTTGCTATGTAAAAGAGCATTCGTGGACGGAGCTTGGAAAGGTTAATACCCCAGCTGCTCTACAACCTGAACCGCCGTCCGGTGAGCTAAACGTGACTCATTTCGGCACTCTTTTCGCTTCAGCAATACAAGAACACACCTATCATAGGCAAATGAAAATGAGGGGCACATTCTGTTGGAGCATCCTCACATGGACAGATACAATAATAAAGCTTTGATTACACGGAAGGCAAAAAACCGGGCTGGTACCAAACCAATGGACTGCAGTGTTTTGTTTTGTTTTTTTGTTTTTTTTTTTTAACCTGAGAAGCAATTGACTTAAAAGGATAGATGATTACCCATAATCCCCACAATAGTGACTTGTGTTAAACCCCACCCATGAACACAGACACACATATCCACACACAGACAAATGCACCAAGCTTTTGCTTCCAGCATCTTCTGCATGGCCGGTAAAGCACAACAGGCTGAGGATGCCGTACGCTTAGATAGCTGCCATTAATGCAGTAAACACAGAATCACCTGGGCTAAGGTCATCCACCAAGAGAGGAGAAAATGTGGGAATAACGAACAAAAACACTGGTGAATTATTAAGCAAACATACTGAATATATATCCAACGTAAGATAAAAATTTGAGAAAACCCCCAATATTCTTTACATTGCACATATGTACACGATTTACCCTGATGTAGGTTTAGTAATATATACCGCTGTCCCAAAATAAATAATTGCAAAAAAAAATCCAATTTGTGTTCACACATCATGATTCAACCCTGTAACGCGAACCCAAGCCTAACACAGCAGACAGCAGACAGCAGTTCCTCCATTTATCAGCAAGAAAAGCAGTTCAAATCCACCTGTGGCCAGTTTCTATCTGAGCATACATCATCCTTCAGCCTGTTGTGCTTCAGCCCTGACCATCTGCACTCGTCCTGGTCATCCATCCTCACTGCCTCTTATTCCATGACTTCTACGGTTACCACTGTCGTTGATGCTTTCATTAATGTTTTTCGACATTTCATCCAATAAATAAAAAAAGACAAATCAATATTTGGATATTACATAAGTGACACTTTCAGAAAGTCTTGTAAAAGGGTTTTTGAGACCTTCTCAGTATAGCATCTGTCTAAGGAGTTGTAACAGGGGCTGACATGTCGACCTTCTCCAAGGAGGATTCGAGAGTGGAGCGTTTCACTGCAATGGGCCAAAAAGCCCACCCTAGAATTGCTTCACATGCAAGTCTGTTTACTGGCAAACGTTTTACATTCAGCCACATACAGCACTTTTAAAACTTTAAAAATTACACTGGTAGACTCAACTGAGACAACTGTTGGGAAATTGAAATGGGAATGGAAACGATAGTTCCTTCTTGAAAAATCCACTCAATAAACTCCCATGTTAAGGCACATTCTCTTCCATCTCTCACTCCACTTAGTGAGGTTTACACCCAGCCCCCTCTAAACTCCTTGTGCACCCATTTACACAGAGCTTAAGTTCCAAGCTAAGGCCAATGAGTTGCTGTGAACCTGAAGGAACATCCTATAACTCCAATGGACAAATGTTGCAGAATCAGAAACCTGGGGCTAGATCCAGTTGTCCATTTGCATTAGGCCATTCCCAGAATGCTGTACCTTCCTCAACCAGCTTGGGTTGGGGTGCACTCCTAAAAATAAAGATGCCAGAAAATGGTTCTTTGGACCAATGCCACAGAAGAACAGAGCCTTCCAATGAATGTTTGTTTTTTTTTTTTTAAATGAAATTAGAAAGTTTAACGAAGTTCCACAAATGTAAAGGATCTCATCCAAACGTTTTTCCTAGAACCGTATATGCAGGTCAAGAACCATACAGGAATCTCTATTTTTAAGAGAATATGTAGTTTTAACAATATAATCTGTGCTTTAGATCCATTTTTCTTAGCACTGCTTAAAACAGGTCGCATTGCTCAAAGAGCAGTTCTGAACTTCTATCTGATGCACCCACAGACAGAATCAGTAATAGAGAAAGACAAAGCTTATTCAGCTTGAAGGAGTAGGAGTAAAATTAATTCAAGTAATCCAGGCCTTTTTCTACTTTGGTTTTTTATATATATATATATATATATTTATAAATGCTTAATAAACAGTAGAGAAGGTAAAAGAGGACATGGCGAAGCAGGCTTAGCCATTAGGAGAATTAGGCGCTGTGTTCACGGAAACTCAAAGGCCTTTGCGCCTGGTTCTCCAGTCCTTCCCCTGTGAGGACAAGGACGTGACTTTTAGTGCAAAACTCTTGCTGTCTCAGCTAAAGCACCATATCCAGTGCTATCAGGCTTTATATCACCCCGACCCCGCCCCATCCCAGCCACCAAAAACCCTCTATTCCACCTCCACCACATTAGCTCGAACCCCCTCCCTCCCCTCCCAAGCACACCTCTACATATTCAAGAGCCATAAACATAAAAAAGCAGGATAAAAGAAAAAGACTCATTTAAGACTCATTTCATCTAGTAAACAGGCAGCCTACGGATCACAGAAAAAGAAACAAGGAACTCAAGTAAGTTTGCTTTCTCAATGATTTCCATCTCTGACTTGCTTTTTTGTAATTAGTGGGGTTGGTTTTGTGGGCGTGGCAAAGGTACAAGTTGATCACACACATGTACATATTCACCAGCTGCAGTTTTGAAGAATATGGTCACAGAAGTGTTCGAGAGTGGGTTTTGGGTTGCACGTCCGTCCAAACATCGTTATCTATGATACAGGGATGCACAATGACATCAGAATTATATGAGAAGATATCGGGATGTTGGGTTACTGTGCTGAAATATCTGCATTTTATTCCTTTTAAGGCATTTGTAACCCTACAGAAATAAATGTTACAAGTCACTATAACGCTAATAATGCCAAGATAGAGTCCCAAATTAGTGCCAGTTATTAGTACCAAATGTTTGTGTCTCAGCATCAGCAGGTGTATCCATGAAAAATACAAGATACTGGATATTAGGATCAGCCCACAATTCCCATATCAGTGCATCCCTACTACAAAGATAACAGACTGAGAATGCATTAATATAAACTTGGAATATTCCGGACAAGGCTGAGTCCAGGCACACCAAACCTACTGCTCAGGGTGTGGCCTTGCAATAGCAACCTTAACCAAACACATCCCTTTTATTACACAGGCTACACAGGTTGTCATTGACTGAGTGAAAATTGGAGTAGGACTACAACAAGTAGTCTGTTCACTGCACATAATGATATAAACTAGAGTAATGAACTGGTAAACTGTCTAAAAGGAATATGCTTATTAAGAATGACTGGAAGACCCCTGCACACGCACAAACCAACCCACACACACACACTCACATGTGCAGCCACCCCCTCAACCTACCCCTGCCACTCTACATTAAGACAAGAATAAAGACAAAAACAAAATCATTACATCAAATCAAAATTTCAAGTGCAATCAGATAGAAAGGGAATATCTTGTCTTTTAAGGGTATTTTTAAATTCTGCCCGAAAAATCCAACACGTTAGATGTCCCTGCAACTGTGTGACTGTATGTTTTCTTTTTTTGGCAGCCAGTCGTCAAAAAAACAAACAAAAAAAAAAAAAACAAAAACAAAAGGAACAAGCTAAGCATCACTGCATGGATGGGCCTCTTTCATTCTTTCTTTCTTTCTTTCTTTTTTTAAAAAAACCAAAAACAAACACATTCTCTCTTTTTTTGTTTCAAAGTACCCGTTTCTTTTGAGGAAAAAGTGCCCTTCTCAGTAACAAAGTGCAATCAAAACCTGCTGCTTTCCCATTAAGGTGCAAAGGGCTGAAACACTGGGCACAGCACTGTAGCAGTGGCTAAGGGGGATAACCGCCTTAAAAACTATGTCTAATTTACCCACGAAAACAAACTGCTTTCATTTCTGGACGTTAAAGACTTCCTGTGCATTCTCCAAATAAGGTCACGTACGCACATGAGACCATTTCTGCTACGTTTCTGCAAATTCCATCAAACTCTCTAGAATAACAGGCTTGAACTCTGTCAGACGCTCTCTCTAAGTGGGTCCAATTCAATAAAACAGAGACTGGACGAAACTGTGCAGCCACAATGTCAGATTTGAGAAGAAAGCGTGTTGGGACGTGCCCACAAACCTGACGCTCCCAGCCCCTCAGAATGAGTCATGTAGCTGGGACGTGGCCACAGGACAGTGCTGCACCCTCCCTGCCTCGCTCCCCCTCAGCACACACAGCCACTCTGCTCACAACCTTCTGCTAGAGGAGACCAACACTCAAATTCTGGATTTAGAGTAGGGAAAAATGACTTACACATACATACATACATACGTACGTATGTATGTATGTATGTTTTATATATATTTTATACACAGCCCATCAAAAGAAGTTTGGGGACACTTTTAAATTTAAAATTTGAATGTCATCACAGCTACTTTTCAGTTAAGGACAAAAAACTATTTTTACAAATACTTTAGGGTTTTAGTCTGAAGAGGAGGTTTGGCTCTTTAAACTATTTGCTATTTCAAACTGTTATTTGAACATGCTGAAATGCTGAAACTCACTGGGCCCAAAGGTGGTTTAAGCACCTGAATGCTCTGCGTGCTGATGAGTGCAGACATCACAACTCGGAGATAAAATGTGAGCTTTGGATATACTCCCAAGGTAGAACTATGTCAAATATAGTCACAAATAAACCATAAGTATTAATGTCATTACAAATAAATAAAAAAAAAAAAAACACCATGCTATTATGCATCAAATACACGCTGAAAAGTTTCCCCAAACTTTTGACAGGCGGCGTACTTTTTGTTTAATTTAGAATCAAGTATTTTTTGTGCTAAAATCTTGAGGTCCCCCATCCCACCCCCTAAGCACCGTTATCTACCCTCCCTGCCTCCCAGTTCTAGCTGTGCGCTTATTTGGCCTCCCATTTCAGACAAGTACGTATTTATTGCTCGTCTCATCGCCCAGGTCATCTCATGGATTTTGTGGTCCCTCGGGCAGAATGCTGGAATAAGCACTTCAAACCTGCCCTCCCTATCTTTAAATAGAACTCTCTCTCACTCTCTCTCTCTCTCTGTTGGATATCTTTAGTAAAGCTGTGCAAATGCATAAAAAGGTGCTCGTCTCTACCTCTCCTTTCCCTGCATGAAAAGAGAAAACATTCTCGGCCTTGGTAGACCAGCTGTTCACAAAACAGTGGTCCCATCTCTCCTTGCTTGCTTGCAAACCCCTGCAAACACACAACGTCATGAATCATGGTTCATACTCTGGGCGGGAACTTGGGGGTTCCGTCAAGTGCTGAGTTTAGGACACACACAAAAAAATGGGTTTCTCAATTAAACGCTCTCAACAATGTTTTTCCCCATTACGAACTTCACCCAGGGAGCAACCTGGAGTGAAGCTGAAAGAAGATATAACCCTATCCATCTGCAATATATCTCTTATAAAGGGACCAATATCATTATCACCTAATATATACACACACATGTATACAATGTAAAGTGTCAAGTACCCAAAAACAGTCAATGCAAAAGAAAACATCAACAACGACCAAAAAATTTAAGACAAATAAAAAAAAACCAAAAAAGAAAAACGAGAAATGCTAAATAGAGGAAAAGCAGGCTTGCGAGAGGTACAGATCCAACACGGTTTTGCTCGGCGGCAAACTGATGACGGTAGTGCTTCAAAAACACAGAATCTTCTGCCCTCTCTTTTCTTCCCACTGTCAAAAATGAATGACCCCCTCTTTCCCCCATAGTGGATTCAACTCAAAAAAGTTAACCTTTTAAAAACATAGAACCATAGATTTTTTTTTGAGAAAGTAACACTTAAAATCAAACCCCTGTCTGATTCTTTCTGGAATATTTATAAAGAAGGTGCTGCATCAGAATTGCATAATATTGCCATATTGATCTGAGACAATATAAGTTTTTCTTTACGGTATATGTACATGTTTTTCCACTGCATTAGAAAAAAGATTAATTTGTTGCTTCTCCCACATCTCGGATCGCTTCTTCGTTCACCTGTTGCATTAGCATCAGCAGCAGCAGTCAGCCAGGTGATTGACACCTCACTTTTTTTGTTTTGTTTTGTTTTTTTTTTTAAGACAAAGGCCCTGTGGAATGCAACCCAGAGACGAGGAACCTGTTTCAACTGCATAGTAGCTCCACTTTGTCGTATGTATATGGTTAAGCCATTACGCCAAAGTTAATTAAACAAATAAACAAAAAACAACAACAAAAAAAAAAAGACCCAGAAAGATGGAGACAGCACGGGTGAGTGATTTGAAGTGCTCTTCACTCTTTCAAGAGGCCAGTAACTTGTGGCTTTAGGTCTCTACGCTGAATGTTAAAGAAAATAAAAATGAGAGGGAGATAGAGAGAGAGAGAGAGAGAGAGAGAAACAGAGAAAAATGGAAACTAATAGATTAGATTTTTGTGACACCCTGATTTGGTTTTTAAAAGAGGAGCATGTAGTTGTTTTTTTTTCTTGTTTGCTTTCGTTTTTCTCATTTTTCATTTTTTTTGTTTTTCCTCTGGTTTCCGTGTGACACATCCGACCCAGCAGTGTCTGATTTTACGCCATTGCGAAGTCCCTTTGCCTCATGCTTCCGTCCCCTCGGCCCTCTCCGTCTGGACTGTGTGTGAGGTCCTCTGGACCGTCGTCCGGAACAGGAGTACCCTCATCCCCCTCAGAGCGTCGCCGCACCCTTCCAGAGCGCTGCCCTGGGACCGGAGGCTCTAAAGGCTCCTCCAGCAGCTCGTGCTCACGTACTCTGGGTTTGCGGCCACGTCGCGATGGGATCCCGTTACAGCCATCCTTCTTCAGGTGGCGGTGCAGGTGGTCCGAACGCACAAACGTCTTAAAGCAGCTGGAGCACTGGTAGGGGCGCAGGCCCGTGTGCACGCGCATGTGGTTCTTCAGGTCGTAGTTGTGGGCGAAGGCGGCCCCGCACTGTGTGCACAGGTAAGGCTTCTCTCCTGTATGTTTGCGCATGTGAACCTTGAGCTTGTCCTGCCTGGAAAAAGAGGGAACACACATCAATTTAAAGGAAAAAGTGATTGTTCAGCAAAAAAATTTACCAGTTAATGAATCTTTAAGTTTCAAAAAACAAATTTTACACTGGTTTCCACCCTCACTGCAGATGAGATTCATAAGCCATTAAGTGCAAATAAGGAGCAAATTACATTGCTTCTTTATGTTTGTACTAGAGGTATAAGACTAACGCAGTCAAACTAGTAATAAAAACTGCACAAAAAATGTTAAATTCATATAAAAATTCATATTATTCAAATTAACTTACTGAGTTTCAAATTGTGAATTTTTGTGCACAATATTAAATAAAAAGTATCATACTTTGATAGTATTTTTAAATGTACCAATTGTCTCTTCCAGTTTGTCAGTTGTCGGAGGAAATAAAGATTTTGACATGTGGTATATCAGGCAAATTAAAAATATGTGGGGTTTATGTTTTCTATTACATGTTAGTTACAATGTCCTTGCAGGTCCTATGTGAAACTAAAGAAGGAAAATTGATTTTCAGGTACTTTAATGTAAAAAAAAATGTAGCTAAAGAAGCATAATTTCATGATAAACAATTCACTGTACTCTAGATTCCTCCCACCTTGAATGACAGTACAGCAGGATGACCTGTAATTTCCCAAATATTCTCTGAAAAGAGCTTCATTCATTCTGACCACTTTCAAAGAAACTGGCATTGTGGGTCAGAACTGTATTTCTAATAGTCAAGTTGCCATGCAAAGTCACTATCAAATTGTGAAGAAAACTGCATTGGAAAGCTCCATATGCGTCATAGTATAATGCATAATGTCTGGCAGTCAGACATCAAGCTTTTATTAAATAACCCATTAGCCTGTAACCTCCAGAATCCTACTTCCTTCAAAAGAAGTAGGTTTGATTATCTTGCAACATTTGTTTGCTCTCAAAAGGGACCTGGTCATCTGGGGACGAGGGCCATAAAGCTCAAATCTTTATCTCTATAATTTCTCAGTGAGTCAATGAGGCGCTGGAGGGCTCAATGTTCACCAAGGAGCTCCAGTGGGCTTGAAAGCGCCTAAATGTGTGACAAGGTGATGTTTTATTAGTGTAGTAAAGCAGAGATTTACAGTGGATGATAGCAATCAACTACAGCACTTCACTTACTTGCATGAAATCTTTTGAGTTTTAGCAGACCAGAAGGAGATTATTTCACCAAAGAACAACATCAAAGACACAAGTGCAATCAACACAGGGCACCCAGGTGACTCAGAAACTGAGATAAAAAAAATCGAGACAAGCGTTGTATTGAGAAACATGTTTTGAGGAATGTTATTTAACCTTCACAGGTGCCCTCATTTGTCCCACCCAGTCTGGATCCAATGGCAGGTCTGTAAATGTTAAAATGTTTATTTTATATTTAAATCGACTAAAACATCTAGGTACGTCAGTTGAGACAGTTCAGATATTTTAAACATTTCTAAAGCACACTTAAACACAGAACCAAGAATGTGTGAAGGGAGGGGCTTTAGACCAACATGCTGTGAAACCGAAGCAGTTTCACACGAATAAGGGAGCTATGTTGTGATATAAAGTGTAAGGTCTTGTGCTGGTAGACCTCTGCACGCATTCACCCCTCAGTCTCCCTCCCCCACTGCCTGTGACCAGGGCAGAGTACAGCTAAACAAACTGCTGTATCTGGCCAGCCCGGAACTGTGGAGGCTTACTGTACGAACACACACACACACACACACAAAGATATGCTTTTATACAAAAACATTATGTGAGGTATGCAGTATTATATGTTATATATACACATGTGTGTGTGTGTACACGCACAAAAACACAATAGCCCTTTTCACACATTTATTCTCACCCTCTAAATCTCACACGTATGCAAAAATACGTTATAACCCAAATAATGGCAAACACATATGCACATATTTGCAAACCTGTGGGCCAGTGAAATAAAGTGATGCACTGACAGAATCGAATTATTTAAAGGACAGGACTGATTTTTTACAGTGTGTGTGAGAGAGAGAGACACACACATTCTTAAACCTGATCAAACAGGATTAAGATTACAATGCCCCCATCCCACTGCCTGCTGCATTTAGATCCACCTAGCACAAATAGGCTCCTGGATATTTTCAGTACAGCATCTATTTCCAATGCAAGTCCCCTGATTAATTCATTAAGGGGACAGTTTCATGGAAGAGGTGCTGGCCAAAAGCAACGCCTACCAGCTTTGCTAACCTGCATTCAGTGCACAGAGGCCATGCCGTTTGTAACAGGCCCGCGTGTGCTTGGGGCAATAACCAACGTAACGCCTGGGATCACAAGTTCAAATAACTCACTGGCACAGATAGGGCACCACTCTGTAATCCCTCTCAATATCAGCATGAAGCAGTTTATAGTGGCCTCATCGCTGATAAGACACAGCCAGTCCATGCCAACCACAGCCCATTTTTATTGGATCCACTTGTTAAAATTCCGGGACTTTGTCATGCAGGCTGCCTGTCACTATAAAATGTTGTTTTATAGCCGCTTGCCTGCTCGCTGGCATACAGAGTACCTACTTATTTTACTGGTCCATAGCATTTAAATATAGGATCCAGGTCAGGTAGCTCTACCAGCTAAAACTTTGTCTTCCAATCCAACTGTAACCTTTTCAGAATGTAACAGTACAGCCATGTGGCAGTGTTATTACATTTAGAAAAACTGCTGAATCCCTGGCCCTCTGGTAAGCTGGTATGTTACACAGAGACTTGAGAGTAACCTCATAAACTCAGCTGACATTAAATCTTATTGACCAAATAAATACTGAATAACAGCAAATACTGAATCACAACAAGAATAACACCACATTATTATATTACTCCGTTGAATATTTAAATCTCCTCCTTTTGATCAATGCAGTGGTCTCATGACACCTCTTCCCCTTGAATGACAACACAGTTACATTCTCCTGTAGCCCAGGTGCATGGATACAGCTTTGAGGGTGCACCCATCCATGAGCTTAGGAAGTTAAAAGGCAAGCACAAAAAAAATTTAATGTCATGTCATTTTGTCAGAATAGAATAATTTTAGCAGAAAGCAGGATAGAATTGTTGTTTTCTTAAATAGCTCTCTGAAAGGCTCTGGAAATTGTTTTGGATTTCTATTGTTTTGGTATAGCAGCATTATTGGCAGAGTGTAGAGGAACAGCAAAAGCCATATTTCAATTAACCGATTTATCAAGTGATAACAAATACAATAACAATGTAGGAATTGGTATTATTTGCGTCCACAGCAGAAAAGCAATCGACCCTACTGGCTTACCTGGTGAAGCGCACTTTGCAAATGGCGCACTCGTAGGGCTTCTCTCCTGTATGTGTGCGGATGTGTCGGGGGAGCTTGCCAGCCCCCTGGATGACCTTGGAACAAATGGGGCACTTTTGGAACGCTTTGGAGCGCATTTTCCGCTCTCCGCTGCCACCGCCTCCTCCACCTGCCTGGCTCCCACTGCTCCCTCCACTGCCCCGGACAGACCAGAGGGGCAGAAGGCCCTGTGCCACAGCAGCACCACCTGCCTCCTCCTGCTGCGTGCTGTTAAAGTACTTCAAGTAAAATTCCATATCAGGCTCCTCTACATCCGGCCCATCATCCTCAGCCCCCGCAGCCCGCTCCTTTTGCCGCTCTATGGAGTCCATCATCTGCTGCAGGAGCGCGCTGGCAGGCCCCCGTTCCGTCTCCCTCTGCAGGGGGGCCTCTACATCCCGTTCAGCCTTGGGTTCCGGTGGATGGAGGTAGAAGTGTCCGTTCTGGGACGGGGCGTAGAAGTGAGAGAGTGTGTCAGCGCCATTCCCACGAGTCCACAACAATGCGTCCTTGGCGATGTCAGCAGGCACCCCGTCCCGCAGCTTTTCATCCTCCTCAGGGGGGTCATCGTCATCTTCTGGGTCGGGAGGCAGAGGTGGTAGGGCCAGGACCTGGGCGAGGGGTGACAAGTAGGCGGCCGGGCAGGGGGGCGTGCCATTGCTGTCAGCGGTGCCGTTGCGGTGGCTAAAGTGCAGGTGTGCGGGCGGGTCCCTGAGCTCTGGCGTACTGCAGCTGCTGCCCCAGTGCGCCCCCCGCTGGAAGAACTCCAAGTACTCACGGGCTCGCAGCCGGTTGCCCTTCTCTCCTCCACTCCTCCGGTGCTCCTCGTCCTCTCCTGCTTCATCCTCTGCATGCTCACTACCTGCCTAAAAACCACAAATGGGAGCACAACGTTGCACTCAACAGCTGCCACACATTTGGAGAAGTTTAAAATTTACTGACAAAAACATTAGTTCCTAAAATGATAAAAGCACCTGTTAAACAATATTAGGTTTAAATCTTATTTAAGGGAACTAAAATGTTTTACCATATTTTTATGATTTGTATCTAGTTTTATTATTTAAAAAGCATAAATATGTAAATTATAATTATATATTCATCAGTATTTACCTTGACTTGTTTTAATATTTTTATATTTGTATTAAATAAATTTTAAAACATTCATTAGTAACACATTTTTAATTGCATATAATATATGCATCGTTTTACAAAAAAAAAAAAACCCTATATATATGCATGCACATACACATACATGACTGCCGTAAGTGATTTATTAAAATATTTAATGCCAACTTGGCAGCATTTCCCTTGGTTGAGATTGGTTGACCCACCGGCGGGGAGAGCACTTTGGTGTCCAGCAGGTGTGTACAAACATCTTGGACAGGTGAGATCTCTAACAATCGGGCAGCGCTCAGGATGTCTGCCACACTGCTGCGGCTGACTGTGAGTGTGGCTGTGTAGGCAAAGTCCAGCAGGGCAGCCAGCGCCTCGGCCCGCACGAAGTCCAGTGCGTAAACGCTCTGGCGATCGGCCGCCAGGCCTGAGGTGAAGAGCTTGTGGAAGTAGGTACTGCAGGAGGCCAGAACAGAGCGGTGGGCGGGGAACTCGCGCTCCTGGGCCACCAACAGAACATCGCACAGTAGGCCGCTGAGGCGCTGCCGGTTTAGGCCTCCCAGCAGGTCGGCACTGTGCTCGGGAAACGGAATACCCACGGGACCCTCCTCCACCTCGCCTGTGCCCCCGCAGGCCCGGCCCTGACGACCTCCCCGCCCACCGGCGCCCGACGACATCTTCCACCAGCCTGCCGCCGAGCCGCCAATCGCAGCCCCCACCCGTGCGTCCGTCCTGCCGTCTGTCCGTCTGCCTGTCTGCAAAGAGAAAACATGACGAGACTTAACTCTAAGGTTAGAGCAACCTTCAGATTCTGAAATATTGATGCAAGCAGGAGGGATGCAAGGAATAATAACCAGTGTAAAGCAGTGAATAAAATCTGGAGTTATTAACAGTAAATTTGAGTTTATAATCTTGTAGGGATGTATTAATATTAGGAGTGTGATATTACAATCGCCAGATATTGGAATCGGCTCATAAGTCACTAAAAAGCTGTTAGCACTGGACCGCTGTTTAAATTTTAAACATAATTTCTCTTGTATTTTCTGTACTCCAGACGAGTAGAATCTGTTGGAGACACTAAGCTACTATACCAAATTGTCATGGCTCACATTTGTAACAGTACATCAGTACAGGAAATGTTACATTCTTCTATTATGGCAATGCAGGTACAGTTAATCCCAAATTCTACGTTTAATGGAAGTTTATGTATCGGCATCAGCCCAGAATCATGCACTGGTTATACCCGCCCAAATTAATATATAATTATGCTATGCTCCATTAATTATACTGCAAATTTGCCTAACCAGCTTGTTCCTCATTCTGGTTCTAGAAAACACGCCCTGCATATTTCGCTCTAACACACCTGATCCATGTTATCAGCTAATTAAATTACCTTTTTTGAGAAGTGGGTGTATTAGTGCAAAAGAATGTTTGACTGGTCAGTTCTTTAGAAGCCCACTGATAGGACCTCATATAAGTACTGTGAAAGTGGCATCTATGCATTCTACTTCCTCTTCTGACAGTTTGTCTTACTTCAAACCCATTTCTTTCTAGAATTTCACTTCTGAGGCAAAACTGGTATTTACTGGTATTTATCGTGAAGCTGCAAATGCAAATTTGACAAAGATGAAGAGGAGCTAAAAGACAGTGGTCTAACAGGCATTTATCAAACCCTGTGAAACTCTGGTCATCATGAACATACAACAAGAGCAACACATTGCATGCACGGGATCAAGAAGCTGTGTTTATCCCTAGTTTAAAATACTATTTTATATAGTTTATATATAATATATATATATATATACACACACACACACACACACACACACACATATATGTATGTATATATATATA
>JBBPCY010000037.1:11447208-11472417 GCA_037974405.1 Brachyalestes nurse
CCCCCCTCCCTCTCCAACCCTCCATCTGGCAGAGCGACCCAGCAGGGGGTGAGGCCGGGGGGGGATTATTCTCTATAAGAGCAACACATTCAAATGACATTCCTTCAGATCAAGCCCCTTGGTATGTACACAAGACCTGCTCAACCTGGCCCACCCTACTGCTCCCACATACCCTCTTACAAAAATGCTTCCTTCCTCACCTAGGGCCCTGCTGGCACAACGTAAGGACACTACATGCTTAGGTAAAGCCAAACATAAGTGCTCCCTGCAACCTTTTCCCCTTGAATAATTCACACAACTTGTCACGCAATGTGTGATCAACAAAATGATAAATGTAGCCACTAAATATGATGAACCACAAGAATACCTCAATCTAGGGCACATATGCAACACATATGCTCCTATATAGCGCACCTCAGGGAAGCCCTTCCAATAATAGTTCCACTCTAGACCACATCTTGGTTCAGTGGTAATGACCCTAAGCCTGGGCTTAAGCTTTTCTCTCTTTCTATCTCTTGTGCCATGTTGATGGGCACCTGCATGCTCAGCTTCGACATCACAGCTTGGCCCTTGTTCTTTTCCCTAGGAGCCCTGATAAACCCCTATGCGCCAGGCAGACCAGCGCTCATTTCACTATCTCTTCCAGGTCTCATTTGAATAGGCAAGGGAAAGGGCCGGGTGCGAGGTAAAGGAGTAACAGACAAATGCATGCCACATTTTACCAGGAAACTGTCAGGATACACCATGTGATTAAGACTCAACAATGCGGACAAAGCCTCATATCAAAATTGTTTTACTACATACTGCAATTGCGATATGCTTTGTGATATATTAAAACACCCTTTGAGATGGCTAAAGACTGGCACATGTTTGTATGCTTGTTAGATAACAGGAACCCAGTCATCCAATACCCACGGACCCCCCTTCATGAACATCTATGATTTGCCAAGATGATCACCGTACACAGACAATTTAGAGAAGGTTAATTTGCATACAGCAGTCCTCTGCACTATTAGTACTGCAAAAGCCGTGGCAGCAAGAAAATTGCAATGACAACTAACCCATTATATGACGTCGCCCCGCCTCTTATCCAATCAAGAGACGACATGGAGTGAGTATCTAGGAATGTGCCACAATGGGGAAATAAGCAGTAAAGTGGCTAACAGGTGACAAGGCTGCTCCTGTCCCAGAATAAACTCAGGTCTAGCCTGAGAGAAAGAGGAAACACTGCAAACAAACCTGATCCTGACACCTTCTCATGGCTCCAAACATTCCTCATCACTAATTCATGGCTGTGGGTGACGGGGGCCATGCCTCGGCCCCAACGGCTCGCTTGTCGGCCTCCTCCATCGGCCACACGCACAAGTCTGCCGCTGCTTTGCAAGTCAAACCACAATTCACTGTGAGTAGCCATCCCAACCCCACCCCCCACCTTACCCCAGGCCTGCTTCGCCACAGCCAATGTGGTGAGCAGTTATCGGGATTTTTCGGGGACGATCCAATTCTATAAACCAGTATCAACTGGTAGGATATATTTATAAGGTTCCCAGAGAGTAAAACTGCTGAAAGTAAACTCTCCATTACTGTCAGTAGCCATGTACCTGTGCACTCATATCACAGTTACAGCACAAAATGTTTTGCTTGAGTAATATATGCATATATTGTGTAATTACTAAGAAGCAAGCAAACTGCCACATGCAATTAAGCAGACATGACTGTTGTTACACTGACTTGTCTGAACAATGCAAACAATTCCACCTAGAGATGACTTTAAGCTCTGAGCCTGCTTCTGCTAAGAAAAGAAAAGGAAAAAAAAAACGTGTGGAGTCTATTTAATGTTTCCGGTGAAGTTCTTTGAATCCTACTCCTCACCTCGAGTGACTCTGAAATGAGCACAGCTGAGCACAGCATACTCACCAAATCAGATCATTCATTATATCAACTGTAAACCTACACCTCAAAATGAAACGTCTTAGCTGAGAGCATACCATGCATTCCAGGAACACACACTGACTTATGACATAAACCCAAACAACCATAGGAGTTTCGCCGAGTTAAGCACATCGCTGGAGGCTTCGGTGCTTTTTATTAGGCAGTTGATTCTTTTTTTATCCCTGTCACCTCAGCGTAGCATGCACTAGTACTCTTTCACAGAGTTAACTGACGGGATCATAACACGAGCATGGGAATCCTTCGACAGAGCCCAGTCAGCGAGAGGATTACTTGCACACATGTGAGCTAACACACTCCACATCAGCTCCAACACCTAGTGCTGCGTGGATGAAGGATGTGCAGAGGCATACCCTGCCTGGTGAGTCCACTTGGTGCTCGTGTGTGTGTGATTAGTGGCACTGGCTCAGAGGGAGGGAGTGGGGGATTCACTACACACAGGTCGGCAGAGTTCAAGGTCAGGGCCGAGAGGATATTAGCGGATAATCGGAAACGCTATGGAGAGGGGGGTGTCTAGTTCCAAGAAGAACAGGATTTTGAGCAAGGCCTTGCGCATGAGTCACTCCTGCCAGCAGCGGTTACAGAAGTCTGATTGGTTGTACAGAGCGCAAGCAGGAAGTGGGCGAACAACTGATAAAACTGGAGTTGTGGGGTTGGGCTGTTTCGCTGGAGACATGTCAGTAGCCTGCCAAAAATCCAAGCTTGTATTCACAATGCCCCCTCAAAGGTAGTGGGTGAGGCTGCTTCAAAAACGAACATACATGGGCCGCGAGCCTATTCGACTCTGTCTCAGCCTGTTTCAGCTACTGCCAACTCTTCTCCAGACCCATAAAACCAGAGCCTAACCCCACACAACCCTGCGTCTTCACGTCATTGAACAGTTAACCTCACTTCTTCTTATGTCATATGGGTCCATAAAAGTTTCAGTTCAAGGAACACACTTTGTTTTTATGGTGAATATTCAAAGGTCCATCAGAGCTGTGCTGCCGAATGAAAAAACTGTAGGACGGGGTACAGTAAAGAATCATCTGAATGAGTAATGGTGTGTTTACAATCCTCCCTAACCAGTCGCGGCTTTATCTGGAGGTTAGACCTAAGTGTGAAAATGTCAGACGCCCCCTCATAGTTTGACCAAAGTTTTCCAGGCCCGTTTCCCTGCATCTGGAAGCGGGCTGGCCACAACTTCTGCAAGTCTTTTTGGACACTGCGGCCAAGCTTACAGGAAACCAGTGAAGAGAGACCAAACAACGCAAACCCTTCCCCAAAAATGACATTTAACGACCTCAGTATGGTTTAGAGCAGTGGTTCCCAACCCTAGTCTTGGAGTACGTTTTAGTGTTTTCCCTGACCTGCCACCCATTAACTGAGGAAGTTCATTAACTAATTAGTTTACTGAATTGTTGAATCAGGTGTTTTTTAACAGGAAAAACCATAAAAGCAAGGCTACTCTAGTATCAGGGTTTGGAATCACTAGGTAAAGCAGATGTATCATACGAGAAAATTCAGGTCTACACAATCGGAAAACTAAGCGGTGTTTGGTCAGTTGTGGTATTGATAAGATCTCACAAATACTGAGAAAGGAAGATCTATGCAGATTCCTCTTCCTGTGTTACCCCTGATTTGCGCAGTTCAGTGTTTTCTCTGCACTAGCACAAGCATGTTAACTCAAAAAGCGCTTGATAATTAGGTGATTAGTTGGTTCAGCAAAATATGCAAGTTTTTCCTGGTTTTCCAGGACCACCACACTAACATTACCAGTGCCCTTGTGCCCATGTCTCTCTCTTTCTGTTGCAGAGGCCGAGCAGAGTGGACGGAAGATGACTTCCTGCGTGACTCTGGTGATGGTGTAACAGAACCCGCTCTGTTATCAGATGACCAGCTCTCCCAGAAACTGCACTGCGCTCGTCCACCGCCGGGGCCCACCACAGCTTCCACTTCCTCCTTTCCGCCTCTGCTGAGGAGGCGAAAAAAAAAACAAAAAAAAAAACTGCACCTCCCACCCTCTGCCGCTGTGTCATCCACATATCTCTCAATGATCACGTAAAGGTAAGTATGTCAAGGACTCTCCTCCGCTCTGCCGAGGTCCAGCTCCATAATGGCGAACGGGGGCAGGCAACAGAATAACCTTACAGCAATTGGATTCCGCGCTACTGTAAAGGAAACTAAGAAGTAGGCCTTACTCTACGTGTGGACAGAGTCTCCACAGATAAGGACAAGTGGAAGAAGGCCCTTTAAAGAGTGCAATGAGAGCATAATGAGATGAGTTCTCTGATTACTGATAGGGAGGTTCACTCGCTGCAGCCCATCTCTCAGCATCATGGTCTTTAATTCGATCACTTCAAAAATGCTTCACAACAACCCATTCCGCACGCTGCCCCCGGATAAAATGAAAAAACACGCAGAGGAAAGGGTGCCTGCTAGAATGCCTTCAAGGCCAAGCGTTTTGCTCAAGGGTTCAGCAGCTCTAGTCACACTGTTTTTGTGCATAGTTAAAGTTCTTCCGAAATCACTCTGAAATCTGTAACGCCAAAAATACACATTAACCCACACAGTTGCCTGACTCAGATCAGGACATGCATTTTCTGAACACAAGAAAGTAGTGACAAGAAATGTCTGTTCATCTGCAATTTACCATCAGAGAGCTACTCTGGGTTTGAGAGAGTTAACAAGTGTTAAGTCCACACATGAGTGTTGACCATGGGTGTGAGTGTAGAGACAATGCATAAAAACTACTCCGTTAAGAAATTATGTGCAGTCAAAACAAACAAATCTAAATTGCGTGTGAAATCTATGCCTGGAATTCCGGAATAGCTGACACTTTATCTACCCAAATCATGAAACTTTACCTTGAATTATTCCTAGTAATTTCTTATGTATTTTAAAGGAAAGTAACATTGATGTTTGCTTTATGGGTGGTGCTCTTAATGTTAGCGCGCGCACACACACACACTCCCATGCACACACTCCTCATAACATTCCTAACCAGGTGCTGCGACCCAAAATGACCCCATGGTGTGATTTACTTATATACAAAGTATACGCACTTCAAGTGGGCACAGATATGCGTGTCATTCACACTGCAAGTAAGACACAATAAAGAGTGGCCTCACCCGTGACAAGACAAGGAGCCTTTTCTGTGTATTGTTCAGACACTGGGCGTCATCAGTGAATAAAAATACCCCTTGCGCCCTCCCTGTACCCGCACCACAGAAAACGAGTCGAGCAAGTACGGGTTGGAAATTATCTGCATACATCCTTGAATAAAAACTACAAATAAAAACAGAGAGAGAGAATGAAAGAGATACAAGAGTTTTCTGTAATGTCTTCATGCACAGGACACCCATACAGACTGCAGATCTAACTCAAGTCATGAGGCGCTACCAAAAGACCCTAAGTGGGAAACAGTGAGGGGGATGTGCATCGAGACTGAGCTATAAAAAGTATGAGGAAGGGGTGAGAGGCACACTGGCCACATCTGCCAGTGAAAAACATTAAAAGCCTTTGTAGAAATAGAGATCTGAGATTTCAATTTGAAACCTAAAATAAAGTAACTTTTTGAATGATTCAGCCCTCCAGAGGTCCAACTTTAAAATTCAAACTTCATCACCAATCTGCTAAGAAAATACTTAATCTTTTCAGTCAGTCACATTCTGATGTGAATGCCTAAGTGATGCCACTTGCTAGAAGTAAAAGTAACTCCCTAGAAAGTTAAAGCGAGCAGAGTATAACGTCTTTGGGCCATACCTTAGAACAGCAAGGCCTCCGTTTTCCATCTCTACTCCATCTGCAACTGGGTCAAGCTCTCCCAGCTCAGTCAAGCTAGTCCCTCTCCCTCTCTCTCACTCTCTCTCTCTGCTCCTTAAAGATCACTAGTCCTCTCTCCTCCTGTCTTTTTCACTTTGGGCAGCAGAGAGTGAAAGTGCAGTTAAGAAGCACTTACCGGCCGGACAGAAACGTGTCTCTTTCCTCTGGCCAGTCTCAGTGTTACCCCTGCCTGCCTGCCTCCATGTCTGGGCAGGACCCTGCTGTGGAGCAACTGCAGACGGGAAACTTTCAAGTGGCCCTTGGTACATAGACAAGCCCTTGCCTGATCCCACACAGGCAGACACCTACTAATACCCCCTCCCCTCACCCCCCACCCACTACCCCCACCCCTCTATTTTCAGCCCACTGCTCTGGCTTCACTTCCCCCTCTGCGATTGGCCTGACAGCTTCTCACTCACCACACCTCCCCACTGGGATAGGCTGCCGGCTGTTCCCTTTCCTGCATGGCCAAGGGCAAGGCACTCTGGGATATGGATTTCTTTGGAGCTACTTCACCTGGTTCTAGGCCACCGCTCCAGAACTACAAGTCCCAAGCTGTCCACTGTCGCCACCCCCACACCTCAGAGCCTGCTTCAACGTAAGCACTCAGAGCTGAATTATACACTACAGTGTGTTGCTAGCAGGATGCCAGGTATTAAAAGTACAGACCAGCCATCAAGCGGGGCCAGGCACAGAGCAAGATAAAAAAAAATGTGCCACTTTCAGAGACAAATACAAACACCACAAGACTGACGAATGACAAGTCCGCTTAAATGATTGAAAATAACGCAGAAAAAACCTCTTGCACTCTTGACCTAAATAAGACTTTTTAAACCACTGTGAAATATTCAAACACAGCAGGAAAGGGGCAGCAAAAAAATAATCCAGAGCCGAAAGCTCTGACACAAGTAATCCATCACAGCTGATTCCCTGTGTAATGACAACGAACCAAAAAGTAAAGCCTGTCACATGCCACTTCTACCTTGTCCCACAGTATTATTTTTGGTTCCTCCTTCCTCTCACACTGTCCCACTCCTCCTCTTTCAACCCCCCGCCATTTCTCGTTAAACTGAGAGCACTAATTACTAAAAGAATGGAAATAAAGTTCGGCGAAGCAATGGCAATACATTAAAGGTAAGTGAAATGAGTTAACTCTGCAGGAAAACAGCAGCTCAAGTCTTTAATGCTCAGCAGCCAACCTCCCCCCAGCTTCTTGGCTCTTTCTGTCCCCCTCCCTCATTCCTTTCTCTTCTCCCTGTGGTCGACAGGCCCTGGACAGACATGCAGGGGGGACTGTTGAGGGGGGGTGTAAACTCACCTGCGATGGCCGTGGTGCTGCTTGTTGTGGCTTCTCTCTTCCCTCCTCTCCTCTCCTCCTCTGGAGCTCTCTCGCTCTCTCCCTCTCTCTCTCTCTTTAGCTGTCCCTGCTTTCCAAAGCCCCGTATGCGCTAAACAGGCAGCAGCAGATCAACTCAATTCCCTTCCTGGTTTCTGGAGGGCAAAGAGGTCCCTCCCTTTCTGTCTCTCTCGCTCTCTCTCTCTCCCTCTCTCTCGCTCTTAAAGAAACAGCATTCCTCCCTCGCTGGTCTCCTCCACACCTCTCTGGGGAATACAGTAAAAATGATATTACCATGAGACAGTATCAACAATAACTTCTGTCATAAAAGGAGGTGACAGAGCACCGAGAGGCGGTTCATAAAGTCCTGACAGCTTCTCAAAAAAAATTTAAAAAATCACCCAGCTCAGCATGTCATTTACAGTGAAGTGAGCATGTGCGTTCCTTCCTTCTCTTTCTGAAGTGGCTGCACACTACAGTCACACCCACCCATCCCATAGCTTGAGGTCATGGAGTCCCACCCCAGAAACAAGCCTTGGCACATTCCAAAACACTCAGGGTCTGCCAGCAACACCCCCCCACTATGAACACACTGCTTACACAGCTCACAATATGTAGTCTCTCAAGGGTCTCCAATGGAAGGTACCATGATTCTTCTGCATGTAACTTTGGTCCCAACATTATTTACTTCACAGACTTTTTTGCTTCACTTTAATGCTACATTAACAAAGTGAACTTTATACTGCACTGAAAATGACAAGTCAAACTCATCCAACAGTTTCACACAAACTGCACAAATGGCCATTAAGACAGAAAATAAACCTCAGTCACTGCTCTAGCCATCACTATGGACCTGTTGAGCCACAACCTAAATTAAGACACTGGATTCGACAACTGCGTTCATCCTGTGGGGTGTGGGACCCCCAAACAACCACAAACGCTGGCCACAGAGCAGTCCAGCAAAAAGCAGCACTCCAGTAAGATTGTGTGTCCAGTTTTATATGGATCCAAAAGAATATAATAAAACAGATAACACAAAACAATACTCACTTCCCCAGTTTCCCTATACAGCAACCCATAATAGCTTTCATTTTCTTTTTGAATGTATTAACTTTTAATGTGGAGTTCAGGCCAAATTATATTTTAGCAACTTTAAAATGATTATATTTTTAATTAACTGATATTTTCAGAACTGAAAGCCATTAAATGTGACATATTTTACAATCATTTACATTTAATTTTAAGTAAAACGGCAAGAAGAAGAGCTGGATGCGATGTGGTGGCTTATTTTTTCATCATTCAAGCTGAAGCCATAATATCAAACTGACAGGTCATTTGTCAATCTCACAAAAGAACTGCAATGAAAGTACAAGTGTTACACAAGCCGTTACACTGTTTTCATTACGTTCATTAACAGTACTCAACACAGATGAAGCCAGCCACATGAACTTAGTCATACTCCTGAAAAAATATATATTTTCTAAAACCTTTTGTGCAGGTCTGGCATCCTGAGGTACAATGTGGTTTTGAAATAAGTTGCAGAAAAAAAAAATTAATGTTAATTAATGTCCAAAAAGAATTCATGTTGAATAGAATAAGCTTAAAATGTCATAAGTTGATTAGTCATAAAAAATGATAACCCAAGCCATTAAGTATAAACATTCATTCACAAATAAGTTTTATTCTTGTATTAGAACCGTATTCAACACATTTCATATGATAATAAAATGACTCTTCCCATTTTCTCTACACCAAAAAAGAAAAACCAAAACAAAACAAAAGAAGGCTATTTCTTTAAGACTGCAGAGCAGTACCACCGGTACTGTACATATAGTTGTATACATATACGTGTGGCAATGCATTCATTTGGTCGGAGATGAATGCCAGTTTGTGGTAGCAATACAGATCCAACGTTACTGGGTTTGGCGTCTCAAAAGGACTGTGACCTTAAGATCCTCTTCACTTTAACCAAGTCGGTTGGAAGTGATGCTTGCACAACTGTTTCAGTTTGATCTTGCACTGATTTTTGGAACAACCCAACCCATGAACCATTGAAGGAGAAAGGAGGACAGATAGCAAAGCGCCATCACCACCCAGCGAACCAGAGCCAATCAGTGGGCTACTGCACTCCTACTGCACAGCAGCGATCCACTAATTGTGCATTTCAATTCATGTCTGTAGCTGTTTTTCTTGCATAGTACACGTCACTTTTAAAAGAACTTGTTATGTACCATGCAAGTTCTTTATTCATTTATATTAAATAGAGCTTGTTTAGCATGTACAGTTTGTATGCATTCCAATGCAAACACCTGGGAAACATTAGCTGTAATGTGGAGTGTGATCCTGGTTTCAGCGCATATATTTTTGCAAAGTCACATAAAATGTAACATCAAAGCATAACTTAAAACCTCCCCCAAATAAACCGTGGTGACAATCGTTCCAGTGTCAACATCAACCAAAAAAGTTTATATAAACATCTCAAGCATCAAATATATCATGATTTGGGGAATAAAAGAAAATGAAACAGTATAGGCTGCACACCATCACGCCCAAAAGCTCCACGCTCCAAAAAATAGGCTACAGTTCTCATTGCAGACTGAAGAACCAGTTCTTTCCTTAAGCTGAGCAAACGTTCTGTTTCTGAGGGAAAAGGTCATTAGAGTGGGCAGTTCATCAGTCCATCCAAATGACGTGGATTTTTATTTTGTGATATTCAAATAAAATTAAGTTCACATTTTTTCTTCTGTGGAAAGATGCTTGATTCGAACTTCCTTGAAAAGCACAGTTTCATGGCAGGGGGCGTCGGAAGTTATGATTACTTATATTTCCAAAATAGGGGAACTTATAGCATAAGCGATGTCTGTGTTACTAAATATGTTGGCTTTAAAATGTCTAGGGTTTTACTTGAGCTGAAGATCTGTACTGGAGTAGGCAGCTTGGCCTTGACTTCACTTATGTGTATTTATGTACAGATCTATGCACAAATTTAGCAGAAAATAAGTGTGCACTGTAGCCCTCTTTGGTTTGCAACACTGAGACACAAACTAAAGCAGAACAGGCATTTGCGTTCTGAAACTGAATATTTGAATATTTTTTTTTGTTTTGTTTAGTTTTTTTACACAGTGCAAATATTACATCACTGTGTACTGTATTATGATATGATGATGAATACACCCAAAAGTATGGTAAAATTATGCACTATATATTATATACCCCAGTGTTTTATCCCATACCTGAAACGTTCCTGACCAACTCCGC
Organism: Brachyalestes nurse; assembly: GCA_037974405.1. Lineage (NCBI taxonomy): Eukaryota > Metazoa > Chordata > Actinopteri > Characiformes > Alestidae > Brachyalestes > Brachyalestes nurse. The sequence goes on from JBBPCY010000037.1 coordinate 11,457,557, forward strand.
TTTGGAACTTTAGCTGTCCTTTTGAAGCGAAGCGGAAAAAGTGTCTGAACCTAAACTTGTTCAAATGGACAGGTGTGCAAACAACAAATACTACCTCTCAAAAGTACCTGCAGAAAGCATGGCAGCAAAAAGAGAGAGTAAGCAAGGAAGAGCAGAGGGTGGCTGAACCGGGCTTAACAAGCAGAAGCGAGGAGAAAAGAACGAAAGAGAGGAAAGGAGAGGACAGGAGAGGGGAGGACAAGAGGAGAGAGGTTTATGGTGTGAGCGGCCAGACTGCAGGGATGCGTTCACTCAGAGCTGCGAGTGGGAGTGCTGGGCTGGTTCAGGCCCATGGTTCTGCACAACCAGCCGGCAAAGTCCACCTCCTCCACCTCCGCACGCTTGATAAATGTGTGGCCCTGCGAAAAGCAAACAAGGAGAAAGGTTTGAGAAGTGCTTCATCTACTGCAGATAAATATTACTAAAGAATTAACAAATCAACGTGAGTCACCTTAAAGCAATTGTTCAGCCAAGAATAAAATGTAGTATTTTCCCCTTTATCCCAAATGTAACAGTTTTGCTGTTAAAATGTACTTTTTCAGTTTTGCACTGAATATATCTGGCTAATGTAGCTCATGCTAATGTAGTTAAGTACACATTACAATAGTATGTAGCGTAAGGCCATAGCCACGTTCTCACTGTGCAAATTGCAACCCAAGACCATCACACACTTCCCTTAACTGTGTTGAGCTCTTAAGTAATCTCAAACAGAATTGCTTATGTGTCTTCAGGGTCTGCGATGGCTGCTACTACTGCTTTTCCATTCAACACACTGTTGTCTAGCAAATGTATTTTAGGACTAAACCATTGCTGTGACACTAAATCCCAAAGTTATACTTATTAACTGCTTACTAGCATATGTACAGACAAAAATGGTTTGTGCTTTCTAATAACACTTCCTGATCTACAGTCACCAGAAAAAAAAAAGAAATAAGATAACAAGCACCATCAACATCTTCAGGTCAGCTCTGTCAGCAGGGTTCTTGATGAGGCTGTGAAACAACAAACAAAGTCAAACTCAAAATCCCTTGGGTAGTGAGAAATGTGACCTCAAACTTAAATCCTTTTAATCATTTTAAAAATAGACGACACACAATAGCTGCGCTGGGCTTTTTCATTCAAGTGTAAGATTTCATGCCAATGTGTAAGATTAAGACAATGTAAGAAGGAAAAGAAAATACTTGTGAGTCTACTGGCCAGCCACCTTGCGCAACATCCATCCATGGAAAACTGCAGGCATGCAAGGCAGGGCCTATGACGCGAAATAACACTCACCATTTTGTTACAAAGTCCTGGAAATCTGAGGTGAACACACCATGTGGCAGCTTAGGTGGGGGCTGTGGAAAATGGAGGGATGGAAGGAGAAAAAGGGAAAAGAGGTGAGATCGAGGAGCACAGCCAAACAAAAAAATGCATGAAAAAACACATAAGGAACAAAGTTGTGCACTAAGCATTTTCTCTGACCTCATTGACAATGTAGTCCAGTAGCTCAAATATAGCCATGGCCGGCCTGCTGTCCATTCCATGTCCTTTGGGGAAAAGCATTTCACATGAGTCAACTAAAATGGCTCATATAGAATTCTCCAAGGTGCAAAATCTCTGTGGAGTACCTTATAGTTTGCAATACTGTATTTTTCCTTGAATTAAGTTCTCACAATTATGATACAGGATGGAGAAAACACAGAAGCTTTCATACATTGCTTGTAGTCATGCCTACCAACGAAACAAAGATTCTAAGGGTTGAGTAGGGGTGGGTAATACTTTTGAGACATTAAAATATTTCTGAGGTCTGATACAATGTAACGCAAAATAGCCAGCAGTGACACATTTAAAAAATACTGCCCAAAAAATTATTTTAATTCAATGTTAAAAATCTTCAGGACGTCAACATCCTCAGGGCAAAAGCCAGAATTGGTTAGTTTGTCAAATTATAAAGAATGGATTAATAGAAATATTAATTATATGCAATCCTTATTGCCTACACTTAATAAACACCAAAACTGTCAATATGCATATTTTGGCAACGACTTGATAACGATATGGTTATTCATCTATAATAACTGAACAAGAACGCAATTTAGCACAAAACTGAAGAGTTCCTGAAGACCAGAGGAATGGTCTCACCGCTTATGGGTCGTCCTGGAGGTCTCGGCCTCGGGGACGTGCTGTGGCCCTCCATCCCAGCTCCATCCAGCACGGGTCGGCCAAATATGGCCTCCAGCTCCTTGGCGTCGGGCGGGGGGATGGGGTAGCGGCCGATGGCCAGCTCCACCAGCGACAGTCCCATGCTCCACACGTCCGACTGCACAGAGTAGTGAGTGCCCTGGAGTCTCTCCGGCTGTCAAGGCAGAAAAAAAGGAAAACAGTGTGAAAGCGCGTCAAAAGCAGGAGCGACTCGCCCAGTGTGGAAGAGTGGGCCGAGCTGGCAGCAGCAGCCCCTGTGCCCCACGCTACTGTGCTGGGCATGGGTTCAGGTCCTGGCAGGGGTTGGGCCAGAAGGTTGAGAGAGAGAAAAAGAGAGAAAGAGAGACAGAGAGAGACAGAGAGAAAGAAAACTGACTCACCGACATGTACGAGCGTGTTCCCACAAAGGAATTGGCCATGGAGTCGATGAGCTGGCCACTCACGCCAAAGTCGCACAGCTTGATCTCACCACGCGAGTTCACCAGGATGTTGGAGGGCTTGACGTCTACAGGGGGCAAAACACGAGAGAGAGACAGAGAGAGAACAAGAGAGAGAGAGAGAGAATATGACCAGGTGAGATGAGGGATGAAGAGGTATAAGAGGAGCAGAAAGGCTAAGAGTGCCAGATCCCAAATCCCACCACCTGGTCTTTTCCTCCAGGTTCACTTTAATCCTCTTCCTTCATTCCAGAAAGACATTAAATTTTGTTTATGGCTGACATAAGTGCCTGCATTTTCACTCTCTCATCAATTGTCAAACTGCTAAAGATGTATAAATATCAGAAGAGTTTCTGGCAAAAAGTAAAGTGGTGCTGGGAATCAAACATCACATTTAAAATATTTAAATAGTTTAAAAAGACAATTTTCTCAGATAAATATACTTTATAAACCTACATATGTTGTGACATTTGTGCAGTTTTATGAATCAAAAATGCAAAGAAATAAGTATAGTTTATTTTTACATGACCATTATTTAACAGTGTTGAGCCCTCAGAATGAAACAGGCTGCTCTTCAGATCAGTGATTATAGTAAAGTCTCTGGTCTGACTGCTTGACCTGTATTGTTTCTTTAGTCCAAGCACAAGCGGACATATGGAAATGCTTTGGTTACTGTGGTTACTGTATACGTGTTCTTCCTAATGTGTGAACTAAGTGTATTTCTTAAAAACGTTTGAACTTTTGAAGTCATAGTAAGATCAGGAAAGGGAACAAGTATCTAAAATAAAGCACAATCTTGTTATTACTGATATCACCTTATGCCACACAAACATGGTCATCTTAAAATTAAAACATAAGAATTTGAAGAAACTATGCTCATGACTTCCACCACATATTCACCTACATCGTTCCCCTACATCTGTAACATTATTAAATTGTAAGTAATTCAGGAGAAGGGCGTCTGCAAAATGCATAAACGGAAAATGTAGGTATTGAACACAACCAACTTGCAATCAGCCATAACACTAAAACCACTGTCTAGTGAAATAGATCACATTGATAATCTTTGTAATGGGACCTGTCAAGCGGTGGGACATATTAGGCAGCAAGTGAACAGTCAGTTCTTGAAGCTGATGTGTTGCAAGCAGGAAAAATGGGCAAGGGTAAAGATCTAAACAACTTTGACATGGATTAAATTGGGATGGTTAAACGACTGGATCAGAACATCTTTACAACAGGTCTTGTGGAATGTTCCTAGTATGCAGCGGTCAGTACTAAACAAAAGTGGTCCAAGGAAGGATGACCGGTGAACCAGCAACTGGGCCATGGTTCACTGATGCACATGGGGAGCGAAGGCTAGCCACACTGGTCTGATCCCGCAGAAGAGATGCTGTAGCACAAAAGGCTGGAAAAGTTAATGATGACCAAGACGGAAAGGTGTCAGAACACATCACAGTGCATCACAGCTTGCAGCAAATGTGGTTGTTTAGCTGCAGACTGGTCAGAGTGTCCATGCTGACCCCTGTAAGCCACCAAACATGATTACAATAGGCATGTGAGCATCAGAACTTGACCCTGGGAATAATGGAAGAAGGTGGACTGGTCTGAAGAATCACATTTTCCTGAAGGCTGAGTCGCTTACCTGGGGAAGAGATAGCACCAGGATGCACCATGGCAAGAACAATGAAGGCAGTGTGATGTTCTGGACAATGTTCTACTGAGGCATTCTTCTGGATGTTACTCTGACATGCACTACCTGCCTGAACTACACCCCTTCACTTTTTCAACAGGATAATGTGTCCCGCCATGCTGCAAATATTGTTCAGGAATGGTTTGAGAAACATGACAGAAAGTTCAAGGTGTTGACTTGACATCCAAATTCCCCAGATCTCAATCTGATCATGCCTCTGTGGGATGTGCTGGACAAACTAGCTGATCCAGTTCGCAACTGACATGACCTAAAGGATCTGCTGCGAACATCTTGGTGCCAAATGCTACAGCACACCTTCAGAGGTCTGATGGTGCTGTTTTGGTGGAAAAAGGGTGGCCAATATAATATTAAATAGGTAGTTATAATGTTATGGCTGAAAATACTTCATTATAATAATGTTACATATCATAAACAAATAACTGATATGAATGGCAATACCAATGTTAATTAATAACTTTTGTAACTTTTCTACTTAAGTGGCTCCCTTCCAAGCTAGAACTTTTATAGGAGTCCATCAGAAGCCCCTCTACAGCACAGTCGCCCACTGGATGAGCTTGGAAGGACTGAGTGAGTGAGAGACAGAAGGAAAGAGAGGTGATGCAAAAGAGGGAGAAGAAAAAGAACAGAGGGGGTTGCAGGGTGCGGCTGCCATGTAATCACATCTGAGAGGCCGTAATTACCGGTCAGGCTCCCAGACAGCTCACTGCTCACTCGCTAGCACTCTCTGCCACAACAGCACAACTACAGCCCTGAGTCTCCTTCATGAGCTCCTTCAGCTCCAGCCTGGCTCATCCAGGCCCTTAAACAGCCCCACCGACCTCCAGGCAGCCATTTTGGGATCACTCTTAATCTCACTTTTACATTATGCTTAAAAAACAAAATGGTAACCAATGTCTACTACAGCAGACAGCACAGGCATTTCATCATTTCTGATGATGATCATTTTCTTCAACAGACATTCTTGGTAACATGGCAGCACTAACAGTTGCCAAATAAAGTAACTGTCATTAACACCCACCGTCCACTGTTTTTCGGCAGATAGTCTTACCAGACAAAATGGAAAGACCGTAGATATTACGAGGACACAACTTGCAAACGTTCCTTTAGAAAGAATAATGCAAAAGACATTTTTCCAGACTTGTTCAAGTGTAGTTTAACCCCTTATTCCCCCAAAAGGTCCAATATGTGGGTCCACACTTTAACTGCTCACTCTCATAATCACACAGCTTATTTTGATTATAACACTGTTTTCATAGTAGTTACAGAAGTAACTCAGAATAATTACTGAATAGTTTAAGTCTTAAGAACGCTTTCATAATTGTATCATTGACAACAAAATAATGAGGCTGTGTTTGAGTTCCAGTTAGAAAAAAATGTACTAATGTTGGGTCACTTCCAACTTCAGTGAATTTTAGGTTTTCCCTTAGTTAGTTAATCTACTCAGAGAATTTGAGCACTTACATTTCTGACAGTTGCAACATTTAAAACCATACCGTTTTCAAGTTAAGACTCAAAGCTTCAACATAAACCTTAAAGCTGTTTTAGGAAAGTGAATATGCTAATGAAGAGACAATTATAAAATAAAACGACAACAATAAAAAGTGCAAAGTTACATGAACAAACAATTCATTCTATAGTTTAGCACTGTTACTATTAACTATGGCAAATAAGTTTAAATACAACAATCAAATGAATAGATGCTATCTATAAAGTTTTAACAAATATAAATAATACAAAGTTTAACTGTCTAGCATCAGTATTACGCATTTTTGCATTCTAACCCAGATGTTGAGTGAGAAAACATGAGAATGAAATAAAGACCAAAGTTGCAGCCACATAAACAGATGAAGGGGAAAAAATGAGAGCACAGAAATGGGTAAAACCTAAGAGCGGTCTCAAAAAATTGGTTTCCACCTCTACTATTTTCCAGTTAAAACCACTGAATTTGGAGTGGCTTTTCGGCCTGCTAGCCAAAAAGTTTAACAATTTCTTTATGTCTGTTTACACAGACTCCAGATCTGCAACCACAACCATAACACAAAATAATACAAGACTAAATACTGACAAATTAGTTTCACTTCATTGCAGTTGCCACGTGAAGTTCTTGTCAGCTGTCACTTGTGCAGTTTATTTTTTAAGTTCCTGAAAATCACTACTTGTATCTTGTATGAGGCTGACGCTAAATTTGAGGGCCAGGCAAAAAAGTATGAAACCTGCATGACCAATAACAAGCAGCTTCATAGTGACCACCTTAAAAACTTACAAATGCAGTGGCCTACTTTTATAATATTCTGAATAAGTAACGACAAATCAGAAATCAGGCTACACATTAAATTCTTGGTCCATGACTTCAGTACCACTCTGTGTTTTGCTATATATATATATATATATATATATATATATGATATGATGAGTAGTGGGCAGTAAACACTAAATCAGTTGATTTTTTTTTATTGATTCAGGTGATTTATTTTTATTGTACGCCCTTTTTCACAGCTATAACTCGACCGGGGAGTGTTAAGTTTCAACACTCAAGGACTGCCAACTTTGACAAGAAAGATCATTTGACACAAATGCAACTACAGACACACGTCATCTGTTTAATAACTATTTAAACTTTACGGTGTGGAATAGAAATTGAGTGTAAAAAATACCTATTGCACAAATAGCACTCGAGAACACTGAAATTCCTAAAAATGTACCGTATGTATATTATCTCTGCTACTGGAGCAAAATCCAGCATAGGCATGGCACGATTTCAGCTGAAGATGAAACCTTCAGGAAAAACTATGCTACACAAAATATAATTTTAGTTTAAAGCTTGGAATGGGAACACAGTGTGTAAAATGAATTATCTATTACAGTACTTATTGTGTACAGAGAAAGATTTTGTGATAAATTATTAAATGTACAATACATTTCAAAATATATATGATAGTCTTTGCATTATTAGATAGAACTAATGTTTCTCAATTGGCTCACCTAATCTATTGAAGATATAAGTGTTTGAACTATGAGATGAGATCTCATATTTCCAAAAAAAAGAAAAAAAGACCTGCACTCACTTTATATATTATCAAACTACACTCTATTTTAAATAATGCACATTGTGACTCATGCCCCTTCTCTCCACAAGATTTTAATATGCTGATTTCCGGACCCAGCAACGCAGTGTCGACTTGCGCGTGTACGCACATGCAGATTCACTAACATTAGCTTGGAATGTTGGTCTGAAAATACCTCTGTGCATGATCTGGTGCTTCTCCCGTAGATAGGCAAGACCTCGGAGTACCTGTGAAAAAAAAATTAAATTAAAAAAAAAAAAATGTTTACTTAAATTTTAATCGATGTGGCATTAGTTAATTACTGATAAAACTGTAAAATTTTCATAAATAACTGTTATAAGTAGCTCTATAACACAAAACATAACATAGGTTACTAACATTTAACCAACTCAAGAAGCAGGTTCTAGATCTCATTACTAAAAATAAATGCAAATATTATTTTCAGACCCGTAACTCACAGCAGTTACTAACCTTATTATTAAGCAATTACTTTATAATAAGGTTAGACTTGAAAATGTGTTTGACTAAATGTAGAATACTTCGAAACACAATTCTGGCATTTTAACCACAGAAAACATGTCCATTACGTAAAAATCTGAAAACTCAAAAAAACAATAGCACAGTTGACTCTGCAACCCATGTGTGTGGACAAAATCTCTTGTAATGTGCATCAGTCAGATTTAGTTCACTTTGTACAATACAGGGTGTTGTATACTGGCCACGGTGCATGATATTTTGCATAATTATGCTTCAAGATTTTATTGTTCATCTTTGAACATTACCCATGATTTTTATCCGGCTAAATAAAATTTATTCAGTTAACAGCGCAAGTACAGCTTTGCTCAGATGATGCTTCAGCCATCACGCACGTAAAACTGTTGTGCCACATGCATTGCACGGTTAGAACATGAAACAGTGACCACAGTTACTACAGCAAGAGGGTTTACATGACTCTACAACTGCTGGAACAGAGAGTAAGAAAAACGGACTAATACTCACCGCAATACTAACTTTCCCTAGGATTTCTTCTGGAATTCTTCTAGCTTCTTTCAGCACCTGATCCAAGGAGCCTCCGTCCTGGAAAATAAAACTGATATTAATTTTCAAACCCTTACCACAGAGGGCTGTTAAAGACCTTTATAAAGGACTGATTTTGCAGCAGAAGTAAAGCTTCCACCTTGGCATAAGTGGCTGCTTTCAATTCAACAGCACAGTATTCTGCCCGACTAGTTTAACTGATTGAGCAAGCTCAACTTTAAAGAGACCAAAGCTGTTACTGGTCAATGACTCAAGATCAAAGAAAATGATCAGTGTTTTCAACCGCCCTCCTTCTAACACGATCATCAACACCCTCTCACTCACCATGTGCTCCATGCAGATACTGATCTCTCCATCACTGTAGAAAGCTCCGTAGAAACCCACAATGTAGGGTGAGTTACACTCATGCAGTACTTGTAGCTCCCGTATAATCTGGTTCCTGATGGCTGGTTTAATTTCCAAATGTATGAGCTGCAGGAAATAGTAAGTAAGGTCACTCAACTCAGCGTTCTAACAGGAGCAGCAAAAAAAAACCAGTCCTAAGAGTGTAACGATAGGGTTTAATGAAGTAACTAAATATTTAAAAGTGTATCAAAATGTTAACCTTTAACGCAAAAACATCCCTCACTCTCCACATTGCACAAAGGGTGTCTTAATTACTGTTACTCACAGAAACTACAAGCAGTAATCAGAACAAAGCATATGGGTGCATCCTCAAAGAGTAAAATGAGAAATGAGAAAGGAGATGTCAGGACTTGTGCTATGAACACATGTGGATATATGTATAATTTATACACCCCAGGCCAGAGGTCTGAGGACACCCTCAAATGGAGGAAAAAAAACAATACGCAACTTTTTCCTTTTTTTTCTTGCGAAAATATTAGAAATACAATACAAATGTAACTAACTGTTTTTAGATGTAACAATACACACTAAGTGCAGTTTAACGGTTGCAAAAAGTTTATGTACAAATTTTTATGTACAAATCATGGCAGTGCAGATGCTCTGCATACTTTCCAGTAATTTTTGGAAATAACCTGTGTCCAAACACTCCCAGGACCTTTCCAAGCTTGCAAACATTTACTGGATCCTCATTTCAAACTTGTCAGTGCAGCTCGTCCCTGCACCTCAATGGGAGAAAGATCATGATCGTGTCAATGCACTGAAGACAGACCAGAAATGTCTCTTTAAACCAACAGTTTGAGCCATTGTTGCTAAATAACATGTTACTATAGATTATAACATATTAAAAGCCAGTCAGTTACATTTGTTTTTAGTACGTCTACTGTTTTCTTGTAAAAACAGTTTTGAAAAAGCAGGGCATTGGTTATTATTTTTTTTAATCCGAGGGTGGGCCCAAACTGGCCTGTATTGTACAACTTTTACACATATCTATATCCATGCATATATACATATATATATATATATATATATATATATATATATAAACACACATACATATATACACGTGTTTGTGTGTGTTCGTGCGTGTCAGTGATCTGAATTAAACCTCAACCTCAGAACCGAAGACGGCGTTGAAACTCAAAATATCTGTACTGTTACACCCCTACAAGTCACTACTTTGCTCACCTTCCTAGCCATGACCAGCCTTGAGGGTTTGTGGCGGACCTTATGGACCACTCCTCCGTTGCCTGCCCCCAGTTCACAGATGGGGTCGAAGTCGTCATCTTTGAGCTCTCCCACCTGAGCTTTCTGGGTGAGGAAAGCTTCGAGACGCTTCCTCTGCTGCTCGTCCAGGTCCAGCTCCCCCAGCTTCTTCTGCAAGGCCTCCAGGTTTGCTCTGAGGAGTAGAAACAGATGCACATTCTTACAGCATTCTTACTTTCTTACAGTAGAAACTCCCAGTACTGGCTGACACTCACTCTGAGGCAGCGTCGATGCTGGTGGTCGGCTGTCCCTCTCCGGTTGGGGTTATGTTGAGAGGGACGGGTCTTCTTTTGGGTGCCATGACTGAGTACAAGGAGAGAGCTTAATTTGTTTTAGAAAAGGGAGGAAAAAGAGCAACGGTGGCGTTACCTCGGCCTGCAGAGCGGAGATAGCTACTGTGGGGCCGAGAAGTGACGGTTAGGAAAGGGACTTAGTCTTCCATGTCTCCGGGACCTGAAGAAGTAACCTCAACGACGAGAAGGCGAGGGAGAAGCTCTTGTCCAAGCAGGCATTTGGAGAGCAGCCGGGCAGAAAGATCTCTAACGTGAGGAGTGAGTTGGAGCTGAGGAACACATCGCTGTGAACCTTCTTCATGTACGTTAAATGTTTAGCTTTTAGCACCACAGGAGCCTCTGCTGCACGAACAGCTCAAAATAACAGCTCCGCGGGCCTGTCCTCTCCTCCGGCCGCGGCGGAATGCAGCAGGAAACGCCTCCCTCTCGACCTGTGAATGCCTGGAGACTCCCCTCTCAATTATTTTTACAAAAATCTAGAGAATTTTATATGAGGGCAAGAAAATCCGTTACAGGAAGAAGCTCCCGGATCAGAAAGGAAGGCTTCTGTAACCTCGCGAGATATCGCGAGAACATCGAATTTTGGATTGACAAACATCTTAATGTTATTAATAGTACAAGTTCAATTTTATGACCACTTTCGTACTAGCGACCAGGCGTTATTTGTATAAATTGTTTATTTGTGAAAATAACCACCTGTTAAAAATGTATTGAAGTCAACGCCAGTAAATCCCATTGAAATACACAACATGGACAAAAGTATTGGGACCATAACAGCTTCCACTCTTCTTAGAAGGCTTACCACACGATTCGGGAGTGTTTTTGTGGAAATATGTGCCCATTCATTCTGTACAGCATTTATGAGGTCAAGTACTGATGTTGGACTAGAAGGCCTGGTTCACAACCTCCGTTCCAGTTCTTCCCAAAGATGTTGGATTGGGTTGGGGTCAGGGGAAGCATGGCGTCACACAGCTGTACTTGTCCTTCCTGCCAGTTGACCACACTGTCTTGGCACACTTCTCGGCATGTCTATCAGACATATCCACATGGATGAAGCTTAATCTTGCCAAGGCAGAAATTCTGGTTATCCCAGCCAAACCTTCTATTAATCATACCATCAATATAAGATTTGACTCTTCACCCCTCACCCCGTCCAAGGTGGTCAGAAACCCGGGTGTTATGTTTGACGACCAGCTATCTTTCTCTGACCACATTGCATTTGTCTTTCAGTCATGTCGCTTTGTCTTATATAACATCAGGAATATTAGGCCATACCTGACACAGTATGCCACCTAACTCCTGCTACAAGCCATCTCTTGCCTCAATTACTGCAATGCCCTCCTAGTGGGTCTTCCAGCTTGTACGGTGAGACCCTTACAGCTGGTTCAGAATGCAGCAGCTAGGCTGGTTTTTAACCTACTCAAAGGGTCACATGTCACCCCACTGCTGGTTGAACTATACTGGTTACCCATGGCTGTCCAGATAAAGTTCAAGACACTAACTCTTGCCTACAGGCTACCTTAGTCATCTCATTCAGCCGTATGTTCCTACTGTCTGGCTCTGCCATCCCTACACAAAAGGCAAACCCAGTCCAGACTCTTCTCTTTTGTGGTTCCCCGCTGGTGGAATGAGCTGCCTAAATTGACGATGGCAGCAAAGTCCCTCTCTATCTTCAAAAACCTCCTGAGGACTCATCTGTTCAGAGAGCATCTCCTCTCCTAATGCATCTTCCTGCAGTACTCTTACATCAGTTTAGCACTTAATATTTACCTCTAGTTCTCACACTGTCCTGAAACTTGATTGTTTCAAGTCACTTTGGATAAAAGCGTCTGCCAAATGAACATAGTAGTGGTATTGTCCAAAATGTCTCTATACACTGAAACATTAAGATAAACACCTTCACTGGAAGTAAGGGGCCACCTGAATTCAATAATGGTGTGTCCCCATACATTTGTGCATAAAGTGTATCTTAACATTAATAGTAGTAAAAATTCAATTTTACGACTGATTTCTGAGGTATTACTTGTTCAAATTTATTTTTTATTTGTAGAAATTAAATTAAATGGAAAATGGAAAAGCTCAAATCTGACATGCTAAAATATAATTCTGCCAAAAAAATATAATTCTGTAAAATATAATTCTGACATGCAGAATTTCATATTTTTACTAACTTGGCTTACTCTTGTTCAAACTGAATTTGTAGTATAAAAACTACAGATTTAAAAGATAACACAGCTTTCAGTAGTTTAATGTTGAAATACAAATTCGGGAACCAGAGGATTGTTGTATATTGTTAATTTATTTTTAATTTTCACTAAAAATGACTATGAGATTGCTTAATCAATGTGACATTTGTGTCACTCATCTGCTCACCTGCTCATCGCTACTAGTCTGGCTTTGGGCCTCTGTGTTTCTCCACATTTACACTTCTCCTGAATTGTAAAAGACACACTGCAGTAAAAATCTATTATATTTTATAGAGGTAGAGGCTAATTTGTACATACGATACTTTTCCCACCTCTGCTGTCTATTTTAGGCCAATTATGTCATTTTGCACAAAAAACTCTCAATTATGCCAGATCATTCACCGACAGGGTTTAAAAACAGCCCTCACTTCAAATTCCTTTGACACCTCTGAGAGATGTTCAGGAGGAACAAAGTACATATATGTAAGAACACTTTTGGATTTCAAATCAAATTTGAAGTCTAACTAAAGATTGTGACGAGACAGCTATGATGGAAACCCTCCACAATTTTTTATAGTCCTATATTGCCATTTTTGGAGATAATCTAAGCCCTTGTCCTTACATTTTCCCCCTGAATATCTCAATTAACAACCAAATGATGAGAGCAGCACAAAAGCTTGTAGGTAAATTTTATTTGCTCAGCGTTCAATTAACATAAATGTTAAATCAAATAACAAAGGTTCAGTTGTACACCCTAAATCAATGTTAAAGCTACACTACATTCCATTTTCTGGGGAAGTAAATTTATGACTTTTTAAAGGCCTGGAGTCAACACAGAATAGACAAAGTAACTTAAAAATACAGAACTGCTACACAATGTGGTAAAATTATGCCCCTAAATAAAGGTAACAGAGACGTACCCTTGAGGGTACCATTACAGCGACAGCGTTTGTATCCTGAAAAGTATAGTTTTTATTAATATTTTTTCCTCTTCATTTAAGTGATTTTTGTATTAATTTAACTATGTGACCTCATTTGTACCCTCTGTTTCCCAGTGGTGGTTCTGAACACCACTGCAAACCTTCAAGCACCAAAAGTTGTAGCTGTTCAGAATAGGTGAGTTGGAGTGAAGAGTTTAAATAATCTGTTCCTGCATGTGTGTGTGTTGTGTGATGTGATGTGGACTCCCAAACTCACTTTCAGAGTCACATGATTCAAACAGGTTGTGTGGAGCCCATTAGTTTGGGGTCAAAAATACAGTTGATCATGTTCTCTGTTATAGTTACACCACATTTATTAACTCTTTATAAGAAGGAGCATTTAAAATCAAGCAATTTTCCAACTGATTCACCGGGATGCCAGAGAAAAAAAACAGTCCCAGATCCAGTGACATGCTTTGAGCTGATTCATACCTTTAGAAACCATTGGGGCGTAAATACTACATTTGTTCTGTATTATGTTTTTTCCACAGCTCAAGTCTACTAATAACACTTCTGTGCTTTATGTACCAAAAACAGGCAAATTCTTGCTGACCATAAAGATTCAGGATAATGCACCACTTGTGTCTACTCACTATATATAACCGTTTCAAAAAATGGTAAAACATTTGGTTTTCTTGATGCTGGCCCTTGAAGTAAATGATTGAAGAGTTAGGTTAGATGATTCAATAACATATAATAAGCATCGAGGGATTACTGGCCTAACCCATGACAGTTTCGCTCCAGCACACTCGCCTTGAATAACTGGATCAGGTGTGTTAGACTTGGGCTGGAACTAAGCTTTGTAGGTCAGTAGACCTCCAGGGGCAGGGCAGGGCAGGGTAGCCTTTAGTCTTTCAATCCTCCAGTACTGCACTCCACCTCTGAACCTGAGTCATATCACTAGCTGACTATCAATTCAAAAACATGGTGCCAGCAACTGGGACAACTTAGTCTTTGTGTGTTGGAGTCTAAAATTCTGCTCTCTCTGAAACACCAATCTACTTTCAAATTACGACCCGCTGCCTAATATTTTTGGAGTCCCCCTCATGCCACCTAAACAGCTCTGACCCACAGAGGCGTGGACTATACAAGAAAAGAAAAATGGCAAAAATTCATATTTTGCGTGGTTGGATCTTAACATGGTTTCAAGTAGAGCTTCAACATCCAACAAGAAGAAATGGGTGTGAGACAAAACATTTTTTTGAGCAGGCAATTTATTGAAAACAAGCTTAAACTGAAACAGGCTGTTTTACAGCTGAT